>SJXQ01000319.1:217927-306156 GCA_006408695.1 Aepyceros melampus | reverse complement strand
TTTTTTTTTTTTTTCTTGCTGCTTTTAGAGTGTAGGTGGCCTTCTCTGGATTGCTTTGACAGGAAATTGAGCAACCTTTCTTTTTTGGAACAGAATATATTTTACTGCTGAGAGAGAAAAAAAAGGAAATGTTTATGTTTTGAAATTTAATTATGAATTTTTGTTTGAAGGCCGATTTAAATCTAGAAAAATGAAAGGAAGGCTTAAATTTAAGATTGTGCACTAATATTTCTGAACCTTCCTATTCATTTTTGGATTTTCCTTTCTTCCTTCCCTGGAGAAAGAAAGGAAGACCCCCAAATTACTTTGCTTCATAAAGCTGGAGCCATGGATGGATGTTAAGAGGTTTATCACTGCTGTTCTGCTTTTGTCTGAAGCTCTCTTCCTTCCCCAGTGGTCTTCTTTTTGTAGGGGAAGTAGGATGGGCTCTACATTGAGTTAACAGGCATCTTGAGTCTAGATTGTGTGTGAGCCCTGCCTTTGGGAAAGCATGTCATTCAGCAAAGCTTCCTCATCATTTGGCTTGTTTTCGGATGCTCAGGGCTGGGTAGGGAGCTCCAGATTGGAACCCTGCCTCTGGCACACATTCTACCTGGACCCCTGAACCCCCTGGTGCTCTGAGTTAGGAGTTCGAGTCCACCCATCAGCTACCCAGGTGCTCACTGCCTGGGGTGATTTGGGTGAGTTTGAGTGGTTCCTTGATAGCACTGGGGATTCAGGAGAAGAAATCAGACTCTAATTAGAATATATGGAAATGTCATCCAGTTGGAATGCAGTAATCCTGGTGGAATCTTTCTAAGTGTGTTTGGAAATCACCTCCTTTCACTTGAGTTTGAGGTTGGCATGCTTGTTCATGTAGCTAAGTAGGTTATAAGTGTCAGGTATGTTTTGTTTATGTAATTAGCTGGTTGTAGCTTATTAATTAAGATAAAAAAACAGAGTACATATTTCAAATATTTCGGGCTTCCTTTCCCATTCTGTATATGCAGTTTGTAGGGCAGGCACGTAAAGACTGCAAGTTTATTATCTGGGCTATCTGTTGCTCAGAATATTCTTTATAGGTTCTTTTTCCCATAGTCTTTGTCTGATGTTTATACCACTGGTTATGGTAGGGTAGGAAGGACCCGTTGCAGGGTTTTCTGGACCTCTGTTCTGCTGTATTATGTAAGATCATAGTGCCCAGACATGGTAAGCCCTCAGCGAGTGTTGTTTTGAATGCAGTTAACATAAATTTTGAAGTCCCTTTATATTTGGCGGAAGAGTGATGGGAGTCCAAGGTGACAGGTTTGGAAGAGAAACTCACCACCTTGTCTTCAACAGGAATTGGAAATATCTGTGAGTGAAATTAAGTTTTGATTCTTCTTACTTTTCTAGTCTTCCACTTTATATGTTTAGGAACAGGGTTTGGAAATTAACCCAGTTTGAAATAGTGTTTACTTCCCCAAACATTAAAAAATGGTTTTCTTGGAAGCTCTTTTGGACATGTATAGTCTGACTTGTTTTAATATTTTTAGAAATAGGTACATGTACTGGGACTTCCCTGGTGGCTCATACTATAAAGAATCTGCCTGTAATGAAAGAGATGTGGGTTTGTTCGATCCCTGGGTTGGGAAGATCCCCTGGAGAAGGGAATGGCTACCTACCCTAGTATTCTTGCCTGGAGAATCCCATGGACAGAGGAGCCTGGTGGGCTACAATCCATGGGGTTGTAAAGAGTCAGACACAACTGAGTGATTAACACTTTTCACTTTTTTTACTGTGGATTTTAATGTTGGGCATGTTAAAGTGCCACATTCAATGTGCCAGCAAATTTGGAAAACTCAGCAGTGGCCACAGGACTGGAAAAGGTCAGTTTTCATTCCAGTCCCAAAGAAAGGCAATGCTCAAGAATGTACAGACTACCACACAGCTGTACTCATCTCATATGCTTAGAAAGTAATGCTCCAAATTCTTCAAGCTAGGCTTTAACAGTATGTGAACTGAGAATGCCCAGATGTTCAAACTGGATTTAGAAAGGGCAGAAGAACCAGAGATCAAATTCCTACATCCACTGGATCATAGAAAAAGCGAGAGAATTCCAGAAAGATAGCAACTTCTGCTTCATTGACTACCCTAAAGCCTTTGACTGTGTGGATCACAACAAGAATGGAAAATTCTTCAAGAGATGAGAATACCAGACCACCATACCTGCCTCCTGACAAACCTGTATGAAGGTCAAGAACCAACAGTTAGAACTGGACATGGAACAACAGACTGGTTCCAAATTGGGAAAGGAGAATGTCAAGGCTGTATATTGTCACTCTGCTGATTATTTAGCTTCTATTGCAGAGTACATCATGCGAAATGCTGGGCTAGATGAATCACAAGCTAGAATCAAGATTGTAGGGAGAAATATCAATCACCTCAGATATGCAGATGACACCACCCTCATGGCAGAAAGTGAAGAAGAACTAAAGAGCCTCTTGATGAAAGTGAAAAGAGGAGAGTGAAAAAGCTGTCTTAAAACTCAGCATTAAAAAAACGAAGATTGTGGCATCTGGTCCCATCACTTCATGGCAAATAGATGGGCAGACAATGGAAACAGTGACAGACTTTATTTTCTTGGGCTCCAAAATCACTGCAGATGGTGACTGCAGCCATGAAATTAAAAGACGCTTACTCCTTGGAAGAAAAGCTATGACCAACCTAGACAACATATTAAAAAGCAGAGACATTACTTTGCCAACAAAGGTCCATCTAGTCAAAGCTATGGTTTTCCTGTGGTCATGTATGGATGTGAGAGTTGGACCATAAACAAGGCTAAGCACCGAAGTTTTGATGCTTTTGAACTGTGGTGTTGGAGAAGACTGTTGAGAATCCCTTGGACTGCAAAGAGATCCATCCAGTCCATCCTGAAGGAAATCAGCTTTGAATATTCATTGGAAAGACTGATGATGAAACTAAAACTCCAATATTTTGGGCACCTGATGGGAAGAGCTTAATCATTAGAAAAGATCCTGATGCTGAGAAAGAATGCAGGCATGTGCTACAGTCCATGGGGTTGCAGAGAGTCAGACATGACTGAGCGCTGAACAACAACAATGTATGTCTGATGTCTGCAGCCACAGGAAATGTCTTATGATTCTAGTAGAGTTTATATATAACTTATATGAAATGACCGGTGAGAGGATTGTGGAATTTCTAAATCATCAGTGTATTTGGTTGCTTTGGAACAGATTTCTCTATCTCATCACTGTTGGCATTTTGGGCTGATTAAGTGTACTGTCCTGAACCTTATAGATTGTTTAGCAGCATCCTTGGCTTCAACCGATTAAATCCAATAGTGTATATCCCCTTCCTCTGTTGTGAAACCAAAAATATTTTCAGACATTGCAGGGTGTCCCTCAGGGTATAGAACTGCCTCTTGGAGAGAACCACTAAGCAAGTCTATCACCAGCTACGTCAAAGTCACCTTGTAGGGGGCACTTCTTAGTCATACAGTTTCCTGGATTTCTCCCCAGACTCCCTGATCAGATTATGTGGGGTGAGGTCCTGGATTGGCAATCTACGTAGAGGTTGAATAGCCAGGTTTAAGAATGTGTTATGTAAAATAACACAAAGGAACTTACTTACAATACAGAAAGAAAACAGAAAGAGACTCTCAGAAAATGAATTTATGGGTTGCTGGGGTGGGATGCGGGACATGGGATGGTTAGGGAGTTTGGGATGGTCATGTACAGATTGCTGTATTTAAAATGGATAACCAACAAGGACCTGTTGTATAGCACATGGAACTGTCTCTGCTCAATGTTAATGTGGCAGCGTGGACGGGAGGGGAGTTTGAGGGAGAATGAATACATGTATATGTATGGCTGAGTCCCTTCACTGTTCAGTTGAAGCCATCACAGGATTGTTAATCGATTATACCCCAATTTTGTGGTATATAAAAATAAATTTTATATTATACAATACAAAAAGTTCAAGAAAAAGAATGTTGTGTTAATAGAAGTGGCTATTGGTTGGCTTAAATTTAGATGTATGTTGGCTACACGTAAAGAGATTATAGATTAAAGAGGGTTTTAGAGGGAAAGTATAACATTTCACAGTTAGACTTGATTGGTAGCTATGATTTCCCCCTTTTTTACTATTTTCAAAATTTGAGAATAATCTGATCATACTGAAGTTCATAATTATTTTACTGTAGGTTTTGTGAGAATACCTCAAGTTGGAGTTGGAAGGAAGATTTACCACGACTTTGAAGTGGAATCAGGTGAGTTGGTAGATTATTTACAAAGGATCATTGAACTCAAGAGTTTATTGTTAGAAAACCTGCCGCTTACAACAAAATTTTGATTTGGCAAATGTGGATTCTGTATCTTTCCCCATTGTTTTTTCCTCCTTTGTTGTTCTATAGCTGAGAGGCAGAAACAGGGAAGACAGGAGACTCTTGTGCAGTATTTAGCCATTGATTTCTGAGTTCAACATTTTCATCATTATAGAGTAAATTATTTTTCTGGCAACTTAGTAATATTTTGTTAATGACTGTTTTCATTCCATCAGCATTTCAGAACATCTGTGTTTCTTAAAATTTGATGGGAGGTTGTACCCTAACCTGTGTCTAAATAAGAATCGTGTTAACCCTGATGCATTAGTTTCTAATTTGGAACACCAAGCTCCTGAAAAATTGAGAGATGGCTGGACGATCTGTTGGATTGACATTTGCCATTGATTCAGAGTGATTGCATTTGTCTACTGCTGGGTAGAGACTCACTTCTACCCTGGGCTTATCCCAAAGTTTAGTGGATATTTTTCAAATGCTTTGTTTCAGTTGTCAAGGGACATTCTCATTGAACAAAATAACAGTTTAATTTGATAGAAAGAGACTTTGCTATAGGCTGAAATGCTGTAATATGCTAGGCTCCTAAATTCAGATAAAACAAGTGATTTGGCATTAGGTAGGTTGCTTTGGTTTTGTTACGTTGTACTTAACCTTCTTAGCCAGATGCTGAAACAATGAGTTTGGAATTGTTTTATCCTCTGCTTTGTCATAGCAAATTGCCTAAGGAGCCAGCTTTTCTGGAGTACTGCTTTCTGTGAAGGACGGTCAAGGTTATCTGAGCATCTCACCTCTCAAACCTTTGTGCAGAGCTGAGGGCTTCTTTTCAGATGCCCGCTGGGTAATTGGAGCACTGATTTCAAAGTGGCTTGCTATTTCTGACCTTCCTCGAATTTCAGCAAGAGAAAGGGGAAAATGATTATCTCTGAAAATGTTTTTCAAGTACATTAGGACACTTTCCTGTTAGCATTGATTTGACCATTCCCAGAATCATTCTTTAAGAGGTGGGAATCCAAGAAAGATTTTTAGATCTCTGTGATTTTTAACTGTTTGAAGAGCTCGAGATTTTTTTTTTTTTTTTTTAATCAGTAACACAACTGAAAAACTACTTTTGAGAATGTAGCTCTTTGGAACCATCAAAAACTGCTGAATGGTGAAGCAAACAGCCTGCAGGGCTGCTCCACATAGGGAGCTGTAGCTCCTGTACTTTGCAAAGGACAAAAAAAAAATCAGTGCATGTTGTTGAGCGCGCTCTGGTCCTGGCCTCAGTCTTGGAAGTTCTTTTTCAAGATTTACTTTCTTTTCCCTCCTGAGTACCTGTGTACTTTTGAAATGTGCACCTTCAGTGTACTCCCTGTATGTCTAAAAGTATTTCGAACACTCTTAAATAAGGATCAATTCCTGGTTGGTACACTTGAATATGACAGTTAGTGAAAGTGTTAAGTTTGAGAGTTATATGAGGCCAAGCTTGTGTAGCTTTTATGGTGGAGCAGCCACACCCTGTCTTTTGATTTCAGTTGAATTTTTAATGGTGGTGATATCTGATGATGCTGGTACAGGGCAGCGGTTAGGTGAGGCAGGAGAATCTTCGCTTATGCATTCACACACGCTGGAGCTACTCAGACAGCAGAGGGGAAGGAGCCATGGTGGAATAGTTCTCCAGACCTGCTGGTGGCCTGACTGTGGCTTTCGAAATCCATACTCCTTTCTTAACTTCCATTTAAGGAATATCCAAACCATTCCCTTCCTGCAAGATAAAAATCCCAAAAGGCAAAAAAAAAATACCCAAGAAAAGCCAAACTCACAATACTTTGTTTTTATATGTGGTCCTGTGTGTATCTTGGAGAAGGAAAATGGCAACTCACTCCAGTATTCTTGCCTGGAGAGAATCCCATGGACAGAGGAGCCTGGCAGGCTGCAGTCTATGGGTCACAAGAGTCGGACACGACTTGGTGACTAAACCACCACCGTGTATATCTTATTAAGTGCATCATTTTTATACTTTTTATTTATGTTTTGAGTAGTGTTGTTCTGGAATAGAACTGAGAAAGCATACTTTTGTCCTTTACTTAAATTTAAAAAAAACCCGGCTGTGTTTTTTCTAAACACCCAATGAGAAACAGGAATGTTAATCGAACGTGATCTCTGACTAAATTATGTCCTTTACACTAAAACCATTTGAAACATTCTTATAATTTTCTCCAGTATATTTTTCTTTGGATTTTTCCATTCTTGTATGGACAGTGATTTACTCATAGCTGAGTGAGATATTACTTACGTTTTTTCCCTTTGTTGCAGTGTGGTTATTGGATGCTAGGCTTCTGCTTTTCATGAGAGAATAGCTAAGGACTTTTTTTAAAAAAATAATTGTATGTATTTATTTTTAACTGTGCTGGGTCTTCGCTGCTGCCAGGGCTTTTCTCTTGCAGTGAGCAGGGGCTGCTCTCTAGTCGCGGAGCATGGACTTCTCACTGCCGTGGCTTCTTTTGCTGTGGAGCAGAGGCTCTAGGGTGCCTGGGCTTCGGTACTGGCAGCGCATGGGGCTAGTTACAGGCTCAGCAGATGTGGCACACAGGCCCAGTTGCTCCGTGGCATGTGGGATCCTCCCGTGTCAGAGATCAGACGTGTGTCTCCTGCATTGGCAGGCAGGTTCTTTACCACTGAGCCTCCAGGGAAGCCCCTGAGAAAATTTTATAAAGCTCTCCACTTCTTTTTTTTTTTTCTTCAAAATAAGAAAGAACACTGGTCACATTTACTTAGACTAATAGCTTGTGGATATGAAATACAAAAGTAAAGACATCCATTTTGTTTTATGGGAAGTCCCAACCATTTAGTAAGTTAAAAAGGAAAGAAAAAAAAGTTAGTGCATTCTCCTAGACTTTCCTCGGTGTTCTGTGGAGTGGTAGCAAGCAATGTAATAATCAGAATGCCTTCCATTGGTCATCAGGATGATAGACTGTCGATAGCAGGTTCACAAATGAGTTAAAAAATGGAAGCTGGGAAAACATTTTCTCCCTGGCTGTCTGTCCTGTAGAGTCCCATCTCATCCACTGAGCACCTTGTTTTCTCATTATTTCTACAAATTATGTCTACCTTAAAACAGGAGAGAACTGCTTTTCATATCCAGTACAGTTTCCTCTTTAAACATAGCCCAGAGACAGATGGTAGATTAACTAATAACAGGAGTTTGAATATATTAATGCAAAGAAGAGCTCAGATCTTTACCTGAGTAATTTGTTAGATTCTGAGGCTCATCCTGAATTGGGGTTTCACAGGGATTGAGGGTATGAAAGGGAATCAATATTTTCAAATATGTACCAGCTTAACTTTTATTTTTTAAATCTTTATCTTTTTCTGAATTTTTATTTTATATTGGAATATGTGCATGCATACTTATCACTTCAGTCATGTCCAGATCTTTGTGGCCTCATGGACTGTAGCCCACCAGGCTCATCTGTCCATGGCATTCTCCAGGCAAGGATACTGGAATGGGTTTCCACGCCCTCAATCCCAATCTCCTAATTGATCCGTTCCCCATACCTCTCCCTTTTAGTAACCATAGGTTTGTTTTTTAAGTCTGTGAGTCTCCTTCTGCTTTGTAAACAAGTCATTTGTATCTTTTTTTTTTTTTAGATTTTATTCAGAGAAATACTAGCTGAAATTTTATTAACTAAAAGTGAAAGTCGCTCAGTCATGTCCGACTCTTTGCGACCCCATGGACTACACAGCATATGGAATTCTCCAGGCCAGAATACTGGAGTGGGTAGCCTTTCCCTTCTCCAGAGGATCTTCCCAACCCAGGGATCGAACCCAGGTCTCCCACATTGCAGGTGGATTCTTTACCAGCTGAGCCACCGGGGAACCCATTTATTAAAAGCTAACTATAATGTAATATGAAGGTAATAAAAATTTAGACTAGCATAAGAATGAATGCAGAGTTTTCCTTTTATCTTTGGCCATGACTAATTTGACTTGAATTTTGTATGCCCAGGGATCACGTCAACATTATTTGATTATGCTAATTTGTTATTTAAAGGCTTCTTCTTTGTTCTTAAAAAAGAAAACATTTTAACAGCCTGTAGAACCGTTGTGTGACCCCTTCACATTTGCTCATCCTAGCATCACCTTTTTCTTTTCAGTCAGAAAAACTTTTCACTGAATTCTTAACCTTTATCTTTAGAACCTGAGAATACAGTTTCCAGATCTAATAGAGCATTGCCTCTTCTGAATTCATTCTAGGGATGAATAGAACCTATGGGAACAGGAATTAAGTTATCTTCGGAGCTGTGTCTTATTTGTTAGTACCTGCTCATATTCTGGAGGCCCTGGATTTGTATGGATTCGATTCTTTACGATGATACCATGTTACCCACTTTGTTGACTGTCTAATAAATTAAAATTTGCTCATAAAGGAGCTTTGAGCTTCTTACATAAGGAATCAGAGAATAGAGAAGCAAGAACATGAACTGTGTGTAAGTGTGAGTGGAGGTCAGGGTAGGAAGTATGCAGAGCTCTGCTCTGTTCCTGCCTCCCCTTCCAGCCTTGGAAACTAGGGGTGAAAGCCTTCTTGAACACCTGGCTTCTGGGAGTGGATCATAGGATGGAATGGGAGGTGAAGCTTGGGGAGAGCTTGCACCTGCCATTTCTTCATGATACCCTGATGCTTCTCAAAGGGCTTTGGAAACTCTTAGGTGGAGGAGTCTTAATTTAAAACCTGGGCTTTGTTTTAATGTTCGTCAGGGAAGCCTAGTGTGCTGCAGTCCATGGAGTCGCAAAGAGTCGGACACGACTGAGTGAGTGAACTGAAGAATCTTGTAGATATAAAAAGACATTGTAGATGTCTTACCAGTGTTTGAGTGGCTTTTGTCAAAATCTCATAAAAGCAAATTCAGATCATATCGCAGGTGCAGTCTTAAGTGTAGCGATGTCCAGCAATGCTGTGCGTTGGGCATTTTGGTACTCCTCCTGGGAGGAGGACTTTATTATGTCTTTTTGAAAATGGCTTTTAGGCATTGAAGGCTTGAAGAACTACCATGTTCTCTGCAGTTCACATCTGCATAGAACATGTGAGTTTCTAGTGAGTCTGTGAGAGGTTTGGGTGTACAGTCCTTCCAAATAACATCAGCCTTTTCAGAGCAGGGGATGTTTCTCAAACTGTTGTTTGTCTCTGCACATGGCTAGCTCTGTGTTCTTCCCGTAATGGTTTCCTTAATGAAAATGGACTGATCAGTGCTCTGGAGGAGTCTTCAGTAGGTAAATAATGAATGGTTGCTCAAAAACTAATAGACTTTGATTTTTTTTTTCATGGAGTCATTAAAAAAAAAATCTAACTCAATTCAATGACTGACTGCTTTCTGCTACTGACTGATGTTTTTCTCTTCAGTCAATTGGAAAATAAATGGTTTGAGAAATGGACCAGGTAACGTTTGATGGTTGTAGGGACCTCTGGGCGTGTTCTGACCTTAAAGCTTTCATGGTTACAAGCAGTAGGATATTTATTCTACTGCTATTGCCACTTGTTTTCTCTCTGAATTTATTAGGGGAAAAGTTAATTAAGTGTATACCTATTTAATGCCTAATATATAGAGAGAGCTTTTTGCTTAGTGTTGACCAGGAAAAAAATATATATATAAAAAAGAAATACTTCTTGTTTTTCTGGAGGGGGAGATAAGATATAATTAAAAATTATCATACTAAATAATCAAATGTAATTAGGCCTTTAGTGGAAGTATACGTAAAATGCATTTAGGTGTCAGCAGAGGGAGAATTAAAATCCACAGAGGTGGCATCATTAGAACTGGGCATTGAGAGACCTATCCATCTTTCCATCCATCCATCCATCCATCCATCTACCATCCGTCAATACATCTCCCAACAGAGTAACATTTGTTTCTTCAGATAATCAAGTAATTCATATTTACTGTGTAAAATCTGGATGTTCGTAAAAGGCCCAGATGTCAAAGTAAAAATCACCCAGTTCCCACCAGCTCACCCAGCTGCTTCCACCAGAGACAGCT
Source organism: Aepyceros melampus (assembly GCA_006408695.1). Taxonomy (NCBI): domain Eukaryota; kingdom Metazoa; phylum Chordata; class Mammalia; order Artiodactyla; family Bovidae; genus Aepyceros; species Aepyceros melampus. The sequence continues at coordinate 295,824 of SJXQ01000319.1, read as the reverse complement.
ATGCTGCTGCTGTTGCTTCAGTCGTGTCCAACTCTGTGCAACCCCATAGACGGAAGCCCACCAGGCTGCCCTATTCCTGGGATTCTTCAGGCAAGAACACTGGAGTGGGTTGCCATTTCCTTCTCCAATGCATGAAAGTGAAAAGTGAAAGTGAATTCGCTCAGTCATGTCCGACTCTTAGTGACCCCATGGACTGCAGCCTACCAGGCTCCTCCATCCACGGGATTTTCCAGGCAAGAGTACTGGAGTGGGTGCCATTGCCTTCTCCGAGAGTCAGCTATACCTGCAAGCATTTTCACTTTTTATTTGTGAGCTTTTTCAAACATTCGCAAAAATAGGACAGCACAACAAGCCCCCATGTACCCATCAATCTAGCTTCAGCAAGTACAGGCATCTTACCTTTCTCGTTCATTTATCTTCTTCCTGTTTTTATGGTTTAAAAACTTTTTGTTTGTGTGTGTGTTTTAAAGCACAGACCGAATATTGTACCATTCAACCTATAAAAATATGACTAAATTTTTTTCTTTTAACAGAAAATGACTTTACAGTGAGTCACAATATCATTTTCCTTAATGAAATGAATGATTATGATTTAACATTATTTGCGTCTAGTCTGTTCTAGAGTCCATGTTCACCTTCCTCCTTTGTCTCAGAATTGTCATTTTGCAGTCTGTTGGAATCAGGATCCAAGCCTGAGGAACGCATTGCATCTGTCACTTTAAAGACTTTGTTAATCTGTAACACTTTCCCTTCTTTCCTTCTTGTTCGTGTAATTTATTGTAGAAGAAACTGGGTCATTTGCTTTTTAGGATTGCTAGCATTTTAAGAATTGTCATTCATTTTTGTCCTACGTGACTGTATGTTTTAAAAGCAAAGCCAGGATCATGTTTTGCATGCTGTTTTTAACAATATATAAGGAGGACATTTTGTTGTTTTTTACTCTGTAATTATTTTTTCTTTTCTGTTAAATTTTATGGCATTAAAATAACTAAAACTGAGAAAGATGCATTTGACTGTATTTAAAGTAAATCTTACTTTGATTATATGTAGTTTTAAACAAATTGGTTATTTCTTTTTTTCCTTCCCCTCCCTCCCCACTTTCTCCCTGCCTCCATCTTTCCTCACTTTAGCAGCAGTTACAGATAGATATAACATTGGTGAGGTGGTTCCCTAAATTTAGAGCCATTTTATTTTCCCTGAGGAATAGAAATGCATGGTTGTATAAATGGGATGGTTCACTGACAAGGTCGCAAATAAAGGAAGTAAACGGTGCCCATGCAAGGCCCTGATTTTCTGGAGAGTCCCTACCAGAGGGGGACTCTCTTTGTTATTGTTAGTGTGAGCTGATCTTTATTAAAAGTTAGGTTTGCATTCTCACATTAATGTTTGTCACTGGTGGGAAAGGATTCTTAGTGGTTAAAAGGGAGCATGACTGTTTTCATTTAGTGATGTTAGCATAATTTTGTCATTTCTTTATTAGGCCCTTTTAACTTACTGTCAAAAACTGGGAAAAGAATATGTATACAGGCTCCCTCCAGTAATAATGTGTTACACCAGCTGAAGCTTCATGTGGCCATTAAGTTGACAGAGTCTTCTGTTCTTCATCAGATAAAACCCCAGCTTCATTTATGATGTTTTGGTTGCTCCTGGTAGTTTGTCTTCTTTTATACTTGATTAGATTTTAATTTAGCAGTGTTTGCAGAGATATCTGCAACACAGAGATAGTGTGCCTTATTCTATAATCCTGCTATTTGATAACCCAGTGACTTCCTTGCAAGGTGTTTTTTAAAATTAACTTTTTAATAAAAGTAATAAATGAGTTTATAAGATTTAACACTTTGTTGATTTGGTATTTATAGTATAAATGTATTTTGTGTTTTAAAACTTCACATTAACATGTTTCAGGGGATCTGTCCGTGCTGGTTGAGATAATCTAGTTCATTGTTTTAAACTGCTGCTTATGTTATGTGGACTAGTCATGGGAAAATGCCATAGTTTTCTGCCATTTTCCTATTGCTGATCTTCTATATTGTTTCCAGTAGTTTCTGATTACAAATAAGGCTGCAAAGAATATCCTTGTCCTTGGCACTGCGTACGTGGGCATATGTTTCTCCAGGCAGTTGTCAGGTCATGGGGTATTGTAATAGATACTCCCAAATTGTTTTACTACCAGAGTGGCTCCCATCAGTAGAGAGGGTTTAATCTAAATATGTGTTTGTTAATTTCATTTATTTATCTAGAGAAATGGGATGGGGCAGGGGCTAAATTTGAAGAGCTGACTTACAAATAAGTAGACCTCATCAACTTCTAAATTTGGTTATGAAGTTTTAAGGCTAGTTTTATTTATTGGACTCTCTTGCTTCCAGATGGGAATTTATATCTGTGGAAGTCTGCAGTTAAATAATGACAGGTAAATCATCATAATGGCTCTTGAGCTTTTGTATAGAAATAACAGCTCATTTTAGAATCTGCACTGAGGGCTATGTTCAGTGCTTCTGAGGATGGATGGCTCCTTCAGCTTACTGCTCACCCCTGTTCTAACTGCTAAGGAATGTGTTGAATGTTCAGGGTAACACCTACCTCGTTATGGACTCTGCAGGAATGCATAATTAAACGAGAGCCACTGCTGCCACAGGAAGACGTACCATTCTTTGTCCTGTGGTTTCCCTTGAAGGACTTCTTAGAGGACACTCTTCAAAGTAAAGAACGTTCTATGCCCTTTCCTTTCCTTTTTCTGTCATGACAGGGAAGATAGATACAGTTCCTTTATTCCTTTGCTCTCTTAAGAATATAGCCATTATTTTATTGGGTGGTTATGTTCAGGAACTCGGATTTTTTTAATTCAGTTTTAATATTTTTGTTGTTTAGTGCCGGGGTTCGAAGGTGGAGACGGAGTCGGCGAGAAAAACACTTATTGAGAAATATAAGATTAGACTAGGAAATAATAGTATAGTGGAAAATTTAGATGGAGAAAAGAAGGCTGAATAACTTGGTTTATGTGGAGTACCAATCACCACCTACGTAGGCCACAGGCGTCTTTCCGTTCTCCCGAAGGAGAGGAGGCACTGAGGCCTCCCCTGTCTGATCTTAGAAGCCCAGGCATAATTAGTAGGCTTGGTGAGTACCCATTCCCCAGATGGAAATTCAGCCAGAAGAGGAAAGAAAGAACGACACGGGGGAAATCAGCCTTTCCAGAAACTGATCCCCTTTTCTTTATTTTCAGATTTGCTTATATACCTTTTTTTACACATAGGGATGAATAGTCCTGACCTTTATCAATATCAGGTGCTTTACATAAAAAAAGGTCTTAGGGGTTTTACATCATCTTCTGGCCATGAGGCCTGCTGACACTTTATGACCCTCTCTTTCTGATAACCAAAAAACTTACTTTTTCCAAGGGTGTTTTTTCTTAAACCAGGCACCACCCTCCAATAAAGTTGCTTTCCTATAGGGTGAGGGTGTAGTGCATTACAATCAAGAAAGGAATTTATTTAACTCAAGGTTAACATCATTAATCTTAAAGGTTAATACTTATTTCTCTTAACGCCTTTGCGTATGCCAAGCCTCCTTCCTCATGACCTTTGCCACGGGCGGAGTTCCTCACGCTGGCCCCCGGCAGTTTAGTCGCTAATTCATGTCTGACTCTTTGCGACCCCACGGGCTATATAGCCTGCCAGGCTCCTCTCCCCATGGGATTTCCCAGGCAAGAGTACTGGAGCAGGTTTGCATTTCCGTCCTGCTCCAGGGGATCTTCCCAATTCAGGGATTGAACTCAGAGCTCCTGCACTGGCAGGCAGATTCTTTACCACTGAGCCACCTGGGAAGCCCGTCTTTCTCATGCCCCCTCTTTCTCCACAGTAGTTATCATGCATATTCTTTTTAGTGTCTAAAAAGCCCTGTAACCAGAGGTCCCATTGGGATGCTGAGCCTCCTCTCTCTCTTCATCTATCAAATGGGCTCCTAAGACACGCACCTCGAAGGGCCATGGGGTGTTCGGTGCGAGCGCAGTGCCTCCGAGGAAGTGAGCTGTCCAGATCACGTGGTCTGCCCTTCCCCTGAAGCGGACGAGGAAACCAAGCCTCAGAGTGTGAAGTGACATACATTCTCCCCTTCAGTTTGTCTTAATGACTAAGATAATCTCTGCCGCGCATCACGTCACACTGTGTCTCTGCTTCTTGAGAAAGTACAGTGGTAGCTCCTACGCACATCTTTCTTTGCTTCTCTCCACCTGTCAGGCACCTTTCCCTCCCCTGAGATGTGCCCAAGTTCCTTCACTGAGGGAGGCTGTTCTGGCTCACCTGACAGATGGATATTGTGTCCTCGTCCCCTGAGACGTGTCTTTCACTGTGGACATTTGAGCTCGTTTGAAGGTCTCTTGGAAAACTCTTCTCTCTCCCCGTATTATTTAGAAAGCACCTGTACCATGAATGCTGGTTATTTAGGAGGAAATAACTGCTTTAGAAGACAGCTATGTTTGTTAGCAGCACAATGTCGTTTCTGTGTTTTGAAAGGGAAAATCTCAGTGGAAAGAGAGAAGTTCTCAATGTGCATCATACCATGCTTCTATCATGCTGCTGCTGCTGCTCACAGACCTCTGTTCTGCCTTTTACACAATCATCTTTCAGCCCAGTCAGCTTGAACTAAGGATTATGTTAAATAAACAAGAACAAACCTCTCCTCTGATCAATCATGTATCATTGCCTATGGATAAGTTTGCCTGTGACTTTCCCCCAGTGTTCCCATCTTTTTTTGTGTGCTGTAAAAAGTGGTCAACAAAATAAGAGTAAGATAAAAAGATCAAGTAGAAATATGCACCTGTAAGGATAGCTTGCAGATGTTATATGTGGACTAACCAGTACATAAAAGTGCACATGAACGCCAAGTTAGAAACTCTTTTAGTCTTGAATATGAATGAAGGCACAGTTCAGCGAATGTTCCATTGTACAGCATACATATTTTAATTTCATTTCAACAAGTTGAATAAATCCTTTTCTCCTTGACTTGAGAGCTGCTCATATATGACGCTGGCTCATATGTAGGCCACTCTGGAAATAGGGAGAAAGTAACGTGGGTAAGCTGCTTCTCCCAGTGCACAGGCCAAATGGGTCTGTTGATGTGTGAGTTTGTGTGAAAAGACTACAGTGCCTTAGTTTATATTTGGGGTGCGAAGGAAAAGAGGTCTGATATAATTTGAGATCCAGAGGGAGCCTTAACTGTCATCTGTGCATTTTGTGCCTTAAAAAGTAGGTGTTCACAGAGATCAGCGTCTGCCCCATGTTTTACTGCTTTATGGTGTGGTGTGCAGACTTAAGGCTCTGAGTTGGTGGAAATGGAGCAGCATGACTAACGCTTTGAGGACGAATTCATTAGCGTTTCTTTACCCATTCAAGGACCTCAGAATACTTCCTAACTCATTTGTCTTTTGTATTTTGAACGTTTGGAAAATTAGATGTTGATGGGGTTGGAGGCTAGGATGTTTTTCTTTGGACACTGTTTTAAAAAAAATTTTATTCAAGTATAGTTGATTTACAGTGTTATATTAATTTCTTCTGTACAGAAAAGTGATTCAGTTTTTTTGTGTGTGTTTATAGATATATATTCTTCTCCATTATGGTTTGTGATAGAATATTGACTGTAGTTCCCTGTGCTACACAATAGGGCCTTGTTGTTTACCCATCCTATTATGTATAGTAGTTTACTTCTGCTAACCCCAAACTTCCATTCCTCTCCCCTCCCTCTTGGCAACAAGTTTTTATGTATGAATCTATTTTTGTTTTGTAGATCTGTTGATTTGTCTTGTGTTTTTGATTCCACATATAAGTGACACCATATGGTATTTTTCTTTCCCTTTCTAACTTCATTTAGTATGATANTAACCCCAAACTTCCATCCTCTCCCCTCCCTCTTGGCAACAAGTTTTTATGTATGAATCTATTTTTGTTTTGTAGATCTGTTGATTTGTCTTGTGTTTTTGATTCCACATATAAGTGACACCATATGGTATTTTTCTTTCCCTTTCTAACTTCATTTAGTATGATAATCTCTAGGTCCATTTGTGTTGCCGCAAATGGCATTATTTCATTGTTTTTGATGACTGAGTGATATTCCAATGTGTGTGTATGTGTGCATGCGTATGTACATACATTTTTCTCTGGATATATGCCCAGCAGTGGGATTACTTGATCATATAGCAACCCTATTTTTAGTTTTTTGAGGAACCTCCACACAGTTTTCCATAGTGCCCACACCAATTTACATTCCCACCAACAGTGTAAACGTGATATTTTTCTCTGAAAAGCATTTCATGGCCATTCTGGAAAACATTTTTGAAAATCCAAGGGTGTTTCACCTTTTCAAGTCTTGACATTAATTATGCCTAACTTTTACCATAAGGGCTTGCTTCATTTTATCTTTATAGTCCCTGCAGCTCCAGCACAGAGAAAGATGTTTAGGAAGTGAGGTTGGAGGGTCATTTATCTAACATGCCTCCATGTTCCTACCCAAATCGCCAGTGAGAAGCACTTCACCCATCTCTGCTCCTTGCTTCCCTTTTCCATATCATTATGATCTAAGGATCAGAGGAAACTCCTAGAACTGTTTGGATATTTGAAATACAAAATTCCATACTAATGAAAAATTGAGTGTAATCATTTCAGTCTCATTGGTTGAACTCTTACCATGTGGCAAATACTCTCCAGATTCCTTGAGGACAGAGCTGAGCTGGCTTGGCCTCCACTTTTAAGGACCTAAAACCTAGCAGGTGCGGCAGGTATGTATTTAGGTACAGTAATGGAAGTATTAGAAGTGTTGAAGCAATACATGTACCCTTGTGTTTTTCATTAGCAGTATGTAGAAGGATATGAATGCCATGAATGATAAAAGTACAATCACAAAGTAATTAGGTTTTTTAAATTAAATCTTATGTTTCAAATAATTATTACATGCCCATAGAGTAAAATCCAAAAGGTTACACAGTGAAGCTAAAGTGTGTAGATTTTATTTGGATTTCATCAGTTTTTCTGCTAATGTCCTTTTTCTCTTCCAGGATCCAATCCAGAAAAGTCATATTGCATTTAGTATGTATGCTTTTTAAAGTTTGAAGTGAAGTTGCTCAGTCGTGTCCTACTCTTTGCGACCTCGGATTGTAGCCTACCAGGCTCCTCTGTCCATGGGGTTTTCCAGGCAAGAGTTCTGGAGTGCTTTGCCATTTCCTTTTCCAGGGGATCTTCCCATCCTAGGGATTGAACCCAGCTCTCCCGCATGGTAGGCGGATGCTTTACCATCTAAGCCACCAGGGAAGATCCTGTACTGTGCTTTCATTCTGTTTCACTCCGGTTTATGATTGTAGTTTATTATCTAGTCTCTTATTAATCGACTTTAAGTTTCTCTGACCTTTTAACATTGTTAACAGTGCTGCTGTGGCTGTCCTTGAACTTTTAAGTGTATAGGTTTATGTAGATGAGTTTCTGGGTTAAAGAATGTTGTTGTTCAGTTGCTAAACCATGTTCAACTCTTTGCGACTCCATGAACTGCAGCATTCCAGGTTTCCCTCCGTTACTGTCTCCTGAAGTTTGCTCAAACTCCTATCCATTGAGTTGGTGATGCCATCCAACCATCACATCCTCTGTCATCCCCTTCTCTTCTTGCCTTCAGTCTTTCCCAGCATCAAGATCTTTTCCAGTGAGTCAGCTCTTCTTATCAGGTGGCCAAAGTATTGGAGCTTCAGCTTCAGCATCAGTCCTTCTAGTGAATATTCAGGGTTGATTTCCTTTAGGATTGACTGGTTTAATCTCCTTGCTGTCCAAGGCACTCTCAAGTCTACTCCAACACCACAGTTCAAAAGCATCAATTCTTTGGCACTCAGCTTTCTTTATGGTTCAACTCACATCCATACATGACCACTGGAGAAACCATAGCTTCGACTAGACGGACCTTGTTGGCAAAGTAATGTCTCTGCTTTTTAATATGCTGTCTAGGTTGGTCATAACTTTTCTTCCAAGGAGCAAGGGTCTTTTAATTTTATGACTGCAGTCACCATCTGCAGTAATTTGGGAGCCCCCAAAAATAAAGTCACTGCAGATGGTGACTGCAGCCATGAAATTAAAAGAGGCTTACTCCTTGGAAGAAAAGTTATGACCAACCTAGATAGCATATTCAAAAGCAGAGAGATTACTTTGCCGACTAAGGTCCGTCTAGTCAAGGCTATGGTTTTTCCTGTGGTCATGTATGGTTGTGAGAGTTGGACCATGAAGAAAGCTGAGCGCCAAAGAATTGATGCTTTTGAACTGTGGGGTTGGAGAAGACTCTTGAGAGTCCCTTGGACTGCAAGGAGATCCAACCAGCCCATTCTGAAGGAGATCAGCCCTGGGTGTTCTTTGGAAGGAATGATGCTAAAGCTGAAACTCCAGTACTTTGGCCACCTCATGCGAAGAGTTAACTCATTGGAAAACACTCTGATGCTGGGAGGCATTGGGGGCAGAAGGAGAAGGGGACGACCGAGGATGAGACGGCTGGATGGCATCACTGACTTGATGGATGTGAGTTTTAGTGAACTCCGGAAGTTGGTGATGGACAGGGAGGCCTGGCGTGCTGCAATTCATGAAGTCACAAACAGTTGGACATGACTGAGCGACTGAACTGAAAAAATAAAGTCAACTACTGTTTCCAGTGTTTCCCCATCTATTTGCCATGAAGTGATGGGACCAGATGCCATTATCTTAGTTTTCTGAATGTTGCGCTTTTAAGCCAACTTTTTCACTCTTCTCTTTCACTTTCATCAAGAAACTCTTTAGTTCTTCTTCACTTTCTGCCATAAAGGTGGTGTCATCTGCGTATCTGATGTTATTGATATTTCTCCTGACAATTTTGATTCCAGCTTATGCTTCATCCTGCCCAGTGTTTCTCCTGATGTACTCTGCATATAAGTTAAATAAGCAGGGTGACAATTTTCAGCCTTATGTAATCCTTTCCCAATTTGGAACCAGTCTGTTTTACCATGTCCGATTCTAACTGTTGCTTACTGACCTGCATACAGATTTCTCAGGAGGCAGGTCAGGTGGTCTGGTATTCCCATCTCATTAAGAATATTTCACAGTCTGTTGTGATCCACACAGTCAAAGGCTTTAGTGTAGTAAATGAAGTGGAGTAGATGTTTTTTGGGTATTGAAGAATATGAATCCTTATACTGGTGTAGCCACTGTGGAAAACAGTATGGCGTTTCCTCAGAAAACTGAAAATAGAACTACTGCATGACCCAGCAGTCCCGCTTACCGGTATCTATCGGAAGAAAGCAAAAACACTAATTTGAAAAGATACATATGCACCCCTGTGTTCATCGCATTGTTATTTACGGTAGGCAAGATAGGGAAACAACCTAAGTGTTCATCAATAGATGAATGGATAAAGAAGATATGGTATAGATACACAATGGACTATTACTCAACCATGGAAAGGTGAAACTTTGCCATTTGCCATAACGTGGATGGGCCTTAAGGGCATGATGCTAAGTGAAGTAATTCAAAGACAAATACCTCATGCTTTCACTTACATGTGAAACTTAAAACACAAAACAAAATCCAGACTCGTAAAGAACAGATTGGTAGTTGGCAGAGGGGAGGGGATTTGGGTTGGGCAGATTGGGTAAAGGAGGTCAAGAGGTACAAGCTTCTGTGTATAAAATAAGTCATGGGAGTGTGATGTACAGCATAGGAATATGGTCAGTAATACTGTATTAACTTAGTGTGGTGACAGATGGTAACTAAACCTTTTGTGGGGATTATCTCATAATAAATACAAATGTCGAATGACTATGTTGTACACGTGTGACGAATATAGTATTGTATGTCAACTATAATTCAGTTAAAAAAAAAAAAAAGCAAATGCCTTTCAGCTAAAAAGGGACCCTGCCAAGAATAGAAAGGGAAAAAAAAGCATTACCATCTGTCACACATTTATGTCTTTTTGGTATAAAATTATTTCCCCACTAAAAGCCACCTCAACATATCTTCACATCTTTGATAAGAATTCCTAAACTCTCCTCCATAGACATATAAATTCATATTCCTATGGCAATGTATGCCTACCTTCCTCTTTCCTCTTTCTGGTAGTGTGTGAATAAACCTTTTGATCCTTGTCAGTTTCATAGCTGAACAAGGGGATCTCGTGGTTTTCCTGTGAGTTTTTCTCGTTATACATGAGGTTACACATACTGTTGGGTATTTGAGTGATTTTTCTTTCTGTGAATTGACTCTTGTGATCTTTTGCCCATTTATCTAATGAGATAATTTTTTTTATGTAAAAAAAAAATTAGCTCTTTGTGATAGGACCTGCTGATTTTTTTCCCCTGGGTTTATATTTTGTCATTTATTGTAGCTTTTGCCACGTGGCAAACTTACTACTTCTGGATAATCAAAATTTATTCATCTTTTATTTTATGGGTTTTGAATTTCATTTCCTACTTAGAAGGGTTTTACACTCTCAAAGAGGATAAACAATATCTCCTGGTTTCTTTTAATATATTGTAGTTTTCTCAATGTTTACATTTTTTAATCAATTTGGGGGGAGTTGTGAGTTGATATCCCATTCTCTTGTCTGTACCATTTATTCAGCAATTTATCCTTTTTGCCATGATTTTGAATGTCACGTTTTATCCTATATCAAACTTTCTGAAGTATTTTTAAAATTTTTATTTTATCCTTGGTTTTATGGTCTATTCATGAACCAACTTCACACTTTTGTTACATATTTATAACATTTTACTATCTGGCAAGAATTAAAGCTAGTTTCCTTTATTACTCTGTTTTTAATTACTCTCATTATTCTTGCTCACTTATTTTCCTATATGAACCTTCGATTCAGATTCTGAACTTTCATTTGTGATAAATTTACACATTCATTTAGATTTTTCTAAAGCATTAATCCTCTAGGAATTTTTTGGAATAGTGCAAGTATTTCTTGTCTTCTTCATTTTTTCAGTTGAAGTAAAATTGACATATGATGTGTACTTTCAAGTGTACAACATAATGATTTGACATTTACATACATTGCAAAATTATCACCACAATATGGATAGTTAATGCCTGTTACCATACATAGTTAACATTTTTTTTTTCTCTTGTGATGAGGACTTTGAGGATCTCTCTTAGCACCTTTCAGGTTTGCACTATCGTGTTATTAACTATGGTTATGTTGTCTGTTACATCCCCTTACTTGCTTATTTTATAAATAGGTGCTTGTGCCTTTTGAACCCTCTTCGCCCAGATCACTCTCCCCTTGCCCCCTGCCTCTGGCAACCACCAATCTGTTCTCTTGGTATGTTTGTTTTTGTCTTACATTCCACATATAAGTGAGATCATATGTTATTTGTCTTTCTCTGATTTACTTCATTAGCACCATGCGCTCAAGGTCCAACCGTTTTGTTGCCAATGGCAGTATTTTGTTTTTATGGCAGATTAATATCACACACACACATGCCTCATCATCTTTATCCATTCATGTATTGATGGGCAGTTTGGTTGCTTCCATATCTTGGCTATTGTAAATAATGCTGCAGTGAACATATCTTTTCGAATTAGTGCTTTTGCTTTCTTCAAGTAAATACCCAGATGTGGAATTGCTGGATCACATGGTAGTTCTGTGAGTCTTTTTGAGGAATCTCCATACAATTTTTCCGTAGTGACTACACCAATTTACAGCCCCACCAGCAGTGCACAGGGTTCCTTTTCTTCACTTTCTTGCCAGCACTTGTTATTTGTTGTCTTTTTGTTAATAGCCATTCTGGTAGGTGTGAGCTGACACCTCATTGTGGTTTTGATTTTCATTGCTGTGATGATTAGCGATGTTGAGTATCTTTTCACATGTCTCTTGGCTATCTGTATGTCTTCTTTGGAAAAATGTCTATTCAAATCCTCTGCTCACTTTTTAATCGGGTTGTTTGTTTTTCATGTTGAGTTGTAAGAGTTGTTTGTATATTTTGGATATTAACCCCTTACTGGGTATATTCTTTGCAAATATCCTCTCCCATCAATCGGCTGCCTTTTCATTTTGTTGATAGTTTCCTTTGCTGTGCAGAAGCTTTTTAGTTTGATGTGGTTCCATTCTGCTTTTTTAAAGAGCTTATTTTAAAAAGATTAATTAGTGATAATATAAAGGGCAATTACTCATAATCTTATATTCCTTCCTATCAGGATAGACTACTGTCTTCATGTATTTTCTTCCGTTTCCCCTACAGTCTTGATGATGATGAGTCATGTTTAGGGTCTTTGTTTTATTATACTGTGCATTCTGTAATAAGCACAGTGCCTTGCAAACCGTAGGTAAACATTTTAAAGAACTCACCCAGTTGCTGGGACTTCCTTGGTGGTCCAGTGTTTGAGACTCCATGCTCCCAAAGCAGGGGGCCTGGGTTCAGTCCCGGGCCAGGGAACTAGATCCTGGATGCCATTACCAGGATGGAAGATCCCAGCTGCTGCAACCAAGATCTAATGCAGGCAAAAAACAAACAAATAAATGAATATTAAAAATAATAAGGAACTCATCCACACTGATGTGGAATCCTTGCTAGAAAGTAACTTGAGAGTATTTATTAAAATTTAAGATGTAGGCATGCCTACCTAGAGCCTTCCATCTGCATTACTTAGCATCTCCCCTACGGAAAACAAGTGACTGTTCACAGTGAGGCGCTGAGTGCAGGGGCAACGGCAAGCACTGCTTTTTGCGGTACGTCTGTCGCCCTCGTTCTTCCTCTCCCTTTCAGTCATTCAGTTTTGTTGGCCATGTGCACTCTTGCAGGACTGGGTCACAGCCCATGCTGAACTCTTTTAATTTGATTCTCCACCTTTTTTAATTTAAAAAATCTTTGCAACTTAGTCATTCTTTAGACCGGAGAAGGCAATGGCACCCTACTCCAATACTCTTGCCTGGAAAATCCCATGGATGGAGGAGCCTGGTAGGCTGCAGTCCATGGGATTGCGAAGAGTCCAAAATGACTGAGCGACTTCACTTTCACTTTTCACTTTTATGCATTGGAGAAGGAAATGGCAACCCCTCCAGTGTTCTTGCCTGGAAAATCCCAGGGACGGAGGAGCCTGGTGGGCTGCTGTCTATGGGGTTGCACAGAGTCGGACACGACTGAAGTGACTTAGAAGCTTAGCAGCAGCTTTCTTTAGATGAATGTGTTAGAACTGATCCTTGACCCTTTCTGTGCTGAAAGTCACCATCCCAGGCACTGTTGCTGATGGCGGGTCCTTTGATGAGTGTGTTGGGAACGAAAATGCTTTCAGCCCCTGTGGTCCTCCTCCTGTTCCCTGTCCTGCTCAATCAGCCTGAGGAGTCCTCTTCCCAAAAGCAAGTCAGACTCCATCCACTTCAGCCCTCTTTTCTTCTGCTCTTCATTCTTTTTGGGAATGCGGTTTCTTCATCCTTACCTTGGATCTCAAATCTGTACCCCTGTATCTTTGAAACCTCTTTCTATACCAGAGGAGTCCTTCATTCAGCAAACATTTATGCACAGTGTGGTGAGGAGACATGATTGCTTTAGTACCAAATAACTTGAATCAAAATTGCAACGGAACACAGAATATTGTTTTGTGCAGAGCCCTAGGAAAAAAGTCCCCTTCATTATCTCAGCATCAAATTGAAGGGAGAAAGGAGAGAACCGCCTGGTAACCTGGGAGTTAAGGGAAGCTAGGAGGTAGACTTGAAGTGTTTAAAGCCACTCAGCAGTGATCAGATTGGGTCACACTCTGTCTCTGTCTGCAGCACACGTGCCTCCCTTGCGGACCAGCTGGAAAGAAAACTGTGGGCTGGTTACTATGGGAATTGATGGGTGCTGCTGGCAGTGGGAAGTGGAAAGTTCTTAGAATTGATCCAGAAATCCCAAGAGGGCAGAATTTCCCCTCCTCTGGCTTCCTTACATACTTTTCTTTGATTTGATCAGCTCAGTCACTTTTAGCTTGGGGAGGACATTTCCAGCAGCTTGTCCCTGGTGTCCTAAGGAGAGTTTGAAGGGGGCTGTCCCAGGCAGACTGCACAGAGAAAGAGGGCTACACAAAGGCCTGCTGGTTTCCATGAGTTTCTGTTACAGCCCTTGGCTCCTTGGGCTGCAGTGAACTCAGGATTGAATTGACGCTTCTGTTTCTTTTTACACTGTCAAGGAATGTGCTCCAGACAAGGAGAGAGGAGTGTCAGTGTGTAATTCCAGAATCCCAGTCTTGTCCTCTGTACTGCCACCAGCCCTCACTAAAAAAGGGGTAGGATGGGTAGCATTCTGTTTCTGGTGTAGGTTTGCTGATTCTGAAATGTTAGAAATAGAAAACAGATGTTTTAATGAGGTGATACCCATATTGGAAAAGAGTGAATTCAAAGTGTATTTTGTAAGTCAACTTTCATTAATTTGATTAATCAATAACTTTAAAAAGCTCTACCAGAGTGTATGCCAGCTTGTTTTTATAACTCCTCATGAATATGGAATGTAAAGCATTGATTTATTTTTCTAAGAAAAGCATTTGGCTTGAGGAGAGAAGAATGTTAAAGGATTGTGAACATTATAAAGTTCGAAAGGACAGTTTTTTCCCCTTGACATTTTTGGTTTCAGTTCACTGTTTTCTATTGTTTCTGATTCTTTTACTACTAATAAAAACCATATCCAGGAAGCATGTTTTCTTCTTATTTTGAGAGATGTTGTTGACTTCCTTCCCGAAAGGTAAGATGGAGGTCTAGATCTCTTCAGACCTTGCTTTGGGGTCTTAGAGGGGAAGAATCACTTGAATTACCTTGTGATTTGGATGATATATTTCTAGAGGCTTTGACACCCCCTTTGAGTTCATTCCGTTTATGTTCTTTGTTGGGGAAGAAGGACTGGAAAGAAAGACCAGTCACACACAGGCCTTGCCCTCCTCAAGCTCCTGATCAGGGAGGTAAGATGATGGGAAAAATAAAGTCCAGGGAAGGGAAGGGTGTGGGGAGTTGTGTATGAGAAGTGAATTGGTGACGAGTGAGGATGCCTCCAGAGTTAAGCACCTTTTTTGGGGAAAGTGCAGAAACCATTGTATAGGAGGTCACAGCCGAGGGCTAGGGCTGCACTCCACTGCAGGATTTGGGGAAGCTCCAGCTCTAATGACGTGAACTGGAGCTTAAAGGACAAGCAGCGTTCCAGCAAGTGTTTTCCTTTGTTTTTCAGCCTTGGAATCTCCCAGCACTTTGATTTTATCTGTGTGCTTTGATTTACACTGATGCAGCACTTCATATTAAAAATGCTGGGGAGTCTAGGTTCAGGCCATAAAGCTGTCATGGGAGGGGGAGCGTCCGATGGCAGAGACAGGCAGTAGTGACAGAGGGGAGCACAGGTGCAGTGGAGCCTGGAGAGAGGAGGGGTCACTAATCCCATGGGAGGGACATGGGGGCTGAAGCCCCAGGGCCCAGGAGCCGGGGTCCTGCAGCGGCCCCCGCATTTGTGTTATTCTGCTGTGAAATCGGTGCAGCGCCTCCCCTTTGACCAGCGAGAACGCCAAGGCTCATGGCACGTCAGTTCTTTTCCCAAGGTCAGCACATCCCCACTTGTTAGCACAGAGATTGGAATGCACATTGGCGAATGTTGCTTAGAAACCCAAACCTTGCAAAGTAGCTTTAGGGCCCCCGTGTTGTTCAGAGTGAGGTTAGTGAGGCAGGTAACCTTGCTCGAGGCCTGACTTGTACGTGACAGAATTGAGATTTCTTTCTTCTTCTTTTTTTTTTTTTGTCGTGTATAGACTTTATTTCAGGATAAAAAGATGACCATGACTGATAAAATTTTTAACAGAAAAATTCTTCTTAATAATGTTAAAAGGATGACGACTTAAACATCCACCGTTTTGTAACCCGCAGTGGATGGTTTAAGCAGAGATTGTCAATGGGTAAAACCATTAGATGAATCCCTGGAGCCTGTGAGTACATTAGCTTATTTGGCAAAAGGAACTTTGGGGATGTGATCAAAGATCTTGAGGTGGGAGATGATCCTGATTCAGGTGGGTTCAGTCTAATCCCATGAGCCTTTAAAAGAGAGGTGGTTCCACTGAAGTCAGAGAATGTTGGCTAAAGAAAAGGCAGGCAAGGCATCTGAGCTGCTGTTGCAGCTGAAGGCCAGGAGTCAGGGAATGTGCCAGGCCTCCAGGCCGGCAAGGAAATAGGGCCCTCCGTCCTATAGTCAAGTGGAACTGGACTCAGCCAACCAGGAAAGAGTGACCACATGGGCAGACTCTACCCAACACCTCCAGGTTGGAACACAGCCAGGTCAACACCTTGATTTTGGCCTTGGGGGTCCCAGAGCAGGGAAACCAACCAGGTCTGCTGGGCCTCTGACCACCGAACAGTGAGATAATGAACTTGCATGGTTTTGAGCTGCTAAATGTGTGCCAACTTGTTTGGGCAGCCGCTGCTTCATGGGCACAGTGGTGGTAAGCAGTCTGGGGCCTGGGTCTATAGAGGGGCCTAGGCCTCCTGCTACTCTAGGCCCAGTCATTCCATCCTGCCCAGCCTGTGTCCAGGAAAGGCACAGAATTGAGATTTCAGTGATGTTTTTTCCCAAAGCACATATCTGTGCACATAAGGAGCCCACCCTGTGGACATTCAGCAGATGGGCAGTAACAAAGACCCAAAAGAGACCACACCTTAACTAGGCACAGTAGCATGGATGCAGTTTGCAATTATAAAGGGTCAGTTCAGTTCAGTCACTCAGTCGTGTCCAACTCTTTGCAACCTCATGGACTGCAGCACACCAGGCTTTCCTGTCCATCACCAACTCCTGGAGCTTATTCAAACTTATGTCCATTGAGTCAGTGATGCCATCCAACCATCTCATCTTCTGTTGTCCCCTTCTCCTCCCGCCTTCAGTCTTTCCCAGCATCAGGGTCTTTTCTTTTCCAGTGAGTCAGTTCTTTACATCAGGTGGCCAAACTATTGGAGTTTCAGCTTCAGGATCAGTCCTTCCAGTGAATATTGAGGACTGATTTCCTTTAGGATGGACTGGTTGGATCTCCTTGCAGTCCAAGTGACTCTCAAGAGTCTTCTCCAACGCCACAGTTCAAAAGCTTCAATTCTTCAGCACTCAGCTTTCTTTATAATCCAATTCTCACATCCATACATGATACGAAAAACCATAGCCTTGACTAGACGGACCTTGTTGGCAAAGTAATGTCTCTGCTTTTTAATATGCTGTCTAGGTTGATCATAACTTTTTTTCCAAGGAGCAAGCGTCTTTTAATTTCATGGCTGCAATTACCATATGGACTGCAGCACACCAGGCTTTCCTGTCCATCACCAACTCCTGGAGCTTATTCAAACTTATGTCCATTGAGTCAGTGATGCCATCCAACCATCTCATCTTCTGTTGTCCCCTTCTCCTCCCGCCTTCAGTCTTTCCCAGCATCAGGGTCTTTTCTTTTCCAGTGAGTCAGTTCTTTACATCAGGTGGCCAAACTATTGGAGTTTCAGCTTCAGGATCAGTCCTTCCAGTGAATATTGAGGACTGATTTCCTTTAGGATGGACTGGTTGGATCTCCTTGCAGTCCAAGTGACTCTCAAGAGTCTTCTCCAACGCCACAGTTCAAAAGCTTCAATTCTTCAGCACTCAGCTTTCTTTATAATCCAATTCTCACATCCATACATGATATGAAAAACCATAGCCTTGACTAGACGGACCTTGTTGGCAAAGTAATGTCTCTGCTTTTTAATATGCTGTCTAGGTTGATCATAACTTTTCTTCCAAGGAGCAAGCGTCTTTTAATTTCATGGCTGCAATTACCATCTGCAGTGATTTTGGACCCCCCCCAAATAAAACAAGTGTCAGTGGGAATTTAAAGTAGATGGAAGATATGAGAAAAGGCATGGAAAAAGGTATAGTGAAGAGTGTGTTTGGTAAGAGAGTAGTTTAGTTTGCCTGGAGTGATGGCTGGGTGAAGAGATATAGAGAGAAATGAGTTGGAAAATGAGCTTGGAACTAGCTTGTCTAGGACTTGGTATACCTAGATAAAGAATTTGGACTCTTTTACATGAAATACTGAGAAACCGTTGATGGATTTGGGGCAGGTGAAGATGGCTGCCCCAGAGGTGAAGAATATGATTTTTTTTTCCACAGTGAATTTGAATTTTATCTTTAGTTATATCTTTGAATGAAATTGAATGCCTTTTAAATTATTTAAAGATAGAGCCAGGGGAAGTTAAAATTCAGTAGGAAAAGAATGTAAGTTTTACTGTCCGGGAAAGCGGGCTTCCCTGGTGGTTCAGCTGGTAATCTGCCTGCAATGCAGGATCGGGAGGATCCCCTAGAGAACTAATAGGCTGCCCACTCCTGTGTTCTTGGGCTTCCGTGGTGGCTCATATGATAAAGAATCTGCCTGCAATGCAGGAGGCCTTGGTTCAATCCCCGGGTTGGGAAGATCCCCTGGAGGAGGGCATGGCAACCCACTGCAGTATTCTTCCCTAGAGAATCCCAAAAAACAGAGGAGCCTGCTGGGCTACAGTCCGTGGGGTCGCAAAGAGTCAGACATGACTGAGCGACTAAGCACAGCACAACGCGTCCAGCAAAGAGGGCTTCCCAGGTAGCGCTAACGGTAAAGAACCCGTCTCCCAGTGCAGGAGAAAGACGCGAGTTCAGTCCCTGGATTGGGAAGAGACTTAGCATGCGTCTAGGAAAGACTGTAAAACCTGGTTGTATTTTTTTTTGAACTCTAGTTCTGATTGTATAAATGTTCATAATCTTGTCAGCTTGGTGGGCTCATAGATATGAGATGACCAGAAATGTGATATTTTCATAGATCGATTTGAAATAATGGTGTTTCTGTGACTGACTTTATATACACAGAAACTAAGTCTGCTGCAGATGAAGGTTATTTACGGGTCTGTTTCAGATCCAAAGTCTTGTATGGGGAGTCTTTACCATGGGGCCTAACTCTGTCCAGAGCATTCAAATGAGACCCCCGTATGGCTTTCCCTGGGCTGGCTTTTCTAGTCCCAGAAGAGTCAGTTCCAGCCAGCTCTCTGGGGGCCGCTGTGCCTGTGTTACTGCCCAGAAGTTCCCAAAGGACTCTGGTTAAATCTTTAGCCAGCTAGATTATTTATAAAGATAGAGCCATTATACTGCTGTTTGGAAAGGGTTGTACTTTTATACTTATTCGTAAACATTTCCTGATTTATTAGTATTAGTGCAAGGAGAAAAATTGTTTAAATGAGCTAGGGCTGATTGTGAAGCACAGTTTTTCATTGCATCTAGGAGGGTGGTGGCACAGGAGGGTGCATTCCCTAAGATTTCTCCAGTCAGGTACATGTCTTGTTCATCATCGTCTCTCCATGGCTGAGTAGATAATGGTCTGTGGGATACAGTAAGTCCTAAATCAATGCCTGTTGAATGAACGTTGGATGAATCTTGGGCAGTTATGCCAGTGGAGTCACTGTAGTTGATGGGAAAACTGCTTAAGTTTTTAATTAAGACTCTACTCTTGGGTTCTGTGGGTTTTGCTAGTGATACAGATTTTTAAATATTCTTTTGATATGTTGCTTCAAAATGTGAGTAACACTTTAAACTTCTTTGTAGATAATGTAACCAAATAGAATCAAAGTTACTAAAAATATAAATCTTTTAGGTTAAATTAAACAGCATAGAGCATTTAGTATTGGCATTCTCTTCCATTCCCTTTAGAAAGGGTCACTACGCTAAATTAAGATATCTCCTTTCTAGCCAAGATTTCATTTACTTGACTCAAAGCCCAGAGTAGAGATGGAAATGCAAGAAGGTTTGCCAGAGCATAGAAAAGTAATGGGATTTTTTTTTTCCCCTGTAGCAACTTGAAATTTATTTTTGTAATTCTAGTAATTAATTATGAAAAAGTGCTATTTCTCATTTTAATAGTGAGAAATTTGAAATAAATATGTACAAGTATTAACTATGATTTGTTTTTCTGATAGAGTGATGATAACACAGTAAGAGGGAAATGTATTTACCTGGGGATTTGGTCATCCTAAGAGAGCCTGCTTCTGACTTTGACATTTTCTTCAAGATAATGTAGCATTGTAATATGGCATGTTGCACATTGAGATGATTATTGCAATATTCTTGGGAAGCTCCTGGACATGATTCATCTGGGAGCCAGTTTATAGCAGCAGGTAGGGAGATAAATTTTGTGCTTACAGCTCTGGAGTTCAAAGAAAGACTCTTGAAAATTTATTTTTATACTGTAAGGGATGTCACAGTGTCATCTGCTTCTGAAAACCTTTAGCCTTTCGAAATTCCATTTTATAATTTTAATTTTATAATTATAATCCTTTGTGTCCATATAGAGGTGGGAAGCACTGTAACGCCACACTTTGTGAACACTCTGGGTATCTAAGAGTTGGTTGTGGGTATTACTTTCTGGCACATGAATGATTTTAATTGATGCATTATATATAAGACCTTAGTCGTATTCTAGGTTCTGTCTGATTTTAGTATTTTTCATAAGGAAAGAATTTTTTAGGCTAATCAATACATTTGTTTTGAATCTGATTAAATTTAATTATTGATGAAGAATTTTGCTTTTTGATACTCATTCCTTATAGTCCTTTTGATGGGCTTTTGTTGGGTAAACATGAAATTGGCTTTTACATGGAAGCCCCTTGTCAAATTGAAGCAGAGGACGTTGCAGACATTTCATGTACTTGAGATGATACATGCAGCAGAACCTTTGGAAAAGCAACAAATATGCTTGCAGAATTCCTTTTTGGACATTCTCTGTCATGACTAAACAGTTTCTCTTGATGGTTACAGTCTTGTTATGCTAAGCAGCTTAAGCAGAATAATTTCTTTAAGTAGAATTCAGACTTTTAATACCAAAGTAAACTCAGAATCTTAAATGGTGTTTACAGATGTCTGTAGCCGTAGTTACCTATACACTGGCATCACCCTCTCCCACCGGAGACCCACTGTCATCCTCCTATGCTGAAAAGAACTTTGGGACAAGACCACCACTTCCCTGGTGGTCTGGTGGCTAAGACGCCATGCTCCCCATGCAGGGGCCCTTAAATTCCATCCTTGGTCAGGGAACTAGGTCCCACATGCTGCAAATAAGACCCGGCGCAGCCAAGTAAATTAAAAAAAAAAAAGAACTGTGCAGGGACCCCCTCCTCCATGAGCTCTATGGAATCCATCCTTTTGGCAGCTGCTGAAGTGCTGGCAGGGGGAAGAGGAAGAAGAGCCTAGAGTTACAGTTTCTATCTCTTGGACCCGTAGGAGATAAGTAACATGAAATCCAGACAATCTTGGAATTGTGTTTCTTTGGTTATCAGTTTCTGTCCTGGCAATCCTGCTATAGTCGTTAAAACACAACAGAACAAGACATTTTAGATGTCAGTGGTATTAGAACGACTCATTTTTTTGCATTCAGATACTCAGAACCAAGGGGTCTGGTTTCTGTGTATACTTAGCAGGTGCATTATGGATAGAACCAGGCAATTCATGTCCCGGAAAGTAATACCCTCGACCACCTCTTCTTAGGTGCCCAGAGTGTTCACAAATAGTGTAGAGCTACAGAGCTTCCTGCCTCCCTGTGGACGCAAAGAATGACTTCATTCACTTCAGTGGGACCAGTATAAAATTCCCAATCAAATTAGCATTCATTTGGAAAGAAATGAAAGTATGCCATTCAGTACTTTTCCTTGGGGTGGTGGGAGAATGTCCTGAAATCAGCGCGACTTCAGAAGACAGCAGTTTAAAAAATTCCCAGACTCCTGATTCACAATTCTTGGGACAGGGAGTGGATATGCATCAGACTTTTTCAGCGCCTGAGACTATTTCCCACGCACAGTTCCCAGGTTAGTATTTCTTTTGCTCATCCTGAAAGATCAGGAGATGTGTTTGTTTATTTATTTATTTGCAAATAGTTCGCGTACAATACCTGGCAGAACTGTGAGAAACCAGACTGACCTCTTTTCCTTTGGTTCCTGGAGAATGGTGTTGACTTGAGGCCCTATTGAGCCAAGCCCAGGATGTGTGTGCTGGTCTCTCCTCTTTTTGCACTGAGAGAACACGGTTGCCATCTTTAGAGCAGTGATCCCCAACCTTTTTGGCACCAGGGACTGGTCTCGTGGAAGACAGTTTTTCCACAGACCAGAGTCAGAGGGATGATTTCGGGATTATTCAAGCAAAATACATTTATTGTGCACTTTTTTTTTTTTCCTAATGTTATTACATCAGGTCCATTTTAGATCGTCAGGCATTGATTAGATCATGGAGGTGGGGGACCCCTGCTTTAAACTTTACCCCAACACACCGTCGAGTTGCAGTGTTTGTTTTGCATAAGGGAATCTTGAATAATACTGGACACTTTGGAAAAATTTAAAGAACTGATGATGTGGTCCTCACCACTACATAATGGTACCAGTGCTACGGGCCCTTATTCTGTGCCCCTAATAGCATCGCCAGCCCAGCCAGCACCTGTTGATGCCCAGGGTTGTAAGGCTGAGCAAAAGCTAGCAGATACCAAGTTTAAGTATAGCATAATTTATGATGCAAACTTCAAAATATGAGCTTTTACTCTATCTGGAGAGAGAAATCTTGCTCGTGCAGTCAGTGGAAGACAACGCACAACCTACTTGCTTCATTGACAGGTTTTCCCTGTTCCAAAGCTAGAAAGAAAATCCACTGGGGACTGGAACCAAAGGAACTGTTCCATTAACAGTTGGATGACAGATATTTCTTATCTGAATTGCTCTTGCAAATACATTTTCCTTCCTGGTTATTGTAGTTGTATCAAACAAAATAAGTCCTATAGATATTATGTAAACATAAACAGAATTTTCAATTAAAACCAAATAGGTTTTCATGCCTTATTTTAAAAAGGAGTCCTTTTTGCTAAGTAGAAAATAGATGCTAATTTTAGCTCATTTGGAAAATAAAAAGGGACAAAAAGAAACCGTCATATTTCTAATGTTCTTAATTAAAATTATTAAAATATGCAGGCCATATGAGAAAGTACATTGCCCATTACTGAGTTGATCATGCAGGTAAAGAGGGATGGCTTATATTTGAAAAACTTCAGAAGACAGAAGATGTCTGTTTGGTATTAGTGCTCTCCCAGCACTGACCACAAGATGAAAATAGTCCCAGAAGCTTTTGTGTTTGTGTGTTTAAAGTTGCAGAAGCCTGAATTGGAAACTTTACCTACTGTTAACTTTTATGTTAGCATGTAGGTAAAAGGAAACTTTGTAGGATATGATAATAGGAAGAGTAATCAGGTGACTCAGTGGTAAGGAATCCTCCTTCCAGTTCCAGGAGATGCAGGAGACTAGGGTTTGATCCCCTAGTCTGTACAAAACTGTACAGAAGAACTGTACAAAAAAGATCTTCACGACCCAGATAATCATGATGATTTGATGACTAATCTAGAGCCAGACATCTTGGAATGTGAAGTCAAGTGGGCCTTGGAAAGCATCACTACGAACAAAGCTAGTGGAGGTGATAGAATTCCAGTTGAGCTGTTTCAAATCCTGAAAGATGATGCTGTGAAAGTGCTACACTCAATTTGCCAGCAAATTTGGAAAACTCAGCAGTGGCCACAGGACTGGAAAAGGTCAGTTTTCATTCCAATTCCAAAGAAAGGCAATGCCAAAGAATGCTCAAACTACTGCACAATTGCACTCATCTCACATGCTAGTAAAGTAATGCTCAAAATTCTCCAGGCCAGTCTTCAGCGATACGTGAACCGTGAACTCCCTGATGTTCAAGCTGGTTTTAGAAAAGGCAGAGGAACCAGAGATCAAATTGCCAACATCTGCTGGATCGTGGAAAAAGCAAGAGAGTTCCAGAAAAACATCTATTTCTGCTTTATTGATTATGCCAAAGCCTTTGACTGTGTGGATCACAGTAAACTGTGGAAAATTCTGAAAGAGATGGGAATACCAGACCACTTGACCTGCCTCTTGAGAAATCTGTATGCAGGTCAGGAAGCAACAGTTAGAACTGGACATGGAACAACAGACTGGTTCCAAATAGGAAAAGGAGTACGTCAAGGCTGTATATTGTCACCCTGCTTATTTAACTTATATGCAGAGTACATCATGAGAAATGCTGGACTGGAAGAAACACAAGCTGGAATCAAGATTGCTGGGAGAAATATCAATAATCTCAGATATGCAGATGACACCACCCTTATGGCAGAAAGTGAGGAGGAGCTAAAAAGCCTCTTGTTGAAAGTGAAAGAGGAGAGTGGAAAAGTTGGCTTAAAGCTCAACATTCAGAAAACGAAGATCATGGCATCTGGCCCCATCACTTCATGGGAAATAGATGGGGAAACAGTAGAAACAGTGTCAGACTTTGTTTTTGGGGGCTCCAAAATCACTGCAGATGGTGACTGCAGCCATGAAATTAAAAGGCGCTTACTCCTTGGAAGAAAAGTTATGACCAACCTAGATAGTATATTCAAAAGCAGAGACATTACTTTGCCGACTAAGGTCCGTCTAGTCAAGGCTATGGTTTTTCCTGTGGTCATGTATGGATGTGAGAGTTGGACTGTGAAGAAGGCTGAGCGCCGAAGAATTGATGCTTTTGAACTGTGGTGTTGGAGAAGACTCTTGAGAGTCCCTTGGACTGCAAGGAGATCCAACCAGTCCATTCTGAAGGAGTTCAACCCTGGGATTTCTTTGGAAGGAATGATGCTAAAACTGAAGCTCCAGTACTTTGGGCACCTTATGCGAAGAGTTGACTCATTGGAAAAGACCCTGATGCTGGGAGGGATTGGGGGCTGGAGGAGAAGGGGACAACCGAGGATGAGATGGCTGGATGGCATCACGGACTCAATGGACGTGAGTCTGGGTGAACTCCGGGAGTTGGTGATGGACAGGGAGGCCTGGCATGCTGCGATTCATGGGGTGGCAAAGAGTCAGAAACAACTGAGCGACTGAACTGAACTGAACTGAGAGTTTGATCCTTGGGTCAGAAAGATCCCCCAGAGAAAGAAATGGCAACCCACTCCAATATTCTTGCCTGGAAAATCCCATGGACTGAGGAGCCTAGTGGTCTATTTTCAATGGGATTGCAAGGAGTCAGACATGACTGAATGACTGAGCATGCATGCAATGCTTGAAAATTGCTTTATTTCAGTGTTCATAGTTTAAATAAAATGCAATTTAAATCTGCTGTACTCTGTTTGCTTGTAATACCTAAAATGAGCCTGTGGTGCCTTGATGCAGTCGGGGTTTTTTTTTCTTAAAGCACTTCGAGATTGCCTTTAGAATATCGGATACTTCCCTTAAAGTTTTGATGATTCTGCTGATCTAAGGCTCCAGGTATGGTGTTTGGTGTTACTGGAGTGGAAAATTACTGTGCTTTTTACTTTTTACCCAGCTGTTGTGGGATTTTTAAAAAAACTATACTTTTGATTTTGTTGTTGCTGCTGCTGCTAAATCGCTTCAGTCGTGTCCCACCCTGTGCAGCCCCATAGATGGCAGCCCACCAGGCTCCCCAGTCCCTGGGATTCTCCAGGCAGGAACACTGGAGTGGGTTGCCATTTCCTTCTCCAATGCATGAAAGTGAAAAGTGAAAGTGAAGTTGCTCAGTCGTGTCCAACTTCTAGTGACCCCATGGACTGTAGCCTACCAGGCTACTCCATCCATAGGATTTTCCAGGCAAGAGTACTGGAGTGGGTTGCCATTGCCTTCTCCTAGTTGTTGTTGTTAGGATAGTAATTTAATGTCTTGTTTACAGCTCACTGCAAAAGTTCATTGTTTTCCAGTGTTTGTGGAGGCCTCGGATGATGGAACTGAGAAATAAGTTGTAACACTTACTTTGTGGGGTAACTGAAGATCTTAAGTGTGACAATTCTAAGTAAGTACTAAGCGCTCGCTGAATGATGGTAGTTACGATGATTTCAGTGTGTATTCAGTTGTCACTCCTGCATATACATCATTGCCTTCATTAGCCATTGAGCGCATTGAGGGCATTGCGTGTGCTATGTTACTATTACTGCTGAGTAATCTATTAAATGGATGTCGGACTATACTCTGGGTTTTAGTATCTGGTTTCAATTATGTGAGCAACTGAACTGATGCTTAGGTCGGAGATGCATTCAGCCCCACAAGACTGGTTGTGTTCTGAGACCTTGGCACGTTTAAAATGGTCTTTTTGCTACTCTCTAGCTGCTGGAATTCTGTATTCTGAAGGTCCTGACATTTACAGCAAGAAGAACATGAACTTTCTAGATGAAATAGAGAACTTTCTGAACTTGGCTGAAGTGGAATTTGAGAAAGCTGAAAATGTTCTTGTATTAGGATGTTCTGTTTCCCTTGAACTGTAGCCCAGAGACACTCTATACTTGCCTGCATTTCAAATCCAATTGTTAAAAAAAAAAGAAAAAGTGACAGCAGTATAAATGTAGCTGTTTACTCTCTCAGTTTTCTCTTGTTTGAAGTTAGGCTGGGAGAATAAGACCATTAGTATCAGTGGAATATTTACTCTTTGAGTCAGTCCTTTGCTTCCAAGGTGGGGAGTTCCTGATTGATTCAAGACTGTGGGCAACCTTCATGGAGGTGGGAGGGCCAAGGGATGCCAAAAAAGCTGCTGCTATTTTGATCCCAGGGGTTTGATGTTTGGTTTGCCATGGCCGTGTTTTTAATTACCATTAATAAACAAGACTTTGCCTGGAAGGAAGGGATAGGGAAATTTAGAATTCTAATTGTTTGATTACTATAGCTCAGTGTGGATGTGATTGGCTGGGAGAGTAAGCTCCATTTAGCTTTTTTCCCCTCTGGCCAAATGAAGTGATGTTAGTTCTCTTGGGAAAGGTGGGCGAGATAATGGATTGAACCCCACCTGGTGAGTAACTGACTCCCTTGTCCCTGGGAGCTGAGTCAGTTCTTCCAGGTCTCTAGGACATAACGAACGTAGACCTGGGGCTACGGTTCTGGCAGTGGGAAGTCTTTTGCTCAGATACAGGGCACCTGGAGGTTGTGGTGATTTTAATAGGCAGCCATGAAATATCGATATCCTTAATTCTATCTTAGGAACTAAGAATAGCTTAACTAGCAGAAAATGACAGCCCCTGAGACGTAGAGTCACAGCCACTGACTCTGGTTTGAGGGTGGGGTGGGGAGCTGTCTCACATAAGCACGGTTTGCCAGGGGTGCCAGTCCTGCTACTGTTCTTTCCTTATTTGTTCTGCTCTACGTGCTTTATTGGTATTTGCTGACAGAAACCCCGTGGCAGTTGCTAGAAGATTGATGAAAAATATGCGGGAGAAGACGCAATTTAATTTGTTTTGTGAACAGGGAAGAAAGTATCTATTATCCTGTTTTTTTAACAGGAGACTTTCATATCTTCTAGTTAACCTTTTAATCTTAAAAGGGTATATGTTTACTGTAAATAATGTAAGCAACAAAACTAAAAAGGCAAAATAAAAATTACCCAAATCCTAAACCCAGCAATGTATTTTACCATTTTGTTAAATTTACCATTTTGTTAAATATCCTTATGTATTTTTTCTGTACACATATAAAAATACATGTACATATAAACGTCTTTATTTTGTTTTATATTCTGTTATATTTTTGTTTTGAGTCATGATTGATTTTTCATCATTCCTACACTGATGTCATAGATTTAATTTATTTCTCAGGGTACCCATTTCTAGATGTAGAGTGTCTTCTCTAAGACTCTGAACTCATTTATACAAAATCCTCAATAATCTTTATAAGAAGAGGAGTCTATTAATTAAGCAAAACTTCAAAGAAATTATTTATTCTGGTAGCTAAGTTTTCCATGTAGTTAAGTGTTCATCTAGCTAATGATTACTAAGATTGCTTAAGCAATGTTGATGAAAAAATTTCCAGAGTTGTACACTTTTAGCATTGTTAAGTGTATGCATGGCCTTGGGAATTTATTTCTAGGAATGTTTTAATGAAATACAGACATGTGCAAACATGTCGGAAACATGGTGTTTATTCATTTCAATATTACTTATGAAGACAGAAATTTGAAAATAATATGAATGATTTATGGCTATATATACTGTATCCAATAATGCAGCCATAAAGCTTTCATTCTAAATATTTGAGAGAAAAGAAAATACTTACAGTATAATGAGGGGAAAATATGGTATAATAAGGAGAAAATGCCTGTTGGGAATTGTACACAGTGCCAGTTCTATGAAGAAAAACCACTTTATTCTCTCAAATATATTTGTGTTTTTTTATAGTTAAATAGGCACATGCACTTATAATTACCTTGATGTTTTTCCTGTAAAAAAAAACAAGATGTAACATTAATATAGAAAAGCACACAGATTGTAAGTTTTCATCTTTGATAAATTTTTATAAACAATACACATGTGTAAATATCACTGAACTTAAAGATGAGAATATTACCAACATTCCATAAACTCATTCATATCTTCTCCCATTTTACTACCCTTCCTCACCCACCAGTACTACCAGAGGTGATGATTATGCTAACTTACATCACCATGGATTAGTTTTCTCTGATTTGGAACTTTATAGAAAACTCTTTGTATTTGTTTTTTGGGCACATATATGTACATTTTTGTTGGGTGTCTCTGCCTAGGACTGGGATTTCTGAGGTTGCATATGTGTTTGTTCAGCTCTGGTAGATAGTACAGAACCTTTTACTGAAGTAGCTGAACTGGTTCACTGTGGTTAACAGTGTTTGAGGGTTCCAGTGGCTCTGCGTCTTCATCAGCACTAGTTTTTAGTGTTGAGTTTTAGCCATTCTAGTGGGTACAGAGTGGGATCCATTGTTGTTTAGATTGCATTCTCCTGATGACTAGTGAGAGTTAATACTTTGACCTGAAGACCCTCGGTCCTGAGGGTCCTGAGGAAATTTTTTGTTAGCTATTAGATCTTATACTAGTTCAACATCATTTCCATATTACAGCATCTGTTCACCTTCTGGTGTGGGGGATGGGTTGCTCTCCAAGTTCCAAGTGCTCAGATCACCAGACTGAACGCTGCATCTCCTGTCATTTAAGTGGAGCAGTCACTAATAAGCACAACTTGTCCTGATCCTGTCCATCAAGATTTTCCTGCTTGATGATCGGTTTAATGTGACTTTCCATTCTGTATTAAGTGAATGTTTGAAATTGTGAAATATTTCTAGTTATCTATTCTTTTTGGCATGTGATTGATTAAAATATTGGTCAAAGAGTTCCGTGTAAGAAATTTAAAGGAAAAACGTCCTGGCCTTGGTGCAGTGGTTTTCTTTAGACCAGTATATCAAGAATGACTCACCTCCTCCTTTTTTTCTCAGTAACTTTGAAAACAGTGTCACTCTACAATAGAAAATTAAAAGTAAATTTAATAAAGATGGAGAGGCATCTGAGACTGAAGTCGGAGTCTAATTCCTACATAGAATATTTTTAGGAGAATTGTAATCCTGGAATCCAGTTCCTAACTTTTAATATTTTCTCTGATCTTGAAATGAAACAGAGATCCATCAAATTGTTGGTTTTAGAACAAAGAGGCTTTGTGTTAGAACTTCCATCCAGGCATTGTCATACAGGTTTTCACATTTAATCCTATCAATACTGTGAGGTAATGTCATACCCATTTTATGTATGAGCAAGTAGAGGTTGAAAAGGTTAATGGAGGCTATATAATGAGTAAAGGTAAGTGGAAATTCCCTCAACTCTGATTTTTATGATTGTACTGATGGAAACTTTTAGGACCTTTGGTTTAAACTCAACAACTCTGTTTATGTCCTGGGATACCAGTAATGTATAAAAATGGAGTGGTAGTGGTTGGATCACAGATGAAGGCTAAGTAGAGTATTTCATGGAGAGTTCTGTTCTAGCTTCACTCATCCTTTCCTTATACTATTGTGTAAAGGTTTCCAAGCATCCTTCTTGATTAAAGATACATATATCAGTAAATGTAATACCACCAGCAGCAGTGATAAGTTAGAGAAGTTTATGGCTGAATGTCAATCTTAAAAAAAAAGAATGCATTTATTGCAATTTATTTTGAGCCCTGCAGCTCCTGTAGCATTTTGTCTTAGGTAAGTCACATATGAACTTGGTCTCAAGGGACCTGAATTATGGTCCCTGTGGAGATTTAAGATGTATTGGAGGATAACCTTAATATGAGATAGAAAGGGAAACCGGGGAGAGGTAAGTTCAGGCAAAGTGCTACAGGAATTCATGGCAACAGGACATAACTTTTAGCTCAAGCCTATCAAGATACGCTTTCTGGAGAAGGTGGTCTTGGAAATGTCCTCAAAGGTTGGATAGAATGTGGTTACTTAGAAATTGATATCTGGTTGGGGTAAAACCACTATAGACTTTATCTTTTTTATAACTCTGAATGAATATGTTGGTCAAATGAATACTGTAAATAAAATTTAGACAGAAACTTACCTATCAGCAATAAAATGGTATGTGTTATAAAGCCACAGTGTATTGGATGAAGATCAGGCAAAGCCCCTTTTAGCTCTAGCCTTGTCTACTTATGGCATTCCCAGGTGGCTCAGTGGTAAAGAATCTGTCTGCCAGGGCAAGAGACTCGGGTTTGATCTCTGGGTGGAGAAGATCCCCTGGAGGAGGGAATGGCAGCCCTCTCCAGTATTCTTGCCTGGGAAATCCTGTGGACAGAGGAGCCTGGAGGGCTGTGGGGTCACAAGGGTTCACAAGACTTGGACACCACTGAGCAACTAACACTTTTCATGTTTTTTCAGAAGCGTATGCTGTGTGAGACAGGATACCTAAGCCACATTTTCATACTTTTCAAGGATGCTTTTCTCCTTGCAAGGTTAATGTTATTACTGTGTTAATATTTGACTCGCTCTCTTGATAAGGAGCGAGAAGTGGATAGATCCTTCATGAGTGAATGCATAAATGAACTGTATGAAATATGTATGAAATACTGTATAAAATATAATGTGGTACCTTTTTGCTAAGTTCATATTTTCGTCATGCACAGGGCTTGTTTGGTTAGTTACAACCTGCCCCAGAAAATCATTGTGGAGTGACTGCAACAAGTTGATTTAAAGCCAAGGGGAACTGAGTATGCAGATTTGTGACTTTACATGGAAATCTGTAGCACACACAAATGATTGTGTGCCATTGTTTATGTGAATGATTGCTTACAGTGGTTGATCATGAATGATTGTTCTTGTTCCCTTCCCCCCACGCCCATTCCTTTGCTCAAATTATTTGGACCAGGAAAAAGAAGGGCTTATTCCCACTGCCTATATTGCTAGTTTAAAATTTAAAGTTCTCTTGGTTTCCACAAAGTTCTTGGGATCATGAGATAAATTCCTAAACTGGAAATCTTTAATTGGTATGTTTTTTTAATTAAATCTGGTTGTTTTACATTATATCTTTTAGTAATTCTGAATCTTTAAGAAATTTTAAATTAACTGTAATAATAATAGTTACCATTAGAGTGTTTAATGTGTACTCAGAACTTCGCTAAAGATTTTCCCTTTCATTGTTTCTTTTAATCCTCGTATTCATCCTAAGAGATGTTGACAGATATCCTCATGTTCAGTTTAGTTCAGTCGCTCAGTCGTGTCCGACTCTTTGCGACCCCATGAATCGCAGCACGCCAGGCCTCCCTGTCCATCACCAACTCCCGGAGCTCACTCAGACTCATCTCCATCGAGTCAGTGATGCCATCCAGCCATCTCATCCTCTGTCATCCCCTTCTCCTCCTGCCCCCAATCCCTCCCAGCATCAGGGTCTTTTCCAATGAGTCACCTCTTCACATCCTCATGTTACTAAGGATTAAATGATTTCTATAAGTCACATAACTTGAAAGTGGCTGAGCTGGGATGAACCCAAATTGGTCTGTCTTTAGTGCCTGAGCCACTATATTGAATTGTTCTTCCCTGTTTTCTCTAAGTACTTATGTTTCTTTCCTCACATATTGTGGTGGTAGGATGCATTCTTGTTTTAGTTTAAAACAACATGCTTTTGGTTGTCAGGAGTCCTTTATAAAGTACAGTTTTTGTTGGTTTGACATCTTTTCCAATTGTCAAAACTCTTTCATTTACTATTGTTTTAATGTTACTTAGAAATTGTTTTCGTTTTAACAGCTAAAAGGAAAAACTTACTTTGTTTTCAGATTAGCACTTCAGTCTAAACAGATTCTAACAGACCTCTGGGACAGAACTCTGGTGTTTAGATATTTCTCCTAGTGATTTGTGTAGAACAGCATTTCAAGTTGTCATGTGGGGTAACTGCAAGGGCGCAGGGTACAGATAGCAACAGAACAACCCGTTTACACTGGAGGTCAGATAGCAGAGAGAATGAATGAGTGAGGAAGTGTGAGGGCATGTTAACTGATCTGTCATTTATAGTTCTGCACCTGAAAAACTTGCAGTAAATGTCAAAAAAGTCTTATTGTTATAAGTTGTTAACGTCTCCATGTTAAAAACAAAACTGTCAATTTCATATCCTGTAATGCTACAGTGGATAACTGTTTATTATATGTTGGTCTGCCAGTACTTGTGGGGTTGGGTGGTGTGCTTTACGAATCCAACTGAATGATATGTCTAGACAGAACCAAATGTATAATTGTGTAAAATCACAGCTCAAAAATTGTGGCTGAAAAGCTTTAATAATTATTGGCAACTCTGTGCCATTTTAGATCACTCTGTATCCTTATTTTCTTGGTGTATTGCAGAAGAATTACAGTTTATTTTTAGACAAAACAAATGTTTACAAAGTGGTATGATACAAATCCAGTTTTTTTAACTGAAATGTATTTTCCATGCAAATATAGTTTTCTTGATCTGGAGAATTGGATAAACCCAAGTAAGAATTACACTTCAAGCATTAAATTTGGGTAGAAGCTTTTAGAAACCAACTTAATCGTACAAAGCTGCCACTTTTCAAAAACCATATTTCTTTTATTTAAAAAATTGTTTTGGGCTTTTTTGGTAGTCTAGTGGTTAAGAATCCCCCTGCCAAGGCAGGGGACCTGGGTTCGAGCCCTGGTCCAGGAAGATCCCACACGCTGCGAGCAGCTAAGCCCGTGTACTGTAACTATTGAGCCTGTGCTCTAGAGCCCACAGGCTGCAAACTGCGGGCCCCCGTGCTTGCAACTATGAAAGCCTGCATGCCTAGAGCCCATGATCCACAAGAGAAGCCACAGCAAAGGCTCATACACTGCAATGAAGAGTAGCCTCTGCTTGCCACAACTAGAGAAAGCCTGCACGCAGCAACAAAACCCAGCACAGCCAAAAATAGAATAAATAAAAATAAATATAGAAAAATTTTTTAGTTTTGGATTTTTAATATAATTGTTTTATTTAAAAACTTTCTAAAATTTTATATTGGCGTATAGTTGATCTACAGCATTGTGTTAGTTTCAGGTGTACAGCAAAGTGATTCAGTTATACACACATACACACACACACATTCTTTTCAGATTCTTTCCCCATATAGGTTATTATAGAATATTGAGTAGAGTTCTCTGTGCTATACAGTAGATCTGTTTTATATATAGGATCAATAACATGCATATATTAATCCTAAACTCTTAATTTATCCCTCCACCCAAATCCATATTTCTTTTAAACTAAGACTTCTTGGCATTCTGAAAGCTTTATTTTAAAATAGCTCAAACTGCCCTGTCATCTCTCTAATTTGTATTTTCTGTCTGTTTCCTCAAGCAGTTTGTTAGACAGTCTACTCTCCTCCAGCTACCAAACCCTTAATTCTGTTTTTATTTTTAATTAATTAATTTATTGGCTACTTGGCATGTGGGATCTTAGTTCCGCTGGAAGCATAGAGTCCTACCCAGTGGACCGCCAGGGAAATCCCCTCTAATTCTTGACAGGAAAGAAGTCTCCTCTTCCTCTGTTGAGCTGTCCCTTCCAAAACAGGCCATTGTGTATATACTGCAGTGAACATTTTATTACTGAGTTTCACAAGTTCCTTATATAGCCTGGATATCAGTCCTCTTTGTTTTAGATTTGTATTTTGCAGTGATTTCTCCTCAGTTTTCTTAAAAAGTGACATCTCATAATCAGAAGTTTGTAGATGATTAAATCTATTAATTTTTTTTGTTTATGGTTATTACTTTCAGTGTCTTAGAAAGCCTTTCCCTACTGTCCAATTTTGAAAATATTCTATGTTTTCTTCTGGAAACTGTGATCCATCTTGAATTAATTTGTCCACATGTTGTATTATTGACATTCCATCTTTAAAAGATACTACCTCCATTTTTTAAATGAAGAATTTGGCGCTCCAGATATTATATATAATAGTAAACATGAGTTAGAATTTTGGAATATTTTGAATATGATCATGGTGAAGCTAGCTTAGGAGATACATACAGCATTTTGGTCAAAACCTTTTTTGTGATGCATCACAGCTGTTGTTTTAAAAAAAGATTGTTATTGAAAAATGAACATTTCTTTTGGTAACTGGGTTTATCCCCATAATGAAACCAGCATTGTTAAATGCAGATTAAGACTGAAACCTTGGCATGCATTTATTTTATCAGATAGAGATGTTGTGTTTATGTACAAGTGTTCTATGAAGCTGGCCCAGTGGGATTTGCTTG
This sequence comes from Aepyceros melampus, assembly GCA_006408695.1. NCBI lineage: Eukaryota > Metazoa > Chordata > Mammalia > Artiodactyla > Bovidae > Aepyceros > Aepyceros melampus. Next base: position 261,306 of record SJXQ01000319.1, on the reverse strand, counting down.
TTAAATCAAGATATTTTATCATATTGCAACAAGAAAGAGTGAAACTGGTTTAACTGCTTAACCTGGCCTAATTAATTGGCTTTCGAAGACACAGGATGGGGCTCAAAATTGCTGTCAGTTCTCTCAGAGTCATCTCTCCTCTTAATATTTAAAGTTTCTTCTGACATTTCAGTAACACCATCAATACTAGCATCTAAGTCCAAAGGAGATTCTCAAGAACTGATGTTGTTTAGTATCTATCAAATCGGCCAAAAAGTTTGTTCAGGGTTTTTAGTAAGACGGTACAAAAACCTGAATGGATGAACTTTTTGGCCTACCCAATATTTTGTATGTTTGCTGTGTTAGCATGCTGCAAGTGTTGTATTTCTCAGAACAGTCTCATTTTAAAGAGGAAGTTAAGAAAGATTTTCACAGCCACAGACTTGGGAGTGGTATGTGGGGAAATACACTGAGGTGCTCTGGTAAATTTCCTAAATGGTGGCTTCTCCTAAGTCCTACAAGTGTTCTGAGATGTGTGTGGAGTCCTTTGAGGGAAGAGAAGGGGCTCCGTGCACTGGCTGTATGTCCAAGGTACTGTGCTGCGGGGGTGTTCAAAGATGAGCAGGACAGGAAGAAGCTAATGTTACCCCTGAGGGGAGCTCCGTTCAGTTACTGGGCTGCTGCCCATCAGTATGTACAATCAGACTCATTTTAAACTTCCTGTTTATTGGGAGAAGGGAGGCTGCCCCTTTGTTTTAGCTGAACAAGAGAGCACAGTGAGGACTATTGAGAGACATCACTTGAGGATACAGAGATTCCCTCGCAAGGCTAATGTTGCCCTGCTGCCGATGGGCTTGCGTCCATGGAAAGAGCAGAGGAAACGGGCCAGGTTCAGAGTACCCTTTCAGAGTGGCCTTCTCATTAAGGAAACATTAGCTTCAGTTGATAGCTCTCAAAGAAACTAGGACAGTTCCCAGGCTGCTCTTTATTTGTACAGATAAACAACAGGCATTAAGAGAACCATGATGAAAGCCATGCTAATAAAATTCACTGTGTTCTAATTGTGTCCTCTTGGCAAGATGATAATTCTCTAATCCAAGCATGGTGCCTAAAGTGATGATTTGTATGTATGATGGACTAAATTGAATGATTTTTCTTAAAAAGTAATTGTTTTCCTTAGTGTTTGCTACTCTTTGGATTAAAATGGGTGTTTATAGGCTAAAGCATATTGGTTGGTTTTTATGAACTCCTTCATATCATGCACAGGAACCCAATTTAATGGCCTTAGTTATTTGTTCTTTCAATATATTTTGATGCCAGTTTTCTCTGTCATATTTATTCTCTCCATTTTGATCATTGTAGTTATGCTGTGTGAATGCTTTTGACCTATTAATTCATTATTAGTATATGTAGTAGTTAGTGATTTGGTTTGGGGTATAAGTCAAACTAGCTTGGTCTTATAATTCATAGGCAAGATTTCAGAAAACTTCTACTGAAAAATTTTCTGTTTCAAACAACACTTAGCTGACAGCTCCAGCGCTGCACGAGGGGGTCTTCTGGAGTCCACAGGTGGTCTGCCTCATCAGGCAGGGTCTTGCCCCCCAGAACCCCTAGCCCCTCCAACCAAGGTGCAGATACTGCCACCCTCAGCTGGCTTCTTAGATGAAGTCTGTGTGTATTTATCTAGACTCCAGATTCTATGGGTAATAAAGTCTTTATTTCTGGGGGAAAAAAAAAGAAACAACACTTAACTGACATGTGAAATCAACCATTCCAGTCATCACCAACTTACTGTCCTGATTTATGTCTACACTGATTACTATTGGTGGGGGATTCTTTGAGTCAAAATTGTGTGTAGATATTTACAGGTATCCCATCAGATGCTAACCCACTCTGGTACTCTTGCCTGGAAAATCCCATGGATGGAGGAGCCTGGTAGGCTGCAGTCCATGGGGTTGCTAAAAATTGGACCCGACTTGACTTTCACTTGCACTTTCATGCATTGGGGAAGGAAATGGCAACCCACTCCAGTGTTCTTGCCTGGAGAATCCCAGGGATGGCGGAGCCTGGTGGGCTGCCGTCTATGGGGTCGCACAGAGTCGGACATGACTGAAGCGACTCAGCAGCAGCAGCAGCATCAGATGCTGCCTTGTCCAAGTGTGTGTTGACTTGTTCGCAGGTAAAGGACTCTCTTGTCTTTGTAGATAGCAGGTTATTTGAATCAAATAATTTGCTTAGCTATTTATACATTAATTATGTTTAGAAAGAAATCCAAGGAGAAGCATTAATCATTCACTATTTGTTTGATCAGGCAGTGGCATTGACATTCTTATTGTGTAGTCATAAAATAGCTAATTTTGTTATATTCAGTTCCAAGAACAGATGTACTTCCTAGAATAAACAGTATGCAGGGCCCAAATCTAAGTGCATTATTTAGAAGCACATTAAAATCTTTGTATTTTTTGTGATTTAAGAGTAATTGCAGTTTGCAGTGTGTCAAATTTTCAAAATAAAATATGGGATAACTGCCACAGTGCAAAAACTGAAGAAGAAGCAAAACTGGCCCATAAGTTTTCAAGTGTAATGTGTTATTTTGAAAGAGGTGTTTTCGTGTGTAGAGATTTAGTGCATTAACTCTAGAACCTGACTGTCTGGCTGTAGACCTTATCTCTACTACTTGCCAGCTTTGTGATGTTGGGCAAGTTACTTAACCTCTCTGTGCTTTAGTTTCCTCTTTAGTAGGGTGGTAATAATCGTGATAATGGCATGTGTCTCATAGTATTGTTAGGAGGATGATATAAGCTAATAGAAATTAAGTGCTTAGAATGGTGCCTGACATATAGTAAGGACAAATAAACAGAACTATGAAGACTGTTAACAGGTGGCTGGGTTTGTTATAGAGGCTTCTCCTATAATCACTTCTAATTCTTTTAAAAAAGAATTATTAAAAGATGATTTTGTGATCAGTCAAATGATATTTATACGGTGACTTTCATGGTAGATATTATTTTGAATTTGCAGGCCGTATAAAAGGAATAAAAGGCCTAGACCCACTCTGAAAGCTTGTACCCTATTTAAATAGGTACCCAAATACAGATATATACAAATGAAATTGTAATATAGCAACATGTAAATGAAAAGATATGAATCTTTTCCCAATGAAAACAGAGGCAATGAAGAAGTATAAAAGGTGGACTTAGGTCTTGGAGGACAGGAACTCTAAAATTCTATCGTGAATAGTCTCAGTTTTGTGACTCTGAGAAACAAAAATCAAACACCTCATTGTGTTCATTATTCTCTTGCAGAGCTATTCACTGGTTTTAGTTGAGTCCCCCTGTTTTTGTGTAAACATTTCCCTGGTTTTCATTGGTAGCACTTGTTATTCCATAGTCAAAACCTGGCACTCCAGCCTAGAGTCCTGGCTCTTCAGGTCTTTTCCCATTTTCACACCCTTGTGGAATGCTCTGGAATGCCCATCTCTCTCACCCCAGCCTCCCTGCGACCTTACCCCAGGCTTCAAAGTCTCAGCTCCAAGATAACTCTTCCAGCCACCTGAACTGGGTCCCACGTTCCCCAGCTTCACCTTCAGTTCAGTTCAGTCGCTCAGTCATGTCTGACTCTTTGCCACCCCATGAATCACAGCATGCCAGGCCTCCCTGTCCATCACCAACTCCTGGAGTTCACCCAGACTCGGGTCCATCGAGTCGGTGATGCCATCCAACCATCTCATCCTCTGTCCTCCCCTTCTCCTCTTGCCCCCAATCCCTCCCAGCATCAGTAGTTTGAGCATTCTTTAACATTGCCTTTCTTTGGGATTGGAATGAAAACTGACAGCTTTAGTGCTTAGCTATTAATCTGGTAGGCACTCAATCTATGTGAAATCTCTTTGCAAACTGAAGTATGGTACAGACAGAGGGAACAACTTTGCTCTCTTTTTCTTGCATCATTTTTTACCTGTTCTGTTTGTCCTGTCATTCCTCTGTACACACCCCCTCGACGTTAACTGAGAGCTCCAAGAAGTCAAAAGTTTTATGTGAATCTGTCTTAGCCTGTGAAACAAACAACAATAATAGAACAGAAACAAAGCAGGGCAGCAGGGAGCTGTAATGAATGAGGAGTGAACTGAAGGACGCTAGACCAGGGGTGGGTAAAACGGGCGAGGAGTAACATGGTTCTCACAAGAGGCCTTGTGGTTAGTGCAGGCAGAGAAGCGAGGAGGACTTCAGGGTAGTCTGGCCAGGGCACTGCTCATCTTTCTGAACCCCTTTGACCATCCACATTCTCATGTGAAAAATGAGGAAGGCAATGTTAAATATTACTTTAAGGGGTGATGTTTATGAGGGCAGATGAAGAGATGCTTGTGGAAAACCTGTCATGTGAGTTTTAAGGTACTTACTGGTTGGTGTTTCCAATAAAAACAAATGCCGGGGGGAACTTTGGACCACGTATTAGATTCATTCATGCATCACAGGCAGCTGTGGCCGGAAGGTTGATCCAGTTGGCAGGTAGGAGCCGGAGCTGAGGGCGAACCTGGCTGATTTGAAAGCTTCAAGGTCTGGGGGCAACAGCCTGGGTGCCTGATCGGCCCCTGCCAGCATGAGCTTAATGAAGTGATACCTGAATCTTTGTAAGCACAAGGGTCTTCAGATTGGGGCAGGGAAATTAAATGACAAAATCGGTGAGGTAACATTACTACACTTCCGTGGGAAGTTTACCTTGGGGAGCTTTCTGGGTGGGGCCTTCCATGATTGCATTTGTGATGAACCTTTGAACTATATATATTAAACCAGATGAGTTACCAAATTACAGACACCCCGCTGCTCGCTCTCTCTGACTCTGCCCTGGAAGTTTGCAGTAGATTCTGATGGGTAAGGGTTAATAGGAGGAAGCCACGTGTGCAGCAGTAGCTTCCTGGAGTGACTCCAGGATTTCGATCTTTGAATTTTCTGACTGCTGAAAATCTTGGACACTTTAGCTGCCTCCAAACTAGTCGTGGGCTTTCAGGTGACTGTGCGGTTGGAGACATGGCAGGAAGTCTCCTGCTGAAAGTTTTCTTACATATCCCAAGCAAAAAAAAGTACACATCTCTGATATTAACTCCAAATGAAAAAAGTACACGTCTCTGATATTAACTCAGGTTCTCCAAACACTTGCAAGACATATGTTGTATATAAACAAAAGAAGAAGGGACCCAGGAGGTGACTCTTTGGTGGGTTTGCTTGTACATCATTAGACATTTACATTAGGGGCTGTGTTCTCATGGTCTTGGTTAAATTACATAAATTTTTTGGATCTTAAAATTCGCATCTGTAAAATAAAGCTGTTGGGGGTTGTGGCCTGTTGTCATTCCCCAGCTCTGAGTATTGTATTTTCTTAAAATAAATGTACTTATTTGTTTGTTTGGCTGTGCTGGGTCTTCGTTGCTTTGTGAGGGCTTTCTCTAGTTGTGAGGAGTTGGGGGCTACTTTCTGGTTGCGGTATGTGGGTTTCTCACTACTGCAGCTTCTCTTGTTGTGGAGTATGGGCTCTAACCAGAGGTGACTCTTTGGTGGGTTTGCTTGTACATCATTAGACATTTACATTAGGGGCTGTGTTCTCATGGTCTTGGTTAAATTACATAAATTTTTTGGATCTTAAAATTCGCATCTGTAAAATAAAGCTGTTGGGGGTTGTGGCCTGTTGTCATTCCCCAGCTCTGAGTATTGTATTTTCTTAAAATAAATGTACTTATTTGTTTGTTTGGCTATGCTGGGTCTTCGTTGCTTTGTGAGGGCTTTCTCTAGTTGTGAGGAGTTGGGGGCTACTTTCTGGTTGCGGTATGTGGGTTTCTCACTACTGCAGCTTCTCTTGTTGTGGAGTATGGGCTCTAGGGTGCGTGGACTCAGTAGTTGTGGCCTGTGGGCTCTAGACCACAGGATCAGTACTTGTGGCACATGAGCTTAGTTGCTCCACAGCATATAGGATCTTCCCTGGACCAGGGGTTGAACCTATGTGCCCTGCATTGGCAAGCGGATTCCTATCCACTGTCCCCACCAGGGAAGTCCAGGTTATATAGAGTTGTAAATTTGTGGGTCTTCACTACATATGTGATATTTGAAGCTTTGAGTTGGGATGAGATCAACTGTTGGCTGAATTTACATAGAAAAGGGAGGAGGGCTGGAGACCAAGCCTGAGATCCAACATTTGTACTTGGGTGGAAGAGGGGAAATAGGAGAGAGACTGTGGCCTGTTGCCCTTGGCCTCCGTTGAGCAAGTCTGTGTCTGCACCGCTCTTCTTTAAGTTCAGGGGCAGTCTGTGTTGTGTGAATTTATTCCGCATCTACATATAATACATCAGGGTTAATAAATGGCTTTTGAAACATAATGCTCATTCTCTCAAAGTGCTGGAAGATGAGAGCTCTCTTTGGTGACCTCTGCTTCCTTCTACTGCCAAGTTCATGGTTGTCAGCAATGCCAACACCTTCAAGTGGCAGCCACCCTCTAGACCCCCACATTCTTTGGGGTAGGCTGGTCGTGTTGAATGTTGATCATGAATCAGTTTTGTTTATAACAAGAACTGTTTTTGTCTGTGGTACTTATTACTGTAATTGCATAATTAAAATGTTATGTAATCTGATTAAATGTGAGCATTATTTTTCTATAGAAATATGCTAAATACTTTGGAAAGCCTCCAAAGGCAAGCCTCCAAGAAGAATGTTGTTAAGTTAGATATGGTCATGGCAATCTAAAGGATTGCAGGATTAAACTTCTGTAAGGATATTTTAGCTTGTGTCTCGAGAGTCTTTGAGTTCGTACTCCACCCTAATAAAAAAGGGTAATTGGAAGTTGAGGATGAAGGTTTGTTTTTTTTGGGGGGGCGGGGGAAGAGTGTGGTTTGTGTGAGAATGATAGCCTAACCGTCAATCTGGAGACTGATTGTTCATGAAAAAGACATTGACCCTACATCAGGAAGTTGATAAAAGAAAATGCATCATGTTAATGTCAAATGAAATGGCCAAGGTGGGGTGTGTGTGTGTTTATGGGCTGCTTAAATCAGCCTTGTTGATTTCTAAACCAATTATTAACCTATTACCTTGGTTAAGTGGGGTTTTACTGCATGAACTTTATAAACATCAGTTTTACAGTATGTGCCAAAAACTTCAAACTTGTTATGTCCTACTGTCTAGGACTTGATTCCAAAAAAACAGTTTTATAAAAATTTCAAGAATATTTATTGCTTTAGTATTTATAACATAAAAATTCGGTGCAGTCTACATGTCATATAGTGAAAAAGTAGTTAAACTGTGACATGTACACGTAGAAGACTATCATACTGTGATTAGGCATCCGAGTTTTGAAGAACATCAAATGACAGAAATTTGCACAGGATAATGTTAAATTACAGAGGATAGAAAGCACTTTACATAATATCTCAATTTTAAAAGCTACTCAATACTAGCAGTTTATCTCTGGGTGATAGGATTGTGGGTGACTTTGAGTTTATATTTTATACTTATTTTGAATTTTGTAATTTTCTACTTAAAGGGGTGTAATTCTTGTAATTGCATAATAACTTTATTACAGTAATGGATGACTTGAACTTTATAAAGAGGTCTTTTGAATTTGTTGCTGTTGAGAGTTAGTGCTTCATAGAATGACTTACTAAGGAGAGAACATGAATGAGAACAGTAAAAACTATTTTTAGTCTTTAAAATAATAATTTGCAATTAGGTAATTAACAAGCAAAATTGCCTTTCTTTCTAAAATTAATTACATGCAAAGTGCATATACCTAAATAAATTACTATTCATTTGTATAATAAAGATTATAATATATTAATACTTATAGATAAAGCCACTTTGATCTTCATAATTGCTGTTAATCTTTCATAATAATCTTTATAATAACCAAGATAGTCAAACAAAATAGAATTTTCCTCATTTTGAAAATAAATGGTCTCAGAAATGGTTGTTTCCCTGGCCCCAAATTACACGATTGGTAACGGTAGATTTTGAACCCAGATTTTCTGATTCTGAATCTCTTGGTCTTTCTGCTCCTGAGACTGCTTCCTAGTCTTTTCTCAGTCAAGTTACACATGGAAAGAAGGGGTGGTGGGAATCTGGCTTGAAAGTCCTGCTTGTTGGTAGAAGGTGAGATAAACTGGGTGAGGTATAGGTTTCTCTTTGAAACAGAAACTTGAGAGTGTGTTTTCCCAAATGGGTGTGTATGTGGGGTGCAAGAAGTAAATATTAGAACTGTTAATAAGCTATTGGGGCTTCCCAGGTGGCTCAATGGTAAAGAATCTGCCTGCCAAGGCACATTGGGTTGGGAAGATCCCCTGGAGTAGGAAATGACAGTCTGCTCCAGTGTTTTTGCTGGGATAATCCCATGGACACAGGAGCCTGGCAGGCTGCAGTCCACTTGGGTTTGCAGAGTCAGACGTGACTGAAACGAGTGTACATGTAAGCACGCATGTTAATAAGCTATGAAGAAATAAACTGAAATTTACTAATAGTAAACATTGGGGTTGAAACTAGGGCCCTTGCCTGGGGTCCTGGGTCTGAGCATGTGTCCCACTAAGAACCCAGCCCTCCTGGGGATTGTGGGAGCCTTCCACAGCCAGAACGTGGGGTGAGGCTGTCACACCTGTTTGCTTTCCCCCTATTGTGACATTCTGTGTTTACTTAGTAGATTTATAGATTAGGTTAACTAGTTTTAATTAAAGCAGCAGCTACAAACTTGGCACTTGGTTTGCAAAGGTGCCTAAAGAACTGTGGTATGAAGGTGACATTGGTAATACAAACACAAATGGGCCGTAAAGGATTGGCAGAGTGAAGGCTTTTCTCTATACATGCTACTGTCAACTTAGAAATTAGCTGAAAAGTGAATTTTGTGTGAGAAAGTTCAGTTGTCTTTTTGCGGACTCACTGTGCAGCTCCGTAGACCCCTGAAGTGGAGGAGATGGTGCTGATGGCCAGCACTAGGAGTGTTCTGAGTGCTTAAAGGGAGCAGTGGGTAGTGTCCACTGGGGGTTAATGGTCATTTGCATGCAGTTCAGCTTCTGTTGTAATTCTTTCTCTTCAGACCATTTATGGGACATCTCTCACGTACCAGGCACCATGCTACTGTGAAGAAAAAGACAGTTCCCTTAAGCAACTCACTGTCTAAAAAGGTCTCAGTCTTGCTCTAAAATTATAGAATGAGAGTTTTTTTTAGTTGTCAAGGATTCGTGGAGTATCTCTTGCAATCCTGCTACTGTTCAGGTGAGGACATCTCTGCTGTGCTTTCCACGGTCAGAACCTAGGAACCATCGGAGTCCCTCCCCTGACTCGGCATCACCAGTCTTCACGTATGACATCCGGTTTTCCCTTTTTCATTTGTCTCTTTGCAATGACCTTCTCAAGCCTGCTTCTCTAACTGGCTTTTTTGCCACTCGGCATAGCTAACACACTCCAGCCTGAAAAAAAACCTTTCACTTTAGGCTTCAAATCATATAAAATGGGAAAATTTTCTTCAAAAGAAGTTGTGAGTGAGGATGAACTTCTCTTTGTTGCTTTTAGTTTGAATGCAGATGTCTTTGCTGGCTAATGAGACTAATGTTAATCATAGCACCGTAGGCAACAGAAAGAAGAGCGCCACTGTGTGGTGTCATGGGACATCACCTTTCCCTTCTGACGTCTAGCAGAGAGCCACACTGCCTGTGCGTGAATCAGGCTTCAGTCATACACAGTCCCTGCCTGAAAGAACCCTAAGAAGTATCACTTTGTAAATATTAAGAACGTAGTATATAGTTTAGGCTCGAATTGTCAGAAAGATCTCCTGGAGGAGGAAATGGCAACGCACTCCAATATTCTTGCCTGGAGAATCCCACGGACAAAGGAGCCTGGTGGGCCACAGTCCATGGGGTCTGTTCTTGCTCAGACAAAACAGAGCAACTAAGCACACGTTATAATCAAAGCAGGCTTATTAAATGTTTTATCTGTTCCTGTGCAGTGTTCTCGAGCAAGTGAAATGGATCAAAGAGGAGGCTCTCCCATTTAAAAATCAGCAGACTCTCCTTATGTTTGTAACTGAATTATTTTTGTAATAATTGGTGAGAGCAATGTGATCTGAAAGTATACTGTATCTCAACCACCCCCACCCTCGATTTTAGTGGTGATGGTGGGATATTATATAGATAGAGCTGCTAAAAAGTAAGGTTTCCCTAAAAGTATTAAAAGTGAAGTCATAATGTTCACAGTCATCATTTATGGCAAATTAGGAGTAAAAGGAAAGTTCCACTGTTTTCACATTTCTGTATAGGGAACCTTCAAGAAGTAAAGAAAAATAGGAAGAAAACAATTATCCATAGCTTCATCATTAAAATAAAAATTCTATTTTAAGGATACCTTTTAAAGTAACACATTGGTGATTATTGTATGCAGTTGAATGGCCAGTGCTAAATCACATAGAGCATATTGAACAGGAGCATCCATGCAAGTGGGGAGGGCTGACACCTGCATTAGCCTTTTGCTGGTGCTGCTGTTAAGTCGCTTCAGTCGTGTCCAACTCTGTGCGACCCCATAGATGGCAGCCCACGAGGCTCCCTCACCCTGGGATTCTCCAGGCAAGAACACTGGAGTGGGTTGCCATTTCCTTCTCCAGTGCATGAAAGTGAAAAGTGAAGTGAAGTCGCTCAGTCATGTCTGACTCTTAGTGACCCCATGGACTGCAGCCTACCAGGCTCCTCCGTCCATGTGATTTTCCAGGCAAGAGTACTAGAGTGAGGTGCCATTGCCTTCTCCTGCATTACCCTTTTAGTGGTTGTTATTTTCTTTAACACGAAGTCACTCAGTTGTGACTGCATGGACTGTATGGTCCATGGAATTCTCCAGGCCAGAATACTGGAGTGGGTAGCTGTTCCTTTCTCCAGGGGATCTTCCCAACCCAGGGATCGAACCCAGGTCTCCCGTATTGCAGGGAGATTCTTTACCAGCTGAGCCACCAGAGTTATTTTCTTGGAAATAGGCAAAAATGACTGTAAAAAAATTCTTTGAGGAAATGGAAAACTAACACAGTGATAAAAATAGCGCAGAGACATGTATTAGGAAGATGATTTCACCACAATGTTTTGAAACTGTGGTGCATCATTTCGGTTTAGCAGTGCAGATTAGAGCTATTTCTCCCCTCTGCTCGCTCCATTGAGAAGAGCCTCAGTTGTAACATGAGGCTTATAGAAATGAGGCTCAGTTGCTGGCAGGTTGTGGAGGCATCAACCAATTGTAGTGGTTGTGGTGACAGAGTGCAGATGTTCTCAGTGAAACTGGTTTCCTTGACCTCTTCCTTTTGTATACGTGGCTCTTCAGGTTTTCAAGCAAGTGGTGTGTACAGTAAGTACTTCCTGTTGAGGAAATGGAGGCAGTGTGGCAAGCCCTGTGGGGACAGAGATGAGACCCAACTGTAGCGAGCAAACTGCAGATGATTTCAAGTTCAACAGCCAGATGCTTATGTGACTAGCTCTGTTGGGCTCTACTGAACACTGGCTTTCTGGGTGTTTAACAATCATACTCATTGTGGCTGAGCAGTTTATTTTGAAAAGAGATGATTTTGTGGTGTCTTTTTAAATGTTTTATAAATAAACTTGATTTAAATCATAATATGACATTATTCCATTGTCCCATTGTCTGTAAAACCCATCTCTTTGGCAAGTGCAGTGCAATATTTACATAATTTAGTTATATAAGATGTTATTGTAAATTTGAGGTATTTTTATGTTGGTTAAAAAAATTAACAAGAAACAAAAGTTAAGTTGCTTTTTTTTTTTAACGTCACACAATTCTTTGGGTTTTAGCATGTGTAGATTTGTGTAACTGTTCCCACAACCTCAGAATTTTCCCTCATGCCCTCCCAACATGTGAATACTGGCAACCATTGATATGTTGTTCATCCCTGTAGTTTTGTCTTTGCAAAGATATTATTTAAATGGAAGCATTGTTGTTGTTGAGTCACTCAGATGTGTCCAACCTGGCAGGACTGTAGCCTGCCAGGTGCCTCTGTCCATGGAATTCTCCAGGCAGGAAAACTAGAGTGGGTAGCCATTCTTTTTTCCGGGGATCTTCCTGACCCTTGAATTGAACGTGGGTCTCCTGCATTGGAGGCATGTTCTTTGCCACCTGAACCACCAGGGAAGCCCAGATGAAGGCAATGTAGCATGTCTTTTGATGCTAGCTTCGTTTGTGCAATAGAATGCCTTTGAAGTTGTCATCCAAGTTGTTGTGAGTATTGTTAGTATGTTCCTTTTTAATAGCTGAGTAGGATTCTAGCTATTAAGAGCATTTGGGTTATGCTAGTTTTCAGGTTTTACAAGTAAAGCTGCTCTGAATTTTTGTTTCTTTACATGGACATACACTTTCCTTTATTTTTAATAAACATCTAGGAGTAAAATGGCTGTATTATTTTGTAGGTGTCTATTTAACTTTCTAAGGAAATTTTAAGCCATTTTCCAGAGTTAACTATCAATTTGCATTCGCTCCAGCAGTGCATGAGGGAGAGTTTCAGGTGCTTGGCATCTTTGACAGCACTTAGAATTGTCAGTACTTTTATTTTAGCCATTTTAGTAGCTGTGTAATCGTGTCTCTGATTTTAATTTGCATTTCTGCAATGTTGAGCATTTTTTTTTTGTGCCTCCTTGAAGCTTACCTGCATCCTTTGTCATGTGCTTACTTGTAACATTTATATGTCCTTTCTGGTGAAGAGTCTGTTCAAGTCTTTTGCCCGTTTTCAATTGAGTTTCTTTTCTTTGCTTAGTTTTGGAGGGTTTTTTTTGTTTGTTTGTTTTTTGGTTTTTAACATATTCTGGATACAAATCCTTTGTTGAACATGTGATTTGCAAATATTTTCCCCAGTCTATTCCTTATTTTTCATTCTTTATTAATAGTATCTTTTTCAGAGCAAGAATTTTTAATTTTGAAGAAGTGCAATCTTTTAAATTTTTTGGTGGATCATTCTTATGAATTGCCTTTGCATCATGGTCAAAAGTCAACTGGCTCTATTTGTACGGGTCATTTTCTTCATTACTTCCTGTTTCCCTTAGGTTCCCTTTCTTAAAGTCTTCCAGACACAAAGGTGGGACTTTAGAATGGGCATTGTGTTTCTCATGGACTGCCTTCATTCTGAAACAAGAGGCATGAAGACAGAATACAGACAGCAGTAGAGGCTTTACCTTCACATATCCAGAGCCATTGATCCTGATTAGAGAGGAAGAAAGGCTCCTTCCCTCAGAGGTTTAGTGACTGTGGTCCCTTCTGCCTACCACCACCTTATGATTGCCAAGAAGCAAGAAAATGGAAACAAAGAAGAAAAATGGGAAATTTCCCTGTTGTCTCCAGGGTTAGGAATGCCCTTTCCTGCTTCTTAAGGTGGAACGTAAAAGGATTTGCAGATTTGCTTCCTGTGTCTATATCCTGGTGATCACTTCCAGGTGTCTGGTTGTCTTGAGTCCAGGCTAGGGCGTTCTGGAAGAAAATACAGAGAAACTCCATCAGTGGTTTGGTGATATTTTGAGTTTAGCACTTCTCCCCCATTCTGCCATCTTCATGTATTCTTCAGAGCCCTCAAATATCTGCTTCACATATTCTGTCCAGGTGTTAGAGCTGCATTCAGGGGAGAGAATGAGAGGTGTGCGCTTCAGTCATCTTGCCTGGAACCAGTGTCCCTCTATGTTGTTTTTTAAATACAGAATTTGAAGTAATGTTTGCACAAGTTGCATAAATCTTGAAACAATAGCTATTGTCTAGACAAAAGTTTTTATAGACTTTTTTTCTTAAGTCATTGTCTTGGCTGAATTGATTTGCATTTGTAAATATGAGAACAAAGTGGAAACCTTCCAGGTTTTTGGAAATTCTGTGTTAAGATTGCAGTGGGCTCTTGCTGTTGCTCCTCTTCCCTACTGAAAAACTGACAATTGAGGGTCAACCTTTCGGTTCCATATGCCAGTTTACATTTAGTGTCATTTGACTTTTGCTGCAGGAAATCACCTGGATGCACCTGGGAAGCCTGGAGGCATTCACTGATCTGTTTACCTTGTAGCTCTTACCTTGTTACATCAAGAACTGATTTTAGCCCTCAGTGAACCAATAGTCACTTTGAGCCTCTTGCATAAGCTTTAAGAGGATATAGGGAAGTCTGAAAAAGAGGGGCTAATTATTAACATATTTGTTCTCTACTGACTTTTAAAAAATGTGGACTAAATATAATTATCTAGACAGCTGGTGAAAAACAAATATAGCTCAGTGGATTCCTAGTGGAAGCAACTACATGGTCTGGAAATTAGCTAATTTATTTAAAGTAATTATTTATCAGTAGAAATTCATTAAAAATTAGGAATCAACTGTAGGTGATCATAAATATCTTGAAATCAACCTCAAGGGGCCATGTTAATGGGGTCACAGCGGTATATGGAAGCAGACAATTAGAATGGCCAAGTTGAAGGTGATTAAGACTAATTCATGTGGAATGACAGCAGTGTATGAGGATGAAAGATCGCTGGAAAATTGTGTGATATCCCTTTATAGCTATATCACATTGGTTATTATTAAGTAAGTGAGTAAGTGTTGTTGCTCAGTTGTGCCCGACTCTTTGCGACCCTATGGACTGTAGCCCACCAGGCTCCTCTGTCCATGAGATTTTCCAGGCGAGGATACTAGAGTGGGTTGCCATTTCCTTCTCCAGGGATCTTCCTGACCCAGGGATCGAACCCCAGTCTCCTGCACTGCGGCAGGTTCCTTACCAACTGAGGTACAAGGGAAGCCATTACTGATGTCTTTATGCTTTTAGCATCTGCTTTTCACAAAATGGTCAAGTCTTAAAGCTGGATCTTGAATATTGCCTCCCTTAGTGCTTGCATTAAACCTGGCCCATGATTTTTATAGCTCCTACATACCTAGCAAAAATGCTCTTTACCACTTATAAAATACAGTTAATTTTTAGTATTTAATTTCGACTTCTCAGTCCTTTCCTTCTGAGAATTGTGTCCCATTCGATGAGGCAGTATTAGAGCTGAAAGGTTAAGAGCAAAGCAAGACTCAGCAGTTAGACCACATGAATTGAAGCCTAAGCACGTGTATCCTCTGTGCCTGTCTGAACACCTTGCATGGATTATCCTATGTCATCCTTGGTAGGACCTTGTGAAGTTGGTCCTCATTTGGACGAGGGGAGCCTTGCTTTTACTCTTAACCTTTCAGCTGTAAGATTGCCTCGTCAAATGGGACAAAATTCTCAGAGGATAGAGAAGTCCAAATGAAATACTAAAAATTAACTATACATTTTTATAAGTGATAAAGAGCAATTTTCCTAGGTTTGTAGGAGCGTTAATCATGGGCCGGGTTTAATGATTAGCCAGCTTAAACCAAAGTAAGAATCAGAACAGTCTCGGCTTTATGATTCATTATGTCATCCGGACATTTCTTCTGCCAATTTTCCCCGTCAGCTTGATGTAAGTAACCACTTTTTATCACCACCCTTTTCCTGAGTACGTGTCTTCAATAGAATTATGCCATTAATCCAGTGCCAGAGGACTGAACCCAAAGGAAGATTTAGAAGAGTTGAGAGGAAGCAAGAATTCGGTGCTTTTTTCATATGGGACATTTAGTGTCCTTGATTGCTTAATCTTTTAAACTTCTTGAATGATATTATGGAGATGGGTCCTTACTGTATTCAAAAGAGATGATTCTTTCTCACCATCTTCTTTCCCTCTCACCGAAATTAAGTGTCATACACCAGTTGGTTGAGTTTATACTCTAAGAGAGAATAAGACCCTTAGGGATTGAGGAATGGTATTAACATCCTGTCCAGATGGATATTTGTGCCTGAGTGTTCATGTTTATACATATTTTTCTTTGTGACTGTACAGGCAGCAGCCAACTCAGAGTCAGCCAGACGACTTGTGTGGTATTCTTCCTTTTTATGAACAGTTTCAGTTGATAACTAAGCACAGATAAGAGCCCTCTTCTATGCCCACAGGGTTGTTTTACTCTTTTTCGGTAAGTGACTTCATAGTTACACGCGAACGATTCATTGGAAATGGGGCAAGTCTTAAAAGTGGTCAAAATTTAGGGGCTGTCAGAGTTTTCTTCTTTACTTAAAGTCTAAACACTTATTTAAATAGTATTTTATGCACATTGCATAGGCAAAGGATGAATAGTTGAGATTCAGTTTTTATTTCCATTACAAGCAGTTGATCTTAAGTAGAGGCATTTGGCTGTGGAACTGAAAAGGGGAATGTTCTCTGCGGTATCTTTAGTGAAGTTGAAAATGTCCCACATTCACCTCTCATTCACATTGTACCATTAGTGAAAATTTCTGAGTAATTCTCAGAAAACCAGGCCACATGATTCCTGTTCTTTTGGAACCATTGATATCGTTGGGACATACATATAAAAAATATATATATAATATACAAAACACATATATGCAAAATCTATGCAGAAATCAAGGAATGTGCAGCTTAATTATAATTCCTTGGAAAATCTTGTAACAGCTTCAGTTTCAGTTCAGTCGCTCAGTTGTGTGCGACTCTTTGTGACCCCATGAACCTCATCACTCCAGGCCTCCTTGTCCATCACCAACTCCTGGAGTCCACCCAAACCCATGTCCGTTGAGTCTATGATGCCATCCAGCTATTTCATCCTCTGTCATCCCCTTCTCCTCCTGCCCTCAATCTTTCCCAGCATCAAGGTCTTTTCCAATGAATCAGCTCTTCGCATCAGGTGGCCAAAGTATTGGATTTTCAGCTTCAGTATCAGTCCTTCCAATGAATATCAGGACTGATCTCCTTTAGGAAGGACTGGTTGGATCTCCTTGCAGTCCAAGGGACTCTCAAGAGTCTTCTCCAATACCACAGTTCAAAAGCATCAATTATTCAGTGCTTAGCTTTCTTTATAGTTCAACTCTCACATCCACACATGACTACTGGAAAAACCATAGCCTTGACTAGACGGACCTTTGTGGGCAAAGTAATGTCTCTACTTTTCAACATGCTGTCTAGGTTGGTCATAACTTTCCTTCCAAGGAGTAAGCATGTTTTAATTTCATGGCTACAGTCACCATCTGCAGTGATTTTGGAGCCCAGAAAAATAAAGTCAGCTTAGCTGAGCTCAAAATGTGAATTCTAACTCTGTAGCCTTTTTCTTGCTCCCTTGGACTACTGGTTTACCATCCCATTCTACCCTTTCTGTACGTGGTTCATTTTACACATTACTCCCATGATTTCTGTACAAAAAAAAGCACATGAAAATGTGTCCCACTTAAAACATCGAAGGCTCCTCACAGCCTATGGGAGAAAGTCCAGCATTATTCATTTGGTCTTCCAGCCCTCTGATGGGAATCTGGACAACCACATCCTCTACTGCTTCCGGCTTTGAACCTGTTACTTCCTTTTTTCCCTTTAACTTTTTTTTTTAATTGGAGGATAATTGCTTTAGAATGTTTGTTGGTTTCTGCCTAATCAGCAATAAGTATATTTATGTCCCCTCCCTCTTGAACGTTTCTCCTACTCCACCCAGTTCTACCCCTCTGGTTGTCACACGGCACTGGGCTGAGCTCCCTGTGTCATATAGCAACTTCTCACTAGCTATCTGTGTTACATATGGTAATGTGTATGTTTCAATGCTACTTTCTCAATTTGTCTGCCTTCTCCTACCCCCGCTGTGTCCCAAAGTCTTGAACCCGTACTTCTGACATACCATGCTCTCTGTCTCACCTCAGGGTGCTGTTCCCTTTCGGCACTTTTCTACCTCCTTGTTCTGTAAGATTTTACCCAGGAGACGACTTCCTTCTGACGCCTAGCTTGGGTGGTGTGCCCTACCGCTGCTCTCCTGTAGCACTCCGCTTTTCTTCCCTCGTTGCCTGCCATGAATTGTATTTGTCTCTTCATGAGAGGAAGCTATGAATTCCTTGCGAGCAGGAGAAAAAAAAGAAAGAAAGAAAGAAAGACAGTGAAGTAGCTTAGTCGTATACGACTCTTTGCAACCCCGTGGACTGTAGCCTACCAGGCTCCTCCATCCATGGGATTTTCCAGGCAAGAATACTGGAGTGGGGTGCCACTTCCTTCTCCAGGAGATCTTCCCGACCCAGGGATTGAACCCAGCTCTCTTGCATTGTAGGCAGACGTTTTACCGTCTGAGCCACCAGGCGAAGTCTCAATGTGTCTGTTTCCTCAAGCCTGATACAAAACCTGACCGATGGTAGATCCCGTCCTCAGTTCTCTGGTACGTGTTAAGGTAGCGTTGCGTGAATGATGGAGTTGCCTTTTTAGGTAATGGGCTCCCATCACTGAAAGTGTTCTAGGCAGGAGCTGAGCGGGTGCTATTACTCAGAAGTTTCTCATTTTGGCATTTTCCTTGATACATTTAGTTAGTTTTTTTTTTTTTTTAATTTTTTATCTCTTATTTATCTTTGGCAGTTAAATAAGTAAAACCTTTCTAGTAACTGTTGTTGTTTAGTGGCTAAGTCACGTCTCACTGTATGTGACCCCATGGACTGTAACCTGCCAGGCTCCTCTGTCCGTGAGGTTTTCCAGGCAATGATACTGGAGTGGTTGGCCATTTCCTTCTCCAGGGAATCTTCTGGAACCAGGGATGGAACCCACAGTTCCTGCACTGGCAGGCAGACTCTTTACCACTGAGCCACCAGGGAATTACTTCTAGTAATTAGCATTATAGTAATAGCTACAAAATGCCTAATGTATACATTAGCACTAATTTTTCCAACAATGCTAGAAAGAGAACGATAGTATTACTTTCATCTTACAGATGCAGGAACTGACATCAGAATGAAGGAAATTAGTCTGCTGGAGGTTTTACCTCAGTTAGTAATTCTGAGAGCCAAGACTCAGATCTAGGTTTGAATGTAGACATTATGTGCATTTCACTACGCCATTTTGCCCATAAAGAAAATAGACGTTTGTGTAATGATTTAGCATAGAGCAGGGAGTCCATAGTTGTCTGGTGGCGATGGCTTGACAATAGGGTTGTTGTTAGTTTGGCAAAAGTGTTCTAAATAGAAAGAAACACTTTTTGACTTTTTTTTTTTTTAAGAAGTTGAACAAAGTAAAAGTGGAAATAGATTATATTCTGTTTAGTTTCTTCATTTGGATGTCATTTCTAGCTTCAAACAAAAGCTGTACCTTAGTTAAAATGGAGAAGGTAATTCTGACTTTTCTGGAGTCCCCTCCCCACCTCATCCCAGGTCCATGGAATTATTCTGTTTTTGTTAGACATAATCCATGGCACATTATGCTAGCTATTTTGGTGGTGGGGGAGGGGGATGGGGGCAATACTATTTCCACAAGAATAATGTAATGTGTCTCACCTATGTCAAGCAAGTAGCAAGTCACTAAAGCAACTATACCTTTTAAAAAAAATGACAGCGGTGTCAAGGAAAATAAGAATGCTGTTACATTTAAATCTCTGTGTGCTTCTCTGATTGTCAACAGTGGCTGCCAGAGATTAGCTTAGATCAAAGACCTCCAAATTGAATCTTACCTAACAATTCACCAGCTTACAAAACACAATGAAGCTTTTTACAAACAGCTTGTGTTGTGCCATGTTATTGATGTGTAATTTTCCAGTCCCCCTTGCACACTGCCCCACATGTCTGCTCTCTGGGGCTTATTCTGGTAGCCCCTCTCACTCTCCCCACTCAGCTTCCAGAGTAGACCAGAAATTTCAAGAGCCAGATGTCTTGTGTCCAAAGAGAAAAAATTTAGAAAAGATTTACTTTGATTTAAAAAGTTTGTTTAATAAGAAAATAGAATGTGTGACTTAGATGAAAAAAGAGAGAATCAGGAAATATGATTTAATACTGTACATCTAGTTGAAATGGCTTTTTTTTTTTTGGCCAAATCTTACCATGTATGCTTTAAATATTCACTAGCATCTGCAGTGAAATTTGTGTTTGTCTAGTAGAAACAGGAATCTAATTAAACAGGGCTTGATTTTTCTCACATAAAATGTGTGTAGGGGAACTGCTTGGATCTGGGGAGGTTTCTACCATGTCCCATGTCATTGGGCGAGACTTGGGCTCCTTGCATTTTTTAGCATCCTGAGGATGAGGCCTCTGTCCACGCAACCTCAGGGCACTGTTGGTGCTCCAGCTGCAATGTCTGCAAGAGGAGGGGAAGGAAAAACTGCAGAGGGGCTTTCTGGAATCTCCTCTCTGACTTGTACTTGAAATTCCTTGGCCACCACTGTCTTCATGGAGACTCCAGTGTGGTGTTTAAGTGGGCACATTGCCAGGTCAAATAAAACCAGATTTCTATGACTAAAGCAGAAGGGGAGGAGAGTGGAAATTAGGTTTGAAAGAATTGACTCTGCCGCCAAAGGCAAACTTTACTTTTTAAGTCTTGAATCTGCCTAACCATCTTTTACAAAGTTGAAAGGGAAACATATTACTGCCGGGATGTTTTAAAGAAGTATTTCAATTTGGGCGAAATTTTTTCCCCCTAGTCCTCTGCTATGCTTTTGTAAAATTCCTAATATCCTTTTATTACTCTCCAATAAGTAATCTTTTAAAATTATAAATATTAATAACCTGGGCTTAAAAATAGAGGAGAGTTGATGTTGTATCCTTGAGATTAGGAAATACTTTCATGCCTTTCCTAAAGCTACATGATTTAGAAACAGTTATGAAAAATCACCAGGTCTTTCTCTCAAAGCCCCTCCTTTATTTATTTATGTTTTTGATTCTGATGGACCTTTTATTTTTTTTCCCTTATTGGTTATCCAGTTTAAATATAGCCATGTTTACATGTCCGGAAAAGACCTTGATGCTCGGAAAGACTGAAGGCGGGAGGAATGAGGGACAACAGAGGATGAGATGGTTGGATGGGGTCATCAACTCAATGGACATGGTTTGAGCAAACTCAGAGATGGTGAAGCACAGGGAAGCCTGGGTGCTGGAGTCCATGGGGTCACAAAGTCAGACACAACTTAGCGACTCAGCTAAGCTGTACTGAACATGTCTGTCGCAAACATCCTTACCATCCCTTCCCCCATCCTTCCCCTTGGCAACCTTAAGCTCATTCTCAGAACCTCTCCTTCAAATATTAGTTGTGAAAGCTCAGTCCCTCAGATGTTTAAAACTCCTTAGGGTCGCTGTGTTCGCTGATTTGGTAGCAGATTCTGCCACGCTCTTCTGATGAACTGTGTGTGGTCTTTCTTGTCGCTGGATGTTTTTGCTTGGTTAATTCTCTGCATGAACCCTTCCACCTACACCTCTCAATCCGGGAAAACTCTGTTGACCGCTTAACATGCGCTTCACTGCTCAGCCTTTTCTGTCCTCTGTGCCATCACCTCCTGACGGGTCTCTGCTGTTCATATCACCATGAGGAAGTCCAGCAGTGATGGCTGTGGAATAAACAGGATCCTCGGAATGAAGCACTCCAGACTGCACCCGGCCTCCCCACGGGAAGCACGCGTCACGTATGCTCATCATTTTTTCACGTTGCATTGTAATTGCTTCTGTGCTTCTCTCTTGTTTTTCCATTCCTTGAGGATGGTTCCTATGTTTTGGTCTTTAAAGTTATTCCTGGCATCCCTGCACAGTGTGTGGCGCTCAGCAGACGTGTAATGAGGTGGGGTGGGAAGGTGGGGAGCAAGAAGAGACAGAAAGGCGGGAGCTCCCCAGTGCCCACTTTCACTAGCTCAGCCCTTGGAAATACGGGATAATGAGGTCTGTATATCCCAGAGGTAAAGAGCAGGACCCCTGAGCTGGCCAGGGAGCAGCAGTATTCCCACGCCTCTTTGTCTTACTGAGTGAGCTGGCCCTCTGGCAGATGCCAGGGTATCATTCAGAACTATGGAATTATCTATCACTTGCTGTTGTTCAGTTGTTCAGTCATGTCCAACTCTTTGTGACCCGATGGACTGCACACACCAGACCTCCCTGTCCCTCACCATCTCCCAGAACTTGCTCAAACTCATGTCCGTTGAGTAGGTGGTGTCATCCAACCATCTCATTCTCTCTCGTCCCCTTCTCCTCCCGTCTTAAATCTTTCCCAGCATCTTTTCCAATGAGTTGGCTCTTTGCATTAGGTCTCCAAAGTATTAGAGCTTCAGCCTCAGCATCAGTCCCTCCAGTGAGTATTCAGAATTGATTTCCTTTAGGATTGACTGGTTTGATCTCTTTGCAGTCCAAGGGACTCTCAAGAGTCTTCTCCAACACCACAGTTCAAAAGCATCAATTCTTCAGTGCTCAGCTTTCTTTATGGTCCAACTCTCACATCCGTACATGACTACTGGAAAAACCATAGCTTCGACTAGACGGACCTTTGTTGGCAAAGTAACGTCTCTTCTTTTTAATATGCTGTCTTGGTTGGTCGTAGCTTTTCTTCCAAGGAGCAAGTGTCTTTTAATTTCATGGCTGCAGTCACCATCTGCAGTGATTTTGGAGCCCAAGAAAGTAAAGTCTGTCACTGTTTCCATTGTTTCCCCATCTGTTTGCCATGAAGTGATGGGACCAGATGCCATGATCTTAGTTTTTTTGAATATTGAGTTTTAAGCCAGCTTTTTCACTCTCCTCTCTCACTCTCATCAAGAGACTCTTTAGTTCCTCTTCGCTTTCTGCCATGAGGGTGGTGTCATCTGCATGTCTGAGGTTATTGATATTTCTCCTGGCAATCTTGATTCCAGCTTGTGCTTCATCCAGCCTGGCATTTCTCATGATATACTCTACGTAGAACTTAAATAAGCAGGGTGACAATATACAATCTTGATGTACTCCTTTCCTGATTTGGAAAATTGGGAGAGTCCATTGTTCTGTATCTGGTTCTAAACAGTTGGCTCCCTTTAAGTAATTTTTTGCTTAATTTTCTCAGAACATGGATGCTTGTGTCTCATTGGCCTAAACTGTGAAAGTGGACTCATCTAGCTATAAGGAGACAATGAAAGATAGTCTTTAGTTGTCTTGCTTTCGTCAGGTTAATTAGGAGTTCTGTTAGGAACGAGGAGAGTGGACACTGAGTAGCGACAAGCAGCCTCAGCTACATTGCTTCATTCACTCATTTGACTGAATGAATGAAAATGAAGGTGACTTGATGGAGTCAAGGCTTCTGGTGCAGACTCTGTGCATTTACTTTTCATGTTCTGTTCTTTTGAACCTTAAAATCAGACTGATCATCTGTGGGTCTAGAAAATGACATACTTGAATTTGCTTAGTTCTCTAAATCACAGTGTTAGTCTATCTTTAAGTATGGTGGACTGGCCAGAATGGTAGGCTAATGAGATAGGTTTTGGTTGTTGTGTGTGTGTGTGTGTATGTATATGTGTAATGGGTATGTTTGGTATTTTACTTCCATCTATGATTAGCAGTCATTTATTTTAATGAATTCCTTTGATTTCAGTTTAAAGAAATAGCTATATAACTTAGTATTTTCATATTTATAGATTTTTTTCCCAGAGATTTATCTGTTTTGTTTTTTTCACCTCTGCCCTGGTGATTTTTGGATACTAAAATTGACAAGACATAATTTCCTAAGTGATACATATACATATATTAGTCCCACCCTTTTTCACTATTCTACTCTTGAAATACAATTTTTAAAAATTGTAAAAGTTCTCTTTTGAAGCTTGCTTTTGAATGGTACCTATTTCCAAAATTGTCATCAATTGGTGCCATAATTATTTAACTCATACTTTGATAGGATATTCATGGTTTTCTTTTTATCTTTTGGTTTCTGAGCTGAAAATCTAAAAGAAAACTCTCTCTTCATTGTCAGTGAGGCCATTTTGGAAGGGATTGCCCTGTGAACGTTCTGAAGAAAAATAATGCCGTGAGAAACCTTAAAAATAGGTTTTTGTTGGCTGCTTCTCTGGGACGATGTTCAGGTACTCTGCACACCTTTGAAAATACGCTCTGTTCCTTCATTCTGTTGCGCTGAGCATTTGGAAATTGGTTCCCCCAGTTGTCTCAACGTGAGAATGGCCTGCTTTTATTGGTTTTGTGAAGGACTACATTCCAGGGACCCTCAGCTGCAGGATGGCCCTTGCTTCACAGCTGCTGCTCTTCCTTTGCGGAGGCTGCCAGTTGCTAAGAGAAGGCTTTGTCTGTTGCGTATAAAATGAACTTTGTTTGGACCTCCCTCAAGCAACTTAAAGTGTGTTAGAGTCCAGCTGGACATTCCTTACCAGATGATGATTTAAATGCAGGTCAAATTTAGAACTCAACTTATATTAGTTTAAAAATAGATGTGGCCTTTAGAAAGCTGACCTCTGGTACATTTGGGGCTTTTGGATCTGCTCGGCCATTTCTTGTGAATCACACAGCTGTTTTAGACTCAGAAAGGCAGTGCATAGTTAGGCTAGATCGAGCCAGTGTCCTTCTAACTTGGGATCCCACTCTTCCTGCCACACTGGTCTCTTCAGCCCATAAGCATGACTTCCAGTAAATTCATGGCAAGCTGAGAATATGTAGCATAGAACAGAATCTGACTTCTGTGCATTAATTTTGTTAGAGTTTTTCTAGTTTGACTCTGCAAGCTCAAGAAGACAGAAAGAAAATCTAAAAGGTTAATTTTAAGGTAATAAGACTGTTCATTATATGGTGTACCCTTCAGTTTTATCTAGTTGAGTCAGACATTTCCCTCAGGGGACAAGGTAAACGTCGGCAACCCTACAGATGAGAAAGATATGACTACTGGCAGCTTTTCTCTGGGGCTGAAAGACAGTATATCAAACGATGTTATGTACCATTTATGACATGCAAGTGAGTTATTGGTTATGTAGAATATGGAGTCATTCTTTCATGTCTCATTCATCACCCCCAGGTCTAAAAGTTTATATGAAATGTGTTCAGCAGAAAAGTTAATAGGGTAGGGCTGGGATTGGGGAGTCATTTGTTGCTAGCTTTTTCAATTATCAGAGAAGCAGTCATATTGCATGAATATATTTGAATTATTGCCTAAAATTTTTGTCCAAAAAATTAAAATGGTAAGGTTAAATTTTAAATACTTGAGTTGTTTAGACTTCATTAAAAAATAACCATTAAGAGGATTTTTTTTTTCATTATGATTTAAACAGGCAAAAATCAACATTTTTTAATACAGTTAAGATTTTTGTTTGTGGACATCTCTTTTCATATAGTCTTAATGGTTATCCTCTCTACTGACACTTTTGTATGATAAAATGCAGTTTGTTTAGACCTCCTTCAAGCAGCTGAAAGATCCCAGCTGGACATTGCTCACAGAATGGTAATTTAAATATTCTTTGAGGCTGATAAACCCCTTTTTAACGAATTAGTATTCAACATTGAGCCTTTCGGTACATTTAGCAATATAAAATTATATATTATTTAGTGATCCACCTGTGTTTGTAATGTTATTATTTACATCAAAGCAAGTGTCTTTTAAAAATAGAAAATGTGCTTGCTTTTTATTTAGAAAAGGGCAGAATATATTGCATATACTCTGTGTTTGTGTGTGTGTGTATAGTCCATGTTATTGTATTGATAGTAATTTACATATTTCTAATAGAGAGCTACGCTGAATATTTTTGCATTGCACAAGTAATGTTTGGACATTTGAAAGATTACCATGTCATGCTAGCTAGGGTAGAAATGTCATACAGTGACAATGTTGAACACATTTGTGGAGGCATTTATAATTTTTTCTTTGTTATGCACCTATTTGGACAAAAGCAAAGAGCTTACTTGCTGTAGTCATTTTTCATTATAACATAGCTGAAACCAAAACAGTAGTGTTTCTTTCAAATAGGCAACATAAGGTATGAGTATCTACCTAATAATGCATTACAGGAAAACTTTTCGAAGTCTGTTTTATAGGAGTCAAGACGCCTGTTCCTCATACTAGGAATTTTATACATTTAAATTAGTAACAATAATCTTTATATATTTTTAAGTAATTCTCTTGCTTAAGTAATAAACACTCCTTTTGATCCTTAGTATCATTCTTTCAAATAGACAGGGTATCCACTTTTAAAAAGGAAAAGGAACCAAATCCACATATGGATACATTTCTAACCAACTGGGGAAAAAAGTGTCCACTACAGGGAGATTCTCAGCAGTCTCTTATCCAGTCTGGATTTTGTTTTCCTAGTAAAGTCTTCATTACAACAGAAACTCAAGCAGAATGAAGTGTGGCTTTTGGAAACTGAGCTGTCTTTGGGAGCAGTTCTCTGAAGGTTAAATTTCAGTTGTTCCCGTTGGTGGTGATCATAATTCATTGGCTTTTCCCCCTGAGTACCTTCTTTGTATCAGTCATCATCCTGCGAGGCTCTGGGGACATTGTATTTCCGCAAACTGACACCACACTTGTCTTCATGGAACTTAGGGCTTAGTGGAAGAGACATGAACACATAGTATGGTCACACAAGTAAATACATTTGTATAAACCAGTAGATGCTCTAGAAGTAACATACCCATGTATTTCCACTAGTATAAAGAAAACCTGATGTTTTATTTAAACACAAACATGCGCGTGAAGCAAGAGATGGAGTTTGTGGGCTACATTTCTAGCAAATTGTACATGAACACAAATTACTTGGAAACAGTGAAAATGTACCTGACATCCTCATTTAGCTCAGCGTGTGTACAGGGTGAAGTGGGAGAGGGGGCGGAAGGGGCGTGGGAGAAAATGCTTCCAGCACAGATGAGTGGGAATTATCCAGACTAGAACTTAGGAGGCAGGAAAATATTTCAGACAAACCCCAGCCCTAGACAGGAAAGCTGAGTGTGTTTGACAAGCTTAAAGATTAGTGTGGCTGGAGAACACAGTGGCTTCAAAGTTGGAAAGATCTGCTGGATTATCACACAAGGGCTTTTAGACCATGTCAAGGAGTTTTAGTTTTACACTCAGGGTAATGAGAAGCGGTTGAATGGCTTTAGGCAAGGGTGTATCGTGTTTTGCAAAGGCCACTTGGTTGCTGTGTTGAGAGTGCAGTAGTTGGTGGCAAGGGTAAAGGGGGCAAAATCAAAAATTAAAAATTATTTTACTGTAGTAAGGATTTACAGTGTGTGCTCATTTCTGCATACAACAACGTGATTCTGTTATATATAGACACACACACATATAGTCTTTTTCATATTTTTTCCATTATGGTTTATCACAGGGTATTGAGTATATTCATGGGGTTGCAAAGAGTCGGACACGACTGAGCAACTGAACTGAACTGTATTGATTGAGTATATTTCCCTGTGTTATACAGTAGGACCTTATTGTCTATTGTATTTATAACAGTTTGCTGATACAGTTTTTCTTACTGATACTATCCTGGCATGTGAGGAAGTTGACTACTTTAAAGAAAAAAGTCCTCCCTAACTAAAGCTGGAATTTTTGCTTTCTGCATTTTGATGACCTCTAGTGCTCTTCCCAAGTAGAGTGTGAGCTCCTTACGTCCTGAAGTTTGCTCTTATTCCCTGTGATGTGCCTATAACCGTGAGCAGGGCCTAACATGGAGAACATTCTCAGTAGATATTTCTGAACTGACCGATCGACGGCCTGAGAAAAAGGCACCTCTGTTTTCTGCTCATCTGAGCCTGTCAGCGCCTTCTCCTCTGCCACCTGGCGGTTCGGGCTGCATTTAAATCTGTTTAATGCCCACAGGCATTGCAGCCAGGTCCACATGGACCTTTTCCTTGACAACGGGCCTTTGTTTGGATACTTTGGGAATTACTGGCTACCACCAGGGCTGAAAGTGAAAAGAAATGGTATATTAGTTTAATTTTTCGGGCTAGCAGCCTGATGGCACAGCGACAAAAAAGACTTGGCAGTAAGGAACAAATGTGGACTGCTGGAAGTTTCAGGAGAGGTCAGGCACGCCAGAGTATAGGAACATGGTGTTGGCTTTATTAGTTCAGAAGTTTTAAATTTCAGAATAACCGTTTTTTCCCCAACAGTATAAAGGTTCAACTTGATGTTTTATTAAGAAGAAGTGAGAAGTGGGGTTGAAGGCTACATTTTTAATGTGTAATTGAAGATTCCTTTTATTTAGGATAAACCTTTGACTTTAAAACAACTTGACAGACAAAGCTATTTAGTGGTGTGAGCATCTTGAGGCAGATAGAAGTTTTATTCTGGGATATAGATCATGTTGATATCAACTCTGGTATAAATGATTTCTCTTCTCTGGTTCAGCCTTGCAGACTGTGTCACAGAGCCAGGCTCCTGCGTTTGGTCTTTCTTCTAAGGGGGGATTTGAGGAAGCTATGGTGCCTCTGCCCTTCTGGGCAAGAATTGTGGATAAATCCTGAAATGTGCGTTTCCCTTGCCTTTGGTTACTTAGCTTCACCAAGATGGATCTGACTGTGGCTTTAATTGTATTTGTAAAGCTTGAGATACATTTCTTCATCTTCTGTCTGATTGAAGTAGGGTTTTCATACGTCTTCTCCCTATTTCTTGTTGCAGATGACTGGGACTGGGATTCTTTTTACTTCTGTACCCTTCTCCAGTTTGCAACTTAATTCTTGTTAAAAGAGCATGTCTGTGATGCCTGCCCCGTGAACTCTTCCAGCAGAAATAATTACTGAACAACTACTTGTATGGGTACTGGGTATTGTTCTAGTCCTGTGTTTGAACAATAGAAAATTATGTATTTTATGTGACTATGGACTTGTGAAATTAAACTGATTGATCAGAGTGACTGAGGAGACCTTTATTTTTATCTGTCCAGGGACAGAATCTTAACAGATGTAAAAAGGGAGTATTTCATTAAAGTATCACTGTGAAAAGAGCCCTCATCAGAATATAGCTCGAGTTCATATGGCAAACTTACATTATTGCTTCCTTTCTAAAACAGTGGAAAAAGATTTATGCATGTTATTGTCAGGAGATAAGCTGATATTATAAAGCCTATATAATTTAATTCCAAAGGGTTAAGATAAAATTAAAATGTATTAACAATTCAAAAATGTTAATACATCTTTAAAAAGCATCAGCTATTTTAAGATGAATATATTTCAGTTCAACAGTTTTTTTTTTAATATTTTAGTCTTTAAATTAATATATTCAGTTCCTTGCTTGTGTGTGTTAATTCCACTGAAAAACTTTCATACTCCTGATTACTGATAATGTTGCAAGCTAAGCTAAGGGAAGTCCATGGTTTAATATTTACCACACTATAAAGCACACTGGCTCTTGTTTTTAGGCATGAATTGTCAATTTGGTTACTATGTGCGTTGGCTGGGGGTGGTTTGAAAATCTAGAAAATTACAGCTTTGAAAGCAATCAGTTTTAAGCCTTCCTAGTTTGGGTACCTTGACTTTTTTGTTTGTTTGTTAGCTTGTTTGCCTCACTGTTCTAGCTAGAATCTCCAGTTGTTGTTCAGGGACTAAGTCATGTCCAGCTCTTTGTGACCCCATGGGCTGCAGGATACCAGGCTCCCCTGTCCTTCGCCATTTCCCGGAATTTGCTGAAATTCATGCCCATTGAGTCAGTGATGCCATCCAGTCATCTCATCCTCTGTTGCCCTTTTTTCGTCATGCCTTCAATCTTTCCCAGCATCAGGGTCTTTTCCAGTGAGTTGGCTCTTCACATCAGGTGGCCAGAGTATTGGAGCTTCAGCTTCAGCATCAGTCTTTCCATTGAATATTAAGGGTTGATTTCCTTTAGGATTGACTGGTTTGATCTCCTTGCAGTCCAAGAGAGTGATCTCCAGCACCACAATTCAAAAGCATAATTTCTTTAGTACTCAGCCTTCTTTATAATCCAGCTCTCACATCCATATATGACTACTGGAAAAACCACAATTTTGACTATATGGACCTTTGTCGGCAAAGTGATATTTTTGCTTTTTATTACACTGTCTAGCTTTTTCATAGCTTTTCTTCCAAGGAGCAAGTGTCTTTTAATTTCATGGCTGCAGTCACTGGCCCGAGTGATTTTGAAGCCCAAGAAAAGTTTCCATTTTTTCCCTATCTTTTTGCCACAACATGATGGGATTGGATGCCATGATCTTACTTTTTTGAATGTTGAGCTTTAAGCCAGCTTTTCACTCTCTTTCACCTTCATAAAGAGGCACTTTAGTTCCTCTTTGCTTTCCTCCATTAGAGTGGCATCATCTGCATATCTGAGGTTGTTGATATTTCTCCCTTCATTCAGCTTGTAATTCATCCAGTCCGGCATTTTTCATGATGTACTTTGCATACAGGGATTCCCTGGTGGCTTAGATGGTAAAGAGTCTGCCTGCAACGTGGGAAACACGGGTATGATCCCTGGGTTGGGAAGATCCCCTGGAGAAGGAAATGGCAACCCACTCCAGTATTCTTGCCTGGAGAATCCTGTGGACAGAAGAGCCTGTCAGGCTACAGTCCATGGGGTTGCAAAGAGTCGGACACAACTGAGCAACTTCACTTTAAGTAAGCAGGATTTTTGAATAAAAATGGTGAGAGTGGACATCCTTATCTTGTTCCTGATGTTGTGGAAACTCTTTCAGTTTTTTAACATTATGATGTTAGCTGTGGAGAAGGCAATGGCACCCCACTCCAGTACTCTTGCCTAGAAAATCCCATGGACAGAGGAGCCTGGTAGGCTGCAGTCCATGGGGTCGCACAGAGTCGGACACGACTGAGTGACTTCACTTTGACTTTTCACTTTCATGCATTGGAGAAGGAAATGGCAACCTACTCCAGTGTTCTTGCCTGGAGAATCCCAGGGATGAGGGAGCGTGGTGGGCTGCCGTCTATGGGGTCGCACAGAGTTGGACATGACTGAAGCGACTTAGCTGCAGTAGCAGTAGCATGATGTTAGCTGTAGCTTTTGTACAAGTATCCTTTACAGGTTAATGCTCCCTTCTGTTCTTAGTTTACTAAGGTTTTATTTTTTTAAACCATGAGTGAGTATTGTGTATATTGATGTGATCATGTGGCTTTTTGTCCTTTATTGGTATATTAAATTCATGTTTTAAATATTGTTACATTAATTGATTTTCAGATGTTAAATCAAGCTTGCATTCCTGGGATGAATCTCATTTGATGATAGTATCTAATCTTTTTTAGGTTGCTGGATTTCATTTACTAATTGAATTTGTGTGTGTACACACACACACACACACACACACACATATTCAAGAGGGATATTGATCTGTTTCCTATTTTTGTGATATCTTTGGCTTTGGTATCAGATAATATTGAATTTATAGAAGGAGTTGGGAACAAAAACAAAAGAATGAGTTGGGAAGCATTCTCTTTTATTCTGTTTTCTGGAAGAGTTTGTTAAGAGTTGACTTTGTTCTTTAAATATATGATGGAATTCAGCAGTGAAGCCATCTGGGCCTGGGATTCTTTTTGTGGGAAGATTCGTAACTGCTAGTTGAATTTCTTGTTACAGGTCTGTTCAGATCTTCTGTTTCTTCTTGAGTTGGCTTTACTACTTTGTATCTTTCTAAGATTTTGTCCTTTTCATTTAAATTACCTGATTTGGTGGTATACTGCACTGTGCTTAGTTGCTCAGTCATGTCTGACTCTTTGCGACCCCGTGAACTGTAGCCCTCCAGGTTCTTCTGTCAGTGGGGGATCCTCCAAGCAAGAATACTGGAGTGGGTTGCCATGCCCTCTTCCGGGGTCTCTTGCCAAGTAAGGGATTGAAGCCAGGTCTCCCGCATTGCAGGACTATTCTTTACCGTCTAGGCCTCGAGGGAAGCCCAAGAATACTGGAGTGGGTGGCCTATCGCTTCTCCTGGGGAACTTCCTGCCCCAGGAATCCAACCGGGTTCTCCTGCATTGCCGGCAAATTCTTTCTTATAATATTCTTTTATAATCTTTTTCTATAGGGTCAACAGTGATGCCTCCTCTCTCAATCCTGATTTTGTTAATTGTTGTCTATTTCATTTTTTTTTTGGTCAGTCTAAGTAAAAGTTTGTCAGTTTTATTGACCTTTTAAAAGAATCAACTCGTTTCATTGTTTTTTCCTCTGTTTTTTCTGTTTTCAGTTTCAGTGATTTTTGCTCTAAACTCTAATTTCCTTCCTTTTTCATTCTGTGGGGTTTAGTTTGCTCTTTATCTAAAATGGAAGAGAATTGAAATTTTTATTTTCTAATGTAGACCTAAGTTTAAAACCTATAAAATGATGTCTTTAGCTACATCCTGTACAGTTTCACTTTTTTTTTTGTTTTCATTCACTTCAAAGTATTAATCGTTTGATAAAATTTATTTTCTTTGACCCACACGTTGTTTACAAATT
Source organism: Aepyceros melampus (assembly GCA_006408695.1). NCBI lineage: Eukaryota > Metazoa > Chordata > Mammalia > Artiodactyla > Bovidae > Aepyceros > Aepyceros melampus. The sequence goes on along the minus strand of SJXQ01000319.1, from coordinate 229,184 downwards.
ATTGTTGGATTTCCAATTATTTGGAGATTTCCTAGATTACTTTTGTTTTGATTTAATTCTTTGGAGTCCCAAATGTATTTTATTTTACTTCAGTCCTTTTAAATTTATTGAGACATGTTTCATGACATTGCAAATGATCTATCTTGCATCTTGAAAACGATGTGTATTCTAGAGTATGTTCTATGACTTAGAGGGGGGTGTTGAAATGTCTTATTGTTGAATGGTCTCTTTCTCCTTTTGGTTCTGTCTAGTTTTGTTTCATTTGTTTAGGGGCTCTGTTGTTAGATTGCATATACATTTATAATTATTATATCTCCCTAATTAATCAACCCTTTTGTCATTTTAAACTTCCTTTCTCTTCAGTAATATTTTGTCTTAAAGTCCACTTTGTCTAATAATAATAAAGTTGGCTCTAGCTTTCGTATGATTACCGTTTATGGTATGTGTTTCTCTGTCTTTGAAGGCTGTCAGAATCAGTCATGTGTCAACATGAGAATGTTGCAAAGTCATGCTTTCTTCAAATCTGCTACATTTTCCTAGCATTTTATTTATATATATGTGAGCTAAAGGAGGACCCTTTTAAAATTATCACAAAGTTTTGAACATATGTGTCCAGTTCTACAAATCTTTAAACACCTTTGGATTCCCTGTAACTTCAACCCCAGTCAGGATTGAGAACAGTTTTGTGGCCCTAACACACACACCATCCCTTTATGTGTAGTCACCTCTCCTCTCCCTACCCCTCCATGTCCTCTGGCAGCCACTGGTCTGTACTCTCATCCTAGAGTTTTGTCTTTTTGAGACTGTCATCTAACTTAATAAATTAGAATGTCATGTAAATAGAGTCATACGGTATTTACCTTTCTCAGACTGGCTTCTCTTCACTTAGCATGCCTTTGAGCTTCATTCGAATTGGTACCGGTATCAGTGGTTCCTTCTTACTGCCGAGTCTCCTATTGTGTGGATGTGCCAGTTTGTTTATACATCACCCGTTGCAGGACACTTGGGTTGCTTCCAGTTTGGATAATTATTAGTAGAGAGCGGCTATAAACATTTTTGTTCAGGATTTTCTGTTAATGTAAGTTTTCATTTCTCTTGGGTAGATACTTAGATGTGTGATTTCTTGGTCATAGTGTATGTTTAAATTTAAGAGAAGCTTTCAAGCTGTTTTCAAGAGCAATTGTATCATTTTGCATCCCCAGCAGCAGTGTTGGAGAGTTCTTGCTTCCCATCCTCCCTAGCACTAATTGCCAGTATTTTTCATTTTAGCTATTCTAACAAGTTTGTAGACGTCATGGCTTTAATCTGCATTTCCCTCTCAGTGAATAATTTTGAATGTCTTTCAAGTATCTGCCATCTTTGTATCTTTTTAGGTTAAGTGTCCTCTTTAAGCTTTAAATTTCCTATGTTAAGGACCTCTGAGAAAAATTGTTTTAAGTACACCGAATATAATCATTTCTTGATACTGGAGTTCATTGTCATGGACTCTAATTACAAGGTGGATTTGGAATTACCGAGAAGCTTTGGAGGACTGTTGAGCCGTATTGTACTACTTCTGTCTCTTTCAGGCTTTACTTATCTGCTGTTGGTGTGCCTGATTCTGGCAGCAGTCCCACTTCCCGTCCCCTTTCTGGTTTTCTGCTTTTATGAAATGATCACAAGGAAGTCTGCTAGAATTGTGTTTGGAAAAGAGTAGTGGAGTGCCTCTCAGTGAATGCTGCAGGAGCTCTTCTCTGAGTAAAGTACATAAACTCTGTAACATCTGTTTTAGTGCCTTTCAAACTGGAGCCGTGAAATTAAGACAAGGGGTTTGTGAATGTGTCTTTCTATGCGCACCAAGTGTTGTTTATAAGTTGAATAAATAACTTGCAATATCTAGTCTACTGTTTTTTAGAAATAATGTGGATGCTTCTGGGCAACTCTGGATTCATTACGATCTTTTTTTTTCTCCTAGAGTAGTTTCTCTCCCATCTTTTCCTTTTTATTGGCCATTGTGGAATTAGTAGAGTTGTCATAGGGAGCTTTCTTGATAAGTTAGAGACTGATGTTCATGTCTAGCCAGGACAGGATGAAGTATGCTTTTAGTTTTCAGTTTAACCATAGGTGAGTAGTTAACCAAATGTTCTACCAGGCTTATATCAATTTTTGATGATGTGATATGGCATACGTTTTTGAAAGGCTTCTTGTGAAAGTTAAGATACTGGCCAGCTCTTTGAATTCTTCAAATAAGAGAACCTATATGAATTGTTATTGACATCAACCTAAACTAAAAAGTGACGAAGAAAATTTGTATTCTTCAAGTGATTGTTGCATAAATGAGATGCTTATATCATGGGTTCCATGACTGATTCTTTTTCCATATTTATGTCATTTTGATGTACTTATTATAAAAAAAACTTAATTAGTGGCTTGGTTGGTCAGTATAAAGATAGCAAAGGAAGCTGTGCTTATGTATGTAGTTTATATAAACGTGCATATTCTTGAGCAGATTCTTAAGCCTTTGAAGTACTTTGTTTTTTTGCATGTCAAGAAAGTTCTTGTTCAAAGAATATGTAATTATATCATAATGTGATTTGTTATACAGATATTATATCTTTAAATTACCAAACACCTTTATTTTCCTCAGTTATTCTTGGTTTTTAATTCAGGATGTGAAATGGCATAGTAATTTCTTCTATGTTGCTAGAGATTTTCTAAGCAAATATATAAAAAAAAAGTTGATATACTAAATTATCAGCACCCTCATTTTATTTAAGAGACATTTAGGTCAGGGATATAATGTATTTTGGGCATCCTTTTTGTCACATTTACTTAGATTCCCAAATTTCTTTGAGGAATTCAAGTAAAACTTGTTTTTCAGAACCATTGTTCAAAATTATTTGAATGAGACGAGAAATTTAAAATTTGGACAGACTAGAAATTTAAAATTTGATTGAAGTGGAGGTTAGTAATCTGTGCCGTGCCCCACCAGAAACCTGGGATCCAGTTTCTAATCATTTTATGTTAAAATGACCCTTACTTTTTTAATTTGTAATTACCTATCCTAAGTTTGTTGCAAATGAAAATTTGTTTATGATCTTACTTGAAGTGATTCACTTTCTAAAAAATACTTATTTTTGGCTGTCCTGGGTCTTTGTTGCCACACTGGCTTTTCTCTAGTGGCGGCAAGTGGGAGCTCTCTCGCTGCAGTGTGAGGGCCTCTCTTATTGCAGAGCGTGGGCTGTAGGGCGCATGGGCTTCCGTAGTGGTAGCCTGTGGGCTCAGGAGTTGCGATTCCCAGGCTCCATAGCACAGGCTCAGGAGTTGTGGTGCGTGGGTTCAGTTGCTCCGTGGAATGTGGGATCTTCCCAGATAGGGATCAAACCCATGTCTCCTGTGTTGGCAGGCGGATTCTTTACTACTGAGCCTTCAGCCCTAAGTAATTCACTTTTTAAAAAATAAAGAAGCCAGTATATGAGTTGAAGGTAGCCAAAATGTGTCTGTTTTTGCATTTGAATTCCATGAAGATTAACCATATATGGCAAAATGGATACATCAAATTACTCTGAAGTTAAGAATTTCTTTTCATCATAAAACACTGTCAAGAGTGAAAAGGCAAGAGATATAGTCAAAGGATATATATGTCAAACAGAGGATTCATACCCAGAATGGATAAAGAACTATGAATCAATAAAAGCCAGACCCTCCTTTCCAGTCCTTACCTTCCTCTTGGCCAAGACTTAAGTTTTGAATAGACAGCTTAAGAAAGATGCAAAATCATTTCTTAAAAGACAAATGCAAATTAAAACCATAATGATGCACTATTATATTCTCACCAGGATGACACAAGAAAAAGACTGCTAGTTCTGAGTGGAGAGCAGCTGGAACTCATCCACACTGTGGTGGCTGTGCTGTGCTCAATTGTGTCGAACTCTTTGCAACCCCCCCCAACTGTAGCCCACTAGAATCCTCTGTCCACAGAATTTTCCAGGCAAACATACTGGAGTGGGTTGCCATTTCCTCCTCCAGGATATCTTCCTGTCCCGGGGATCAAACATTGTTAGGCAGATTCTTTCCTTCTGGCCTCCCTGCAGCCCCCTCCCCCCCGCGCCGCCCCAGGAAGCCCACTATTAGTGGGAGTATAAATTGGTACCACCTTTGGACCCAGCACTTCCACGCCCAGATGTGTACAGACCCAACAGAAATGCACGCATTTGTGCCCCAGAGAATGTGTCCAGCCGTATTCATAGCAGCATTATTTGTACTCATGCCAAAGTAGAAAAAATAGAAATGTTCTTTAGTAGTAAATGGAGAAACATATTGTGTGTTCATGTAACACTGCTAATGCTTCCTGTTTCAACATAGATGAGATTCACAACGATGAAGGAAAGAAAACAGCATTCTCTATGACCTCATTTAAATAAGTTACTTTCCAACCTCATATTTTCTTGTGCTATAAAATGTTCAATTTGAAAACAGGCAGAACCAGTGTGTGGTGTTTGAGGTTATAATGGTTGCTGGTTTTGGAAGCCTTGAAGGTGGCTTTTGAGGTGTTGGTAATGTTCTTTCTTGTTGGACTACTGTTTACATAGATGATTTCACTATATGTTAAAGATGTACACTTAAGATTTGTATATTTATATGTGTATTTTAATTTTTAAAAAAGTTTAGGAAAATCCATTGAGCATAACTTTAATTTTTCTTTTACGCATTACATCCTGAAATGGGAATGAGGGATTAGAATTCTTTGGTGTTAGCCATAACAGTTCCTAAAAATTGTTTCGCCTTCAAGGGCTGATGCTTTTATTTGCCAATTTTGGTTTTACTGCTTTAAGAATTTCTGTGAAATCTGAATGGTAGGAAGGGTCAGAAACAACATTCCTTAGTTATTGTTCAGTTGCTCAGTTGTGTCTGACTTTCTGAGACCCCATGGACTGCTGCACACCAGGCTTCGCTATCTTTCACTATCTCTCAGCTGCTGCTGCTGCTGCTGCTGCTGCTGCTACGTCGCTTCAGTCGTGTCCGACTCTGTGCGACCCCAGAGGCGGCAGCCCACCAGGCTCCCCCGTCCCTGGGATTCTCCAGGCAAGAACATGGAGTGGGTTGCCATTTCCTTCTCCAATGCATGAAAGTGAAAAGTGAAAGTGAAGTCGCTCAGTCGTGTCCGACTCTGTGCGACCCCGTGGCCTGCAGCCCACCAGGCTTACCTGTCCGTCACTCCCTCTCAGAGCTTGCTCAAACCCGTGTCCGCTGAGCCGATGATGCCGGCCCACCATCTCATCCTCTGGCATTTTCTTCTCCTCCTGCCCTCGGTCTTTCCCAGCATCAGGGTCTTTTCCAGTGAGTCAGCTCTTCATCAGGTGGCCAATGTATTGGAGTTTCAGCTTCAGCATCAGTCCTTCCAGTGAACATTCAGCATTGATTTCCCTTAGGATTGACTGGTTTGATATCCTTGCAGTCCAGTGGACTCTCAAGAGTCTTCTCCAACACCACGGTTCAAAAGCATCCGGTTTTCAGCACTCAGCCTTCTTTATGGTCCAACTCTCACACCTGTATGTGACTACTGGAAAAACCACAGCTCTGACTATATGTACCTTTGTCGGCAAAGTGATGTCTCTGCTTTTTAATATGCTCTCTAGGTTGGTCATAGCTTCTCTTCTGAGGAGCAAGCATCTTTTGATTTCATAGCTGCATTCACCGTCTACATTGATTTTGGAGCCCAAGAAAATAAAGTCTGTCACTGTTCGTGTTTTTTTCCCCATCTATTTGGCATGAAGTGATGGGATTGGAGGCCACAATGTTAGTTTTTGAATTTTTTTTTTTTTTTTTTAATTTATTTGTTTTTAGTTGGAGGATAATTGCTTTACAGTATTGTGTTGGTTGTTGAGCCAGATTTTTCACTCTCCTCTTTCACCTTCATCAATATGCTCTTTAGTTCCGGTTCAGTTTCTGCCATTACAGTCATATCATCTGCATATCTGAGTTTATTGACATTTCTCCTGGCAATCGTGAATCTAACTTGTGCTTCACACAGTTCAGCATTTCACATGATGTAATCTGCATACAATTTAAATAAGCAGGGTGACAATATATAGCCTTGTAGTACTCCTTTCCCATTTTGGAATAAACTATAGTGTATTTATTAATATGAAAATGTATCTGTGTTTAAAAATTTTTACAGAGAACTGAAGTCTGGTGCTGATAAAGCCTTTTTAGTCCAGAGACATCTCTGTTATCCCAGAGAAAATATTTTTCACTTGCAATAATGCAAATCCAATTATGGTCTAATACAGTTCTCAGTTAATGGTATGTTTTTTATTATCTCATAAAATTCCTCTAATGCTTACTATATTGTGCCACGTTATAGGTCTTTATATTTCTTTCCCCTGTATACTGTAATTTTCTTGAGGACAGGAACTGTTTTATGTCTTCTAACATAATGCATTGCTTATACTAAACAGAAAATGTTGATTGTCTTTACATTTTATGGAAGAGTGAAGAGTGATAAAACACTAGAGGTTTTGAATCCTACTGCATATTCCGCTTTTCTCTTACTTCAGGCAGAATTAGTTGCAATTTCTTGTATGATGATGTTGTAACATCTGTCCTGGTCAGTGGTCTTGAAATTTTATAGCCATCATAGCCTCTGACCGCCAGTGAAAAACATGTGCTATATATATATATATATATATATCAGAGTGATGAACTTTACCAAAGTTTAACCACAAACAGTATAAATAATAGTATTTAAAAATGGTAAGATCTGGAGTTACTGTGTTAGTTTGATAGCATAGCTTATGATATCCTAAGAACAGTGCTGTGTGAGAGTGCTTTGCAAGTTACAAAGTTAGTACAACTAGAAAGTCTGAAGGAATTTTCTGGCAAGGTTCCTATTGTGGCTTTGATTCAGAGCCCCTATTTATATTCACAATCACTTTAAAATATTTTGTGAGTAAATCACTGGCCTGACGTAAGTTGATTATGCCGAAGAAACATTTTAAGATGCTAATTTCATTGATGTCGTTATCTTTTGCATGTCCAATAGAATATCAGTTCAGTTAAGTTCAGTCGTGTCCTACTCTCTTTGACCCCATGAATTGCAGCATGCCAGACCTCCCTGTCCCATCACCAGCTCCCGTGTTTACCCAAACTTGTGTCATCCCCTTCTTCTCCTGCTCCCAATCCCTCCTAGCATCAGGGTCTTTTCCAATGTGTCAACACTTCACATGAGGTGGCCAAAGTATTGGAGTTTCAGCTTCATCATCAGTCCTTCCAATTAACACCCATGACTGATCTCCTTCAGAATGGATTGGTTGGATCTCCTTGCAGTCCAAGACTCTCAAGAGTCTTCTCCAACACCACAGTTCAAAAGCATCAATTCTTTGGCATTCAGCTTTCTTCACAGTCCAACTCTCACATCCATACATGACCACTGGAAAAACCATAGCTTTGACTGGATGGACCTTTGTTGGGAAAGTAATGTCTCTGCTTTTTAATATGCTATCTAGATTGGTCATAACTTTCCTTAAGGAGTAAGCATTAGGGTATAATAAATCTATTAGCTGACAAGTTTGATTTACTGAAAATATCAAAAAGTTTGTAGAGTATGTCAATTTAGAGTGGTTTATTGTTGTGATTCGAGTAATTGCCTAAGAAGCTTGATGCTATTAAATGTCTCATTAAGTATTTTTCTTAAACTTTGCTTTTATCTTTTCACATAAGTTATTTGTTGAAGTTAAAACATCAATGAAATTACTAGCAAAAATTGTTGCTGTCAGTTTAACAAATATGTAGACTTGTTTAATTGTAGAGTCTTTATTTAAAAATAATTTTAGGTTTATAGAAAATTGCAAAAATGTGAAAAAATTTAAATGCCTAACTGGTAGTTCCTTTAATTAGCATTACTATTAAAATTTAATATCTTTAATGAAATATTCTTGCCTCTCATTTTTCTTGATTAGAAAACTTTGTTTGCATGAAAATTTTGCACGTTGTTATCTGTCCCTGGCATCCAGTCCCATCACTTCATGGGAAATAGATGGGGAAACAGTCGAAACAGTGTCAGACTTTATTTTTGGGCTCCAAACTCACTGCAGATGGTGATTGCAGCCAAGAAATTAAAAGACACTTATTCCTTGGAAGGAAAGTTATGACCAACCTGATAGCATATTGAAAAGCACAGACATTACTTTGCCCACAAAGGTCTGTCTAGTCAAGGCTATGGTTTTTCCAGTGGTCATGTATGGGGGTGAGAGTTGGACTGTGACGAAAGCTGAGCACCGAAGAATTGATGCTTTTAAACTGTGGTGTTGGGGAAGACTCTTGAGAGTCCCTTGGACTGCAAGGAGATCCAACCAGTCCATTCTGAAGGAGATCAGTCCTGGGATTTCTTTGGAGAGAATGATGCTGAAGCTGAAACTCCAGTACTTTGGCCACCTCATGCGAAGAGTTGACTCATTGGAAAAGACCCTGATGCTGAGAGGGATTAGGGGCAGGAGGAAAAGGGGATGACAGAGGATGAGATGGCTGGATGGCATCACCGACTTGATGGACGTGAATCTGAGTGAACTCCGGGAGTTGGTGATGGACAGGGAGGCCTGGCATGCTGCAGTTCATGGGGTTGCAAAGAGTCAGACACGACTGAGCAACTGAACTGAACTGATCTGTCTCTGGATGTGTCCATTTCTCCTGGTTTTCAGTCTGTGGTAACTAGAATAGAATTTGTATCCTATTGTGTGAAAAAAATTTTTTTTTATTGTGTGAAAATGACATACATCTTAATTATGTTGAATTGGTTCACAGACGTTTTCAGGTCTAGTATATCTTTCTATTTCTCTGTATATTCATTTTATTAATTTTTGAAAGTTTGATATTGAAACTCCAGGTAATATCTTAACTTATCCTAAATAAATTTTGGGATAATTAAGGATTATCTTAAAAATCCTTAATTTTTAACTAAAAATAATTGTAATATGTAGTGGATCTATGTGTAAGCTTGTTCTATGTTTTCCAAGTCTCCTATAAATATATTATTATACTTTCATAATTTAAAACATAAAAAATTTGTTTTAATGTAGATTATTTCTAAGTGCAAGTGTATTATTTTAGTTGTCCTTTCCCCTTAAATATCACTTTTCCCATGCTGTAAAAGGGCTATCAATCACATAGAGAGCTGTAAAACAATATGTATGTGATTTAGGCTTTATATTTATGGGCATGAATAAACTTTATTGAATCAGGACCATGGGGATCATTTAATTGTAGAAACAGAAATCTGCCTGGTAGAATGTTCACAATTTTATATTTTTGTAAAGAAAAGTAATTTAAAATTGTATATGCCAAGCTTCTCTTCCCCCTCCTCTTTTCTCTTGTAGTTATATAATAATGTGAGAGACTAGTTTGTAAGGACAGAGAGGTACCACATTTTCTTGAATTTAAGATGCCTTCAATTGTAAGACATATCATTATTCCAGTATCTTTAAGGAAGAGACCTCGGGTTTTAAAACTAGTGGTATGATGCCAGTAATTATTAGATGCATCCTGATTTCAGCAATGTTAAAATGAATAAAAATGTGAATTTTAGATCCATGCAAAACATTCATCACTCCAACACGATTATTTTGTTTGGGGTTTAACTTAGGACCTCTAGCATTTTTAGAAGTTAATGTGACAATCATTTATTTAATTTGTATTGCTTGCTTTTATCCCTAAATACTGTTTGGTGACATGTTCTAAACAGTGTCTCTTGTTTTAAGAAGGTATTAAAATTTTCATTTAAGTATTTTCTATAGACAAATTTGAGTACTTTTCAGGGACAGAATATTCATAAAAAGCCAGGTTCCTTTCATATAAGTTTAGTACTTGTACCATGTGGCCTCCAAAAGCTATTTCATCATATTCCTTTCGACTCTCCTGAATTTTCAGTTTTTTTCTTGACTGGTTATTCACTCTTCTTCTAGTTTATAACCTATAAAAATTGTTCTCAATCATAATTATTCCCCAAACCACTATGTTTCTTCTTCCCCCAATGATATTGCTTATTTCTTCTTTCCTAGCATTGCCTGATTTACAAACTGCCTCACCTCCATCATATATTAAACAATTCTCTGTGTAAGATTTATGTTTCTAAATCTTTCTTGTTGAAGTTCTTCTTTTTAAGGTACTCAGTACTTCTTTCATTTTCTGAAGCTGTTTTTTGTTTTTTTTTTTAAGTTCAGTTGTTAAACCCTATCTTTCTCTATACTCTATGGCTGCAGTTTTTGTCTCTGTGTCACTTTTATAAAATTGTGAATGCCAGATTCTCTTCCGATTTCACTTACTCTATTAAAAGAGAATATTGAAATGTGAAAAAAATGCTCTATTAATCTGTCTTTCCAGTATATATATAGACTTAGAGATTATAGTATGGATGCACTTTGATTCTCTATATATTATATCTATTATTGGACAGTTTACTTGTTTCCAGAGTCTTTATTTTGTTTCACTTTGTACGAGAGAGTATTTTCATTCATATAACCTTTTGCTTCTCTTGTATGATTTACGGAAGATCTATTTCTAGGAGTACTGCTGATGACTTAGCCATCAATCACAAGGGTTATGAGCATTTTGCTGAACATTAACTACTTTTATAGGTCCCATCCCAATTTACAGGGCCACAAGGCATTTAAATTCAGGCTTATTAGTGTCAAATCTACAAAAAAAGTTTTAGTACATACTGAATCACTGTGCTGTCTACCTGAGATTAGTGTAATAGTGTAAATCAACCATACTTCAATCAAAAATGGTCAGTTTTCATTCCAATTCCAAAGAAAGGCAATGCCAAAGAATGCTCAAACTACCGCGCAATTGCACTCATCTCACATGCTAGTAAAGTATTGCTCAAAATTCTCCAAGCCAGACTTCAGCAATACGTGAACCGTGAACTCCCTGATGTTCAAGCTGGTTTCAGAAAAGGCAGAGGAACCAGAGATCAAATTGCCAACATCCACTGGATCATGGAAAAAGCAAGAGAGTTCCAGAAAAACATCTAATTCTGCTTTATTGACTATGCCAAAGCCTTTGACTGTATGGATCACAAGAAACTGTGGAAAATTCCGAGAGAGATGGAAATACCAGACCACCTAACCTGCCTCTTGAGAAATCTGTATGCAGGTCAGGAAGCAACAGTTAGAACTGGACATGGAACAACAGACTGGTTCCAAATAGGAAAAGGAGTACGTCAAGGCTGTATATTGTCACCCTGCTTATTTAACTTCTATGCAGAGTACATCATGAGAAA
>SJXQ01000319.1:101477-217626 GCA_006408695.1 Aepyceros melampus | reverse complement strand
GTGAAAAAGTTGGCTTAAAGCTCAACATTCAGAAAACGAAGATCATGGCATCTGGTCCCATCACTTCATGGGAAATAGATGGGGAAACAGTAGAAACAGTGTCAGACTTTATTTTTTTAGGCTCCAAAATTACTGCAGATGGTGACTGCAGCTATGAAATTAAAACACGCTTACTCCTTGGAAGAAAAGTTATGACCAACCTAGATAGTATATTCAAAAGCAGAGACATTACTTTGCCGACTAAGGTCCGTCAAGGCTATGGTTTTTCCTGTGGTCATGTATGGATGTGAGAGTTGGACTGTGAAGAAGGCTGAGCGCCGAAGAATTGATGCTTTTGAACTGTGTTGTTGGAGAAGACACTTGAGAGTCCCTTGGACTGCAAGAAGATCCAACCAGTCCATTCTGAAGGAGATCAACCCTGGGATTTCTTTGGAAGGAATGACGCTAAAGCTGAAGTTCCAGTACTTTGGCCACCTCATGTGAAGAGTTGACTCATTGGAAAAGACCCTGATGCTGGGAGGGATTGGGGGCAGGAGGAGAAGGGGACGACCGAGGATGAGAGGGCTGGATGGCATCACGGACTCAATGGACGTGAGTCTGAGTGAACTCCAGGAGTTGGTGATGGACAGGGAGGCCTGGTTGCTGCGATTCTTGGGGTCACAAAGAGTCAGACACGACTGAGTGACTGAACTGACTGACTGACCCACTCTGAGTGTGGTCTGATTATGGGGGAAAGATCAGTGCCCATTCACAAATGCCCTGTGGTTCCAGTGCTGATGGAACCCTGTGTTTCCGCTTTTGAGGATGTGGGATTCTAACTTAATTTATTGATGTGAATCAGTCCACAAATGACATTATCACTACAAATGGAAATGAGAAAAGTCTGAAAAGTTTTGGCTCTGATTCTGAGAGATGAATTCCTGCCATGCACCTGCCTCTGTCAAATGCTCAATATGCACGTGTGTGTGTGTGTGTGTGTAAGTGCACACATGTGCACCCATATGCACACACACACACCCATATCCTCTCCTTGCCAATCTCAGAACATACCAGCTCTCATTAGGAACTTGAAAGTACAGGGATGCATGCTCCGTCGCTCAGTTGTGTCTGACTCTTTGCAACCCTCTGGACTGTAGCCCACCAGACTCCTCTGACCATGGGATTTCCCAGGCAAGAATGCAGGAGTGGGTTGCCATTTCCTTTTCCCAAAGTACAGAGAGGGAACCAACAAAAGAAATGAAGAGAAAGCAGGCATCATGAGCTGCAGTCTCAGTATATGAAGCAAGGAATCAAAGAACACAGGTTTATTTGATTCATTCAGCAAATACTAGGTACAAACCCCACTTTCACCAACATAATGCCCCTGGCACCAGAAACTGGTTAGGCTAGGTTATTACAGGTCTGCTCTCTGTTTCTCCCCAGACATTCTCCAACCACTTCATACACTTTTTTGGCCTAATACAATCCTCCTTCCAGAGTTCTCTTACATAACTACATTACCTTGCCCATTCTGGTTTTACCTGTCAGTTGACCTCATTCCAGCTTACTAGGAAGTGGTGACAGCCCATCCTGACCCTCTTAACCATTTACACTGGCCCAGCTCAGATCAACAGATTACATGGCTGCTCAAGACACTCCCCTCCTTGGCCTTTAAGGAAAAGAGTCCCTCAGTTTTCTAAGAAGAAATGAACTTAAGAATGTATTAACAACATCCCAGAGACCATTTTTATTCTTTCCCAATGCAATATTATTTTCTAATTATCACCCTTATTGATAACTGAAGAATTTAACCGACATTTGCTTAATATTTTGACCTAAGAGCTTGAATTTATCTTTGAAATGGAAATCACCACTACATTTTGCCTCTACAGGAACCAAACGTTCTCATATTCTCCTCAAACTGTACATGAACACCTCCCAGGATAGGCATGGGACAGGGTGACCTGGGGGGAGATGGAATGCCAGGTGGGAAACTAAGCCACCAGATGAAATGGCACACCTTCCCAGAGAGACAATTTTCCCCTTGGAAGAAAATATAAAATTTAAGTTAAAACAAGCCCCAATATAGAGTAAGATGAACAAATACAGTATGTGATTTTTTAAGATAAGAACTCAAGAAGACTTCAAAGAAAGTTCCTGTTCTGTCTGCTGGTCAGGCTATTCTCACAATATATGGAGCTTCCTACAAATAACTCTCCTGCCTTTACAAGCTCTTCAAGGAAATTTGTGAGAAATGTTTCACTCACACTATGAAATTCTTGAGAGCACAAATCAAAATGGAGCAGGACGCTATGGTCCTTGCCCCTGAATGCCTCTTTTATCTTTGGAAAAGCTTTAGTCAAAGAATAAGTTTAATCAGAGAAATGAGAACTTGCAGAAATTAAAACAGTCCAAGGAGACCAAATAATAATGTACTCATTAAGCAAAGTCAATGGCCTTTAGTTCCTTCTCAAGGACTATAGGTAATATTCTGAGCCATATCCTGTGAGCTGTCTTGTAGAGACCAAAACCCCCACCAGGTAGAAGAAATTAACTACATGATAACCAGATTGTAGCCATGAAATAAGCTGCCACAATTCTGAGATTTGGCCTCAAAGAAATGGAAAGAAATTGACCCTGCTATTGAAGATTCAGTTCAGTTCAGTTCAGTCGCTCAGTCGTGTCCGACTCTTTGCAACCCCATGAATCGCAGCATGCCAGGCCTCCCTGTCCATCACCAACTCCCGGAGTTCACTCAGACTCACGTCCATAGAGTCAGTGATGCCATCCAGCCATCTCATCCTCTGTCATCCCCTTCTCCTCCTGCCCCCAGTCCCTCCCAGCATCAGAGTCTTTTCCAATGAGTCAACTCTTCGCATGAGGTGGCCAAAGTACTGTACCTAAAACAACCAGATGACACTGGTCAGACCACTGATGACCAATTTAAAGACAATTGTGAGAGATAACTTTTTTGCATGGTGCCCCTCCCTCTGTCTATAAAAGCTCTTACTTACCCCTGCTTCTGGGGGGTGGGAGGTGGGGGGTGGCGGCAAGACTCGGCCTTTGGACAGATGTCCAACCTCCATACCCATTGTCAGCACCTGAAATAAAGCAAACTTTCCACCAACCTGGCTTCTTTATTGGCTTTTAAACAGCAAGCAGCCGGATCCCCTTTTTGGTAACAAAACTACATATGCTCTCCCTCTTTGTTTCACAGGGACCTAGGACAGTGTGTAAGACAGTGCCTGGCACAAAACAGGCACTCTAATGTGTGCAGAATAATTTGGCTGAAATAATGGCAATAACACTGTCAACGACAAGAGTTTTTCTTTTTTTTAATCACATTTGAATGGGAGGAAGGTAAGGTAAACAGCTGTATGAGAACATGGGATAAAAGCAACCCAATTTACCCAAACAGCTAATGGCTGCCAAGTAAGCAATCAGATGAAGCAACTCAGTTCAGTTCTTCTCTACTTGAACAAGTACAGTAAGGCAAATATTGTACTTGTTAATCTCACAGAAAACAGTCATAGGGCTTAGGACACAAGTCTATCAAATGACACTGGTGATGTTAAATTTAATAACTTATGAAGAGTTGCAAGAGCATTGTGATAATAATAATGTCACCAATGATATTAAGTCCTGGTTTAACAATGACCTTAAGAAGGTTATTTTGATCATTTGAAAGTTGTATCAAATATTTCCTACTGAGACTTGACAACTCTGAAAAGTCATTCAGTGTGTGTGTGTATAAAATATGCTGTGGGAGAAGGCAATGGCAACCCACTCAGTACTCTTGCCTGGAAAATCCCATGGATAGAGGAAGCTGGTAGGCTGCTGTCTATGGGGTCACACAGAGTCAGACACAACTGAAGCGACTTAGCAGTAGCAGCACCTCTCCTTATTCCTACTATTGTTACCTTTTTCAACCAGCTGGACCCGAACCAAGTTAGATGAAAGATGATTCAAAGTTTATGGCTTATAGCAAAGTTAAAATTTTTCTACTTCCCTGGTGAAAGCACTACATTTTCACTCATTTGTAAATAATAAAAAAGATGGGCATCACACATATACACATTGTCTACACAAGCCATCATATACTGCAAGAGTCACCTTCCATGCCCAGTATACTCCAAACCTTCCAAACTGGAGAGAAAAGCTGGGCAGAGGAGGAATTGAGGACCCCCAGCCCTCAGGTCTAAGCTGTGAATGGTGAGCCTGGCCACTGCTGCCTTCTACAGCTATTTCCTTTGCTAAGTCTTATGCCTCAAATACAGGAACTGTCAACCAAAATCATACCTTTCAGATCTTCCTAACAATGGCAGCCAGAGATCCATAAAATATCAAGAGAAATCCAGAGAGCAGAAAAACATTTTCTAGTATTAAAATGTTTGTAGCTCCTGAGGAAGAAGTAAAAATAGCTCAAGACCTACCATGACTCCAGGCAGAGACAGATACAAATTAATCTCAATAAAACCTGAATCTTTCCCTCAAGTAACTTGATGTTGTGTTATTTCTGTAGGAGCCACAGGAGTAGAGTGTCTATTTTTCATGATTTTATCATTTTATTCTTGGTTTAAAAGTGAGAGCTTTTTGGTTTACAACATCTAGGAATCAAATGTTCTTTTATTAACTGGACAAGTCCCTTAACATTTTTAGGTCTAAAATTCTTCATGAATCAGAAATAAAGTGTATGAACCCATCTAATTCTGAAAATTAAATGAGTGCACTTGTAAAATAGGTATCGATGAATACTTGTGTCTAGCAATATAAACGCACAATAATGTCTTGTTTTCTACACAGCAGCAGGAAAACAACAAATACAAAAACTACTACAGAATGCCAAACTGGCCAACAGCAGGGCCACAGGACTGATGCTCAGGCGCAGCCTAGAGGCCTGGAGTAGAAGGTGATGTAACCAAGGCGCTGAGAAGCCGGGTCTCCTAAAGCAAGTCAGGGAAGAATCTCCAATCGCTGTGTAACAACACTCTAACTACAGAGTGCCCTGTTCAGGGCCCAGATACAAGCAAGTAAAACTTTCTCCCCAAACTCGGACTCTGAACCTGCCCTCACCCCCGAGGTGTACCTGGAAGTCCTGTCAGGCTCATCGGGGCTCGCCAGGTCCCAGGGCAGCCGGAGCCGCCGCCTCATCCTCGTCACCCTCCTCCTCCTTGCACTCCCTGGAGTCGGACCTGCCTGGTTCTTGGCAGACAGCAATATTTAAGCAAGAACCAAGGTAGCTTTTGTTTTTCTTTTTAACAAACCTTACGGGAGTTATATATGCAGATGCATGTTAACTTTTAATCTTAAACCCTTATTTCAACAGTGTTATTGTATCTTTAATACTGGCTACTTAATGGGTATAAGATCTTCAAAAGTGAAAAGGAGAGTGAAAAAGTTGGTTTAAAGCTCAACATTCAGAAAACGAAGATCATGGCATCCCGTCCCATCACTTCATGGCAGATAGATGGGGAAACAGTAGTGGCTGACTTCATTTTAGGGGGCTCCAAAATCACTGCAGATGGTGACTGTCACCATGAAATAGAAAGACACTTACTCCTTGGAAGGAAAGTTATGACCAACCTAGATAGCATATTCAAAAGCAGAGACATTACTTTGCCAACAAAGGTCTGTCTAGTCAAAGCTATGGTTTTTCCAGTAGTCATGTACAGATGTGCGAGTTAGATTGTGAAGAAAGCTGAGTGTCGAAAAATTGATAACTTTGAACTGTGGTGTTGGAGAAGACTCTTGAGAGTCCCTTGGACTGCAAGGAGGTCCAACCGGTCCATCCTAAAGGAGATCAGTCCTGAGTGTTTATTGGAGGGACTGATGCTGAAGCTGAAACTCCAATACTTTGGCCACCTGCTGTGAAGAGCTGACTCATTTGAAAAGACCCTGATGCTGGGAAAGATTGAGAGCAGGAGGAGAAGGGGACGACAGAGGATGAGACAGTTAGATGGCATCACTGACTCAATGGACATGAGTTTGGGTAGACTCCGGGAGTTGGAGATGGACAGGGAGGCCTGGCGTGCTGCAGTTCATGGAGTCACAGAGTCGGACACGACTGAGTGACTGAACTGAATTGAACTGGTCCTTTTATTAAAAATTTTGTCTTATTTTCAAGAGACCATCACTCTGACATATGGCTTAGTAATGTTCCTTTGGTGATTCTCATACCTTGTGAATATGCACTTGTGTTGTTTTACTTCATTCGCATCAATTCCCTCCACTTTTTAAACTTTTTATTTCCATTTCTTTTAGTTATGACCGTATTACATTTATTCTCATTCTGAATTCTCTTTATTGCTTACTACTTTGCTTTTAATATAATAAAAATAGACGATTTGACTGACACATTTCTTCAAGTTGGTGTTCTTAAACAGAAAGCTAAATGCTAAACATCTGAAGAACTGTTTCTTCTTGCATAGTACAAATAAGGTCAACACTCAGAGCATCTGTCTAGCTGTAAATGCCACTGATACTTGCCATCTGTAAATTTAACTGGTATTTTATGAGAGGTGTTCTATTAAGAAGCTCCAGTCTTAGCAATCTAATTGCTAAGTGAATATAATTCTGTACAAGTAGAGAACTAATAAATTGAAATGAATTTTATTATTAGTGCAATATAAATTGTTATTGATTTTGAGTTTATGTGCTTTCCTGTTTATTCTAAAGATTGATTTTTCCACATAAAGTAAAAAGTAGCTACCTCAGTAATGCCTTTAAAGCTTTACAAACATACTTATTAAACTGAATCTTTGAAACATTATCATTATTCTGTTAGCAATTAATAAGTATCTGTATCTTTCAAAATAGATGAGTTAATATTTTTTTACTATTTAGGCAGAAATGTCTTTTTCTTTTTTCTTTTCAGAAATGTTTTCTTGAATACTCTCGTGCAATTTCCTTCCTTAACACACACTGACCTTTATACTCTGTTTTAAATTCTTTTATTCTTTTGACCTTCTTTGTCCTTTCAATAGGCCCCTTCACTGAAGAGTCATCAACAAACATGGATTATTCCAAATGTCTTACGTACACAACTTCTCATTTCCACTGATTTTAATCTACTTCAGACATATGACAACAGTTTCTATCGCTTCATAACAACACAACAAAGTAATTTAAAACAGCAACCATTTTATTTGCATAATTTCATTGCCGTCAACTTGGTAGGGCTCAGGTAGGTGGTTTTGCTGGGGGCTTGCCTGAGATCATGTAGTCATGGTGGCTTTATTGTGGCTTCATGGTCTTAGAGTGCCTCACTTATCCGTTTGGAAGTTGGTGCTGGCTGTTGGCTGGACGTGTGTCTTCAGAAGGCTCACATTGGCTTTGTCACATAGTGGCAATGTTTAAAGAGATTTAGTAGTAGTGCACAAATGCTTTTTGAGCCTCAGCATCTATCATTTTGTTAATATTCCATTGATCAAAGCAAGTCACTCGGCCAAGCCCTAAGTCAATGGGGGAGGGGATTATACAAGGTCATGAACATAGGGAGATGTACTTTATTGGAGGCCTTTACTATAACAATATACCAAGGTTGTTATTTAGTCACTAAGTTGTGTCTGACTCTTTTGTGGCCCCATGGACTATAGCCCACCAGGATCCTCTGTCCATGGGATTTCCCAGGCAAAAATACTGGAATGGGTTGCCATTTCCTTTTCTTGAGGATTGAACCCACATCTCCTACATTGGCAGGCAGATTCTTTACCACTGAACCACCTAGGAAGCCCAGTAATATACCATACCTAGCCTCTTAATACATTCTCTCAGGCTCCTCTCCTAAGAAACTCCAGTTTATTCTATACAACCACAGCTGGACAGTCCTTCTTAAACACTAATTATCCTATCATTTTGGAGCTTAGTGTTTCTCAACCAGTGGTAATTTTGTTCCCCAGGAGACATTTGGCAATAACAATTTTTAGTTGTCTCAATCTGAAAAGTGGAAGATGCCACTACCATTCATTAGAGGCCAGGGATGCTGCTAAACATCCTATGATACACAGGCCCAGCCACCCATAATGAAACAAATTATCTGGTCAAAAATGTCAGTCGTGAGATTGAGAAAACCTGCACCCTAGCTCCTCAACCCCTAGAGATACCCCAATACAAAAGAGAATGAAGGGCAAACTCTGTCCGGATGTCCAAACTCTACAATCTGATCTCACCTTATGTATACAAACATTTCTTCCTTAGTCTCAATCAGGGTTCCTGCTGTTCTCCAAATATGCCACACTTGATTGCATGACTAACTTGATAGCTCATCATTGTGACAAAATGTAAATACAAACATCCTCTAGCTTTTGTCCTTTCTGCCTAACCAAATCATTTCCCAGCCTCAGGGGAAGAGTTGGATCCTGCTTTTCCTACCAAAGTTTCCACAATTTCACTGTGACCTTACAAGGACATTGCTTAGCATGTACTATGTCAGCTCAGACCACAGAATGCTTTTTTATTTCTAGTCTTTTTCACAGTTTTATTTGCCATTTTAAAGTTCTGATTCATCTGGAATTTATTTTGGGTCAGGTGTGAGCTGAAAGATTCAGCTTTATTTTGTCCTGAATTTCTACCTAGTTATCTCAACACCATTTATGTAACAACCTCGTCCCCTCAGATTTAAATACCACCTTTAGCATGTACTAAATTCTCGTATATATTTCAGTTTATTTCTGGACTTTCTAGTCTGTTCTATTGAGTAATTACTCACATTTTGAAAGGATTCTTCAGCTTATAAAAAAAGATTCCTAAAGGAATCCTATTGGATTGTCTTTTGTATTTTTAACTGTTTAAAGTACTTCACAAGGTCCTAAGGAATGCTTTTGAATATTCCCAGCAATATTCTCAGGGGAATGCCAAGGTTACATAATCTGTCTCTTATATTTAGAATAATTAGAGAAAAGAGAGGAGGAAAAAAGAAACAAGAGGCATTTCTTTTCTATTTTAGCATCCAGAAACAGCTAAAAGCAGTGCACAACTATCTCCTTGGCATAAAATATACTCTACTGTGACTTAAGTCTAAAGGTGTGGCATTGTCTGCAATTTGTGAAAAGACCCTATGGAATACCTGGGCTACCTAGAAGCCACTGCAGTGCCCTGACACAGGTCCTGCTGAAATCAACACATCTGACATTGTTGTAGTACACAGAAACCCAGAGTATATACAACTAAATATCTGAATTTAAAGACAGAAAATATTCCTCCCAGAGTTATCCAACTACTCTTCTCTCATAATAAGTGAGTGAAGAAAAGTAGATTGCAATGTACCATGGTAATGTCAAGTAAAAATTTAAATGCATTACAAACAAATGATAAAAACAAGGAAATATAAATATTTAAAACATATTTTTTACTTTATCATTATTCAGAGGGGTAGATGTGGCAGAGATAGGTACAAAATACATTGTTTTTGTATGAGATGCCAAAATTTCATATGCAATTACCCCTTGATTATCTCCATCTAAATTTGAAAAGAATTTATGTCTTACTTTAACAGGGAAATTTTAAAATAGGCTTATTTAAGTATATTTTCAAAAAGTCTTTGTTGCTAGAAATTCTATTTTCCTGAAAACATGAGCAGATAAGGGCAGACATGTGAAATACTATGACTCTTTTGTAAGCTTCTTTTATTTTGCACAGGTCAGAAGTGATAGTACAGCCACAAAAATGGACAATCTTCAATATAAAAAAGGAAAGACAAGGCCATAGATTTGTGGCAGAGATACAGTTGAGCCTGGATTCTAAGCATGATAAATCCATGAAAAGTCTTTAAAGTAAACTTGACTTGTACTTTAGATTTTTCAAAGGAGAGAGATGCCATCAAACTTGAGAATAACAGATACGTTTTTTAAATCTGTCACATAAGTGAAGGAATAGTGAGAATGTCTGAAGTTAAAGACCAGGTGTGTTCCAAAGGAAAGAGTATTAGGCCCTGCAGTGTGAGAGAATCAGTCCATAGAGAAAGTTTTTTGGAACACAGTCACACCCATTCATTTTCACACTATAGAAACACAGCTGAGTAGCTGCAACAGACACATATGACCTGTATAGCCTAAAATATTTATTCTCTGTCCCTTTACAGAGAAAGTTTTTTAACACTGCTATACATGAAGAAATGCATTGGCAAAGAATTTTCTTAATTTCAAACCATTCTACCCTGAAGGTAGTGTCAGTGCTTCTAAAAATTCTTCAAACACAATAAAAACAGAATAATTCAACTTACAGGAGAATTAAAGTCATCAAAGGGAATGGTGATAGGATAAAAGAATAATGCAGAAATTCTATTAATGATTTTTTACTTAACATTTTTTTAAAATAAGAAAATACGAACTAACCAGATTCTTGTGCAATTTTGTCTGGTTGGTAAGTTTTTCTGTTCCTCAGCAATACAGAAGAATGATAAATTGTGCTTAGAATGTATTAATTTTCCCTTTAATGAAGAATTGCCAAGCCTCCTATTAGAAGGCAAAAAGGACCATGGTTTCATGGTATAATATTTCCCATCTTGTTTCCCTACCAGTGGTTTCAATTTACATTTAGTGCTAAAATGCAGGACTTAAAGAGTTTGACCTCAATTCCATTGCTGCTCTTTCTCTAGTTGGTTTCTGATCAAAAACATTCTTAGTTTAATTTTGAATTGTTCAGCTGTATATATGTGTGTGTATGTATGTGTGTGTGTGTGTGTGTGTGAGTGTAACTATAAAATGTCTCAAAGCCTTTTTGAAAGCAGGCAGTATTTATAAATTATAAGTAATTGTAAACACTTATTAGATGGTTATGTTCACTTTAATGTTGGTAAATTTGGAATGATAATTATGTCAATATTTCCTTGTTAGCAATTTCCTATTTATTTTAGAACTGGTCAGGACACACAAAACTTTTCCCCAAACTCGTATTCTAACAATAGGCAGATCATGTTCTAAGAACACAATGAATTTTTTCCTAGGGAAGCCTATATTTTATCTCAAAACTCAAAAATGACTTTTAGCTCTAGAGAATGCAATGTGTGCATTGTTAGATCAGAGATACATTTATATTCACCTAAAATAACGGAGAAATGTACATTTCTGTATGACATGACAGTTGTTTCCAATTCTATAATATGAAAAGATGTTAAAATATTAATCCCATTTTTTAGACCAAAAAAGATTAAAGCTCCTATTCCCAGAAGTACAAAATGAGACAAACTATATCAGTCAGAAAGAGATCTATAAAATTCTAAAATCATCCCTATTGCTTTGGAAAGGATTATATAATTCAGAATCAAAGGCTGAGATATTCAAATAAGGTTCTTTTCACCAAAACCCAAGAGCCTCAGCTTAGCAATGAACTAAGACACTCTTTTTTTAAACTAATACAGTAACTGGAAATACAAAATCAGGATTTCTAATGTTGTTCTCTGTATTCCTTAATTTGCAACTCTTTAATGTTATAGAAGATTAGAGAATAACATGAAAGTTAGTTTTAAAAAGAAAGTAACAGGTCACATTTGCACCATACAATGAGATAGAATTCTTGCCCACCAATGCATTTGTTGAGAATGCAATACCTTTGAAGATGATTTTTTTAAACAATGTAGATTTCATTATGTCTTTTATGCTCCTAATTCATATCTCCCAGTAATAAACAAATTATTAATCTTTATATTTACAGTTGTAAAAAGGAATTTCCTCAAACTATTTCAAATTTTGTTTGTTTTGAAACCTAAAAAGTTCCAGGGCCCCATATACAAAGAAGAGAGTGAAAAAGTTGGCTTAAAGCTCAATATTCAGAAAACGAAGATCATGGCATCCAGTCCCATCACTTCGTGGGAAATAGACGGGGAAACAGTGGAAACAGTGTCAGACTTTATTTTTCTGGGCTCCAAAATCACTGCAGATGGTGACGGCAGCCATGAAATTAAAAGATGCTTACTCCTTGGAAGAAAAGTTATGACCAACCTAGACAGCATATTCAAAAGTAGAGACATTACTTTGTCAACTAAGGTCCGTCTAGTCAAGGCTATGGTTTTTCCAGTAGTCATGTATGGACGTGAGAGTTGGACTGTGAAAAAGGCTGAGCACCGAAGAATTGATGCTTTTGAACTGTGGTGTTGGAGAAGACTTTTGAGAGTCCCTTGGACTGCAAGGAAATGCAACCAGTCCATTCTGAAGGAGATCAACCCTGGGATTTCTTTGGAAGGAATGATGCTAAAGCTGAAGCTCCAGTACTTTGGGCACCTTATGCGAAGAGTTGACTCATTGGAAAAGACCCTGATGCTGGGAGGGATTGGGGGCAGGAGGAGAAGGGACAGCTGAGGATGAGATGGCTGGATGGTGTCACTGACTCCATGGGCATGGGTCTGGGTGAACTCCAGGAGTTGGTGATGGACAGGGAGGCTGGCGTGCTGCAATTCGTGGGGTCGCAAAGAGTCGGACACAACTGAGCAACTGAACTGAACTGATATACAAATATTTGTTCTGTGTATTCTGCAGTTTTTCTATGGATCCCCCCATTTCATGAAAGATTATTATAAACCTTAGATTTCATTTAAAGAACTCAGATTTCACAAAGTGGACTAGACCTAATAAAATATTTTTGAAATATAGAGACTCTTGAAATGGGTAACTTCATCTCTGGTAACTCCTAAATGTTTTTCTTTCCTTAGCTTGTATAATTCTAGTAAATGGTGTTCTAAGGACAGAGGCCAAAATAACTGAAAGGCATTTCACTAAAGTTTTCCAAAATTTTTTTTCTGAACTTTTTAATGAATTCCTAAGTACATTTGAGATTTCATGAAGACTTCCTTTAGTCTCTCTCTCTCTCTCTCTCTCTTTTTTCTTTTTGTCCTTTTTTTTTTTCAGGGCCTACATACATTTATTTGTTGACAAAATTTACTGACCCCAACCTCATCTCAGCACTGGGTTTCTCCTGAGCAGCTGTAGGCCTGTGCATATGACATGAGTAGCCCAGGAAGGAAGCCAGTAGGAGCTGGGACCAATGGAGGGGAGGCCATAGCAGTCTGCTACAAGTCACCTTGGTTTAGCCTTAAATGAAGTTACCAGAAGCTATTTTCTGGGAAATATTTAATGATTGCCAGAACTCTCTGAATAAAATGGAAACGATGGCAAGAATTTATAAGGAAGCATAAATCAAGGCACAGCTAATAGCCAGCTTCCTCTTCACTTCATGATGGCATTTAGAGCTGAAAGAGATATGGGTGGACAACATCAACATTCTCTCACTGTCTACAATTTTTCCAAAGTTTTTTTTTTTTTTTAAACCACATCCAGGATGACATTCTTGAAGGAACTGAGTTTTACACATTCAAACTAATATGACAATAATTAGTTAAAGACCAAACCCTGGAAAAGAGAAAGAGGATGAAAGAGGACTATCTAATAATAGTTTATTAGAGTAGATCGTCAGAGAAGGCAATGGCACCCCACTCCAGTACTCTTGCCTGGAAAATCCATGGACGGAGGAGCCTGGTAGGCTGCAGTCCATGGATCACTAAGAGTCGGACACGACTGAGCAACTTCACTTTCACTTTTCACTTTCATGCATTGGAGAAGGAAATGGCAACCCACTCCAGTGTTCTTGCCTGGAGAATCCCAGGGATGGTGTGCTGCCATCTTTGGGGTCGCACAGAGTCAGACACGACTGAAGCGACTTAGCAGCAGCAGCAGAGTAGATTGTGAAATGTACTTTTTATGAAGTCTACAAAAATTCAACCCTCAGATTTACCTTACCCCTGAAAGTCAAAGTCGCTCAGTTGTGTCCAACTCTTCATGACCCACTGCACTATACATTCCATGGAATTCTCCAGGCCAGAATACTAGAGTGGGTAGCCTTTCCCCTCTCCAGGGGATCTTCCTAACACAGGGATTGAACCCAGGTGTCCCACATCACGGGCAGATTCTTTACCAGCTGAGCCACAAAGAAAGCCCAAGAATACTGGAGTGGGTAGCCTATCCCTTTTCCGGGGGATCTTCCCAACCAGGGAATTGAATCAGGGTCTCCTGCATTGCAGGAGGATTCTTCACCAATTGAGCTATGAGGAAAGCCCCTACATATCCACTAACCCCACCACCCCATCCCTCCTCACCTTCTGGCCCTGCCCTTCCAACCAGATTGAGGCTACAAATGGAACGTTCAGAAACACACACAATGACCACACCTAATACAATTTCTAGACCATAAAAATAAAGAAAATAATTAAAAATTACATGGGCAAGGATCTAAAGATGTCAAAGTTTCATTTTAGGATGCTTAGAAAAACAGTAATAGATAAATCAAGATAATGTTTTCATTTTCAAGTGTATTTAATAATAATGAGGTTTCTACTCAGGTTTTCGTGAGCACATGAATGGTGTTTCATATTTTTGTGAAAACAAATTCACTTATGTGAGAAATGCAATGTAAGGACAAGTTTTATATTTCTCTAACATGTTTTTCTCAAATCATTCAACCACCATCGGAAGTTCCCATCATTATCACTTTGAAAATAGAACTTTTTTTTCTCTTATAATTGAGTAAATCCTGCTAAAATTAGCCAGGTTTTCCTCAAGAGATACCATTGTTCAAAGAGTTGTAGTAGGAGAAGATGGCAGAGGACTAGGTGGATGTAGAGTACATCTCTCTCCATGGATACATCAGGAATACATCGCTTCAGACACAGAAGTACAAACAGAACACCAGCTGAGAGTAAACAGGAGTACCTGACCAGTGGAATAGAATGTATAGAACCACGCAAAACTGAGTAGGATGAAGGAACTGGAGAGGAAAACAGGAGTGTTAGTAGAACTGGACCCGCCCTCAGCAGGTGGAGGAACTGAAGCAGGGGTCTGATACACACAGCGGGGCAACTGTCTAAGTCAGAGGAGAAACATTTAAGGCTGAGAGTGAAACAGCTGATCTGTGGAAGCCTAAATGGAATGAGAATCAGACAGTCCTTGCCACAGCCACACATACCCTGGACAGGAATGCTGGCCTCCTGGAAGGTGCAGTGGCTGGGAGCTGGAGTTTAGGGATTGTGGAGAAATCCCAGGGCAAGTGCTGCTGTTGACTGTGGAGAGGGGGATTGAGGGGATGTGAGGGAGGAAATCCTGGTGGGAAATGCTGGTGGAGGAAAGCCAGGCAGCCATGGAAGGAAGGAGACACTGCTTAGTCATGCATAGGGGATGGAGCCATCGCCATAGCCTCTCGTTCCCCACACACTCCAGCATCCACAGCTGAACAATAGAGAGGCTGGCCCATCAAATGCTGGATGCAATGAACTACAGAGTAGGACCCCACCCAGGGAGCTCCTTTAAGAGACTGATGCGCCAGCACAGGGACCCCCATCTATGTACCTGACATGCCAAACAACAGAGGACCCCAGGCAAGGGAGCCTGCTAAATGCCTGAATGGGCGGAGCTACGGAGAAAGACTGGCCAAAGGGGCCTTCTGATCACCAGCTACAAGAAGCTCAAAAAAAGACTGTGATAGGGCCATAACTCCTGTGACAAAGGCAGTCTGAGTCCCTGCACACTTGGTGCCACCAGGGTCCCCACAAGCCAAGGAGATGTGCCACCTTCACATTCAACTCTCACTGGAACAGAGCTGCCACAGGCAAAAAGTCTTGCCTCCATGCACTCCGGGTCGCTTTGGTTGTTTCTGATCCTTGACCCTGGAGACTGTGTCTTTCCAGGCTTCTCTGCAAGAGAGGGGGTTCTCCAGGCAAGCATACTGGAGAGTACTGGCCAATATTGGTCACCATACCCTTCTAGAGCACTATATATCCTGCTGCCCTAGCCACCAACTCCCCTGAGTACCTGGGGCTTCCAGAACCCCTGTGACCCAGGCAGCTGCACTACCTCCATATCTGGCTCTCACAAGGGCAAACCCAAGCCCTACAAGGCAGCCTCAGGAGCTAAACTCCAGTGGACAATCCACATGTAGATGTGGATAAAACCACAACTGAAACCCAGGGGCAGTGTGGCTAAGGAAGAAGACCCCAAACCTTCCCACCAGCTGTATTAGCTGCAGATTAAGACCACATAATCAACTAAGCAGACTGTGTGTCTATGGAATATACAAAAGGTCATTGAGAGCTCCCACAAAAGAAAACGCACTAGCTCTGATAGCTGTGGACATTGGAGGCAAGAACACACAGAAGTAGGACCAGCTTAGAATCTCAGCTGCCCCCACAGCAGGTCCAGAGATCAGCACAGTGTTGGAGGGAATCCTAGGGAGGTGAGGTAGACTGTGATTACCAGCGAGGGAAAAGACTGTGACATCAGTGACTCAAGAAAAACATTTATTATTCTTATTTTTTTTATTTATTCTGTAGATTCGTTTCAATTTTTGCTTTGTTTCCTTTGTTTCCCCCTCTGTTGTAGTTGTTGCTTTTATGGCACTAAGAAATCCAATTAAGCCTTTGAGTTTTGTTTTTTTTTCCTCAGTCACACTTTTAATTGTTGTCATAAACCTCTGCCTGTACATTGGGCTTTTGCAATTCTGTGGAGTTTCCCTCATTTTTTTCTCTCTTTTTAATTTTAATTTTTTTAAACTTGTTGTTTTTTCTACATTTATTCGTTTGCTTTTCCTACTGTTCTTTTCCCCTTTCAGTTAATATTTAACGTATATAAATCTTCATTATCTACCTCTATTTAACTTTGAATATCTATTCTTTCTTTCTATCATTTCCTGTCAACATATTTGTTAGTTTTATTTTCATTGCTTTATTCCCCAATTGGCACTTTGCTTTAGTTTTCTTTTCCAGTTTGTGCTTTAATTAGTTTTGTTCTGGTAGATATAATTTTTGATTTCCTTTGTTCGCCAGTTAATCTAGTGTACTTTATTTTTGTTGGACTGTTTTGATTTTGATTATGGGTGTAAATGTATATTTGTATATTCAGTCACACTTTTTATTGTTTTTATAAACCTCTGCCTCTATGATGTGCTTTTGCAGTTCTGTGGAGTTTTCCTTTTTTCCTTCTTCGGTTTTTTTTTCCTCTTTTTTTTATTTAAATTTTTAATTTTTTTAAACTCATTATATTTTTTCTATATTTATTCCTTTGCCTTTCCTACTATTCTTTTCCCCTTGCAGTTACTCTTTAATGTATGTAAATCTTCTTCATCTATCTTTATTTAACTTTGCATATCTATTCATTCTTACTTTTCTTTCTTTCCTTTCCTATCAACATATTTGTTAGTTTTGAGTTCATTGCTTTATTCCCCACTTGGCACCTTGCTTTAGTTGGTTTTCCAGTTTGTGCTTAAGTTAGTTTTGTTCTTAACTCATAAATATAATTTTTTATTTCCCTTGTTTGCCAGGTCAATCTACTGTACTTTACTTTTGTTGGACTGCTTTCACTTTTCTCATGGGTGTATATGTTTATGTGTATATTCCATTATTTTAATTACTGTTTGCTGATTTTGTAACTGTCATTTCTCTGGGGTTCATCTTTGTCATTCTTGGAAATTTATTTTAATCTCAATACCACAAAAAACCACTTGTGGAATTTTCATTCCTGACCAGAGATCAAGCCCTGAGCCTTTGGAGTAGGAGAACTGACTCCAGAGAACTAGCCCTAGGGAGTATCAAATAGTGAGAACTCACACAAAGAAAACCATTTGAACACAAGACCCTGCATCACCCAATCACCTGTAGCACCCTGTGCAGGATGCCTCATCTAAACAACAAACAAAACAAAAATACAAACCCAATCATCAGCAGATAGGATTACCACCTCACTCAGCCTTGCCCAACAGAGGAAAAACAAACAAAAACTCAGCGCAAATCCCACCCTATATGAAGCTCATACAAACCACTGGACCAATCTTAGGATGGCAGAAACCAAAAGGAAGAAAGAATTCAACTTTCTTTAAGGAAAGAATTCAACTTACCTTGAAGCCTGAGAAAAGGAGACCTCAAACACAATAACTTTAAAAATAATAATAATAAAAGGTAGAGAAATACTACACAATTGAAGGAACAAACTAGAAACACAGAAGTCCAAAGAAATGAAGAAGAAATAGGCAAATTCCCTGAAAAAGAATTGAGAATAATGGTAGAAAAGATGATCAAAAACCTTGAAAACAAATTTGAGAAAATGCAAGAATCAGTTAACAAGGACCTAGAAGAATTAGAGAATAAACATACAGAGACAAACAACACAATTACTGAAATTAAAAATGCTCTAGAAGGAATCAATAGCAGAATATCTGAAACAGAAGAACAAATCAGTGAGCTGAAAGATAAAATGCTAGAAATAACTTCTGCAGAGCAGAATAAAGTAAGAATGAAAAGAACTGAGGATAGTCTCAGAGACCTCTGGCACAATATCAAACACACCAACATTCTAATTATAGGGGTCCCAGAAGAAGAAGAGAAAAAGAAAGGATATGAGAAAAACTTCGAAGAGATTAGAGTTGAAAATTTCCCCAAAATGGAAAGGAAATAGTCAAGTCCAAGAGGCACAAGGAGTCCCATACAGGCTATACAAGTCCAAGAGGCACAAAGAGTCCCATACAGGATACACCCAAGGAGAAACATGCCAAGAAACACACTAATCAAACTAACAAAGACTAAACACAAAAAAAAAGAATATTAAAAGCAGCAAGGGAGAAGCAACAAGTAACATACAAGGGAAATCCCATATGCTTAATAGCTGATCTTTCAGCAGAAACTCTGCAGGCCAGAAGGGAATGGCAGGATATATTTAAAGTACTGAAGGGGGAAAATCTACAACCAAGATTACTGTACCTGGAAAGGATCTCATTCAAAATTGATGGAGAAATAAAAAGCTTTTCAGACAAGCAAAACTTAAAAGAATTCAGTATCACCAAACCAGCTTTACAACAAATGTTAAAGGGACTCATATAGTCAAGAAATAAAACAGAAGAAAAAAGATCTACAAAATCAACCCCAAACAATTAAGAAAATGGCAATAGGAAAATATATCTCAATAATTACTTTAAATGTAAATGGATTAAATGCTCCAACCAAAAGACACAGACTAACTGAATGGATACAAAGCAAGACCCATACATATGCTGTCTACAAGAAACCCACTTCAGACCTAAAGACACATATAGACCAAAAGTGAGTGGATGGAAAGATATATTCCATGCAAATGGGAAGCAAAAGAAAATTGGAGTAGCAATCCTCTTATCAGAAAAAATAAACCTTAAAATAAAGAAGATTCCAAGAGATAAGGAAGGATGCTACATAATGATCAGGAGATCAATCCAAGAGGAAGACATAACAATTGTAAATATCTATGCACCCAACATAGGAGCACCTCAATACATAAAACAAACACTGAAAGTGAAAGTGAAGTCACTCAGTCGTGTCCGACTCTTTGCGACCCTGTGGACTGTAGCCTGCCATGTTCCTCTGTCCATGGGATTCTCAAGGCAAGAATACTGAAGTGGGTTGCCATTTCCTTCTCCAGGGGATCTTCCCAACCCAGGATCAAACCCGGGTCTCCTGCATTGCAGGCAGATGCTTTATCCTCTGAGCCAAACACTAACAGGCATAAAAGGAGAAATTGACAGTAACACAATAATAGTAGGAGACTTTAACACCCCACTCAGATCAATGGAGAGATCATCAAGAGAGAAAATTAATTAGGAAACACAAGTCATAAATGATACATTAGATGAGATAGATCTCATTGTTACCTTCAGGAAATTCCATCCAAATGCAGAAGAATATACCTTCATCTCAGGTGCACATGGAATATTCTCCAGGATAGACCACATCTTGGGTCACAAAGATGACCCAAGAGAAAAATCAAATCAAATCAACAAAATTAGAAATGAAAAAGGAGAGGTTACAACAGACAATGCAGAAATACAAAGGATTATAAGAGACTATTATGAACAATTATATGGCAATAAAATAGATGATCTGGAAGAAGTGGACATATTCTTAGAAAAGTTCAATCTTCCAAGACTGAACCAGGAAGAAATAGAAATTAGGAACAACCCAATCACAAGCACTGAAATTGAAGCTGTGTTCAAAAATCTCCCAAAAAATAAAAGCCCAGGACCAGATGGCCTCACAGGAGATTTCTGTCAAACATTTAGAGAAAAACTAATGCCTATCCTTCTAAAATTTTTTCAAAAATTGCAGAGGAACACTTCCAAACTCATTCTATGAGGCCACCATCACCCTGATTCCAAAACCAGACAAAGACAACACAAAAAAAGAAAACTACATGCCAATATCACTGATGATCATAGATGCAAAAATCCTCAACAAAATTTTAGCTAACAGAATTCAGCAACACATCAAAAAGCTCATACACCATGATCAAGTTGGATTTATTCCAGGGATGCAAGGATTCTTCAATATACACAAATAAATCAATGTGATATACCATATTAACATTGAAAGATAAAAACCATATAATAATCTCAATAGATGCAGAAAAAAACCTTTAACAAAATTCAGCACCCATTTATGGTTAAAACTCTTCCAAAAATGGGCTAGAAAAAACCTACCTCAACGTACTGAAGGCCATATATGATAAGCCTACAGAAAACATTATTCTCAATGGTGAAAAACTGAATGCATTCCCCCTAAGAAAATTATAAGACACTAATGAAAGAAATCGAAGATGACATATAAACAGATGGAGAGATATTCCATGTTCCTGGGTCGAAAGAATCAATAGTGTGAAAATGACATACCCATAGGTGCATGGGTTTATTTCTGATCTTTCTATCTTTTTCCATTGGTCTATATTTCTGTTTTTGTGCCAGTACCATAATGTCTTGATGGCTATAGCTTTGTAGTATAATATGAAGTCAGGAAGGTTAATTCCTCCAGCTCCATTCATCTTTCTCAAGACTGCTTTGGCTATTCGGGGTCTTTTATGTTTCCATAAGAACTGTAAAATTTTTGTTCTACTTCTGTGAAAAATACCACTGGTAATTTAATAGGGATCGCATTGAATCTGTAGATTGTGTTTGGTAGTATAGTCATTTTCACAGTATTGATTCTTCCTACCCAGGAACATGGAATATCTCTCCATCTGTTTATGTCATCTTTGAGTTCTTTCATTAGTGACATATAATTTTCTGTGTACAGTTCTTTTGCCTCCTTAGGTAAGTTTAGGAGAAGGCAATGGCACCCCACTCCAGTACTCTTGCCTGGAAAATCCCATGGATGGAGGAGCCTGGTGGGCTGCAGTCCCTGGGGTCGCTAAGAGTCGGACACGACTGAGTGACTTCCCTTTCACTTTTCACTTTCATGCGTTGGAGAAGGAAATGGCAACCCACTCCAGTGTTCTTACCTGGAGAATTCCAGGGATGGGGGAGTCTGATGGGCTTCCATCTATGGGGTCACACAGAGTCGGACACGATTAAAGCAACTTAGCAGCAGCAGCAGGAGGTAAGTTTATTCCTAGATATTTAATTATTTTTGTTGCAGTGGTGAATGGGATTGCTTCCTTAATTTCTCGTTCTGGTTTTTCATTGTTAGTAAATAGAAATGCAATTGATTTCTGTTATTGATTTTGTATCCTACAACTTTGCTAAATTCACTAATTAGCTCTAGTAATTTTCTGATACCATCTTTAGGGTTTTCTATGTACAGTATCATGTCATCTGCAAACAGTGAGAGCTTTACTTCTTCTTTCTGATCCTTTTATTTCATTTTCTTCTCTGATTGCTGCCCCTAGAACTACCAGAACTATGTTGAATAATAGTGGTGAAAGTGGACCCCCTTGTCTTGTTCTTGATCTTAGAGTGAATATTACTCAGCCATAAAAAGGAACTCATTCGAGTCAGTTCTAAAGAGGTGGATGAACCTAGAACCTATTATACAGAGTGAAGTGTGTCAGAAACAGAAAGATAAATACCATGTTCTAATGCATTGAACTGTGGTGTTGGAGAAGACTGTTGAGAATCTCTTGGCATGCAAGAAGATCCAACCAGTCCATCCTAAAGCAGATTGGTCCTGGGTGTTCATTGGAAGGACTGA
Source organism: Aepyceros melampus (assembly GCA_006408695.1). Classification (NCBI taxonomy): domain Eukaryota; kingdom Metazoa; phylum Chordata; class Mammalia; order Artiodactyla; family Bovidae; genus Aepyceros; species Aepyceros melampus. The sequence continues at coordinate 195,692 of SJXQ01000319.1, read as the reverse complement.
TGATGAAGCTGAAACTTCAACACTTCAGCCACCTGATGCAAAGAGCTGACTCATTTGAAAAGACCCTGATGCTGGGAAAGATTGAGGGCAGGAGGAGAAGGGGACCACAGAGGATAAGATAGTTGGATGGCATCACCGACTCAATGGACATGGGTTTGGGTAGACTCTGGCAGTTGGTGATAGACAGGGAGGCCTGGCATGCTGTGGTACATAGGGTCACAAAGAGTCGGACACGACTGAGCGACTGAACTGAACTGAATGCATACATACGGAATCTAGAAAAAATGGTACTGAAGAATTTATTTACAGGGCAACACTGAGAAACAGACATAGAAAATAGACATATGGACATGGGGAGAGGGGAACAGAGGGTGAGATGTATGGAAAGAGTAACATGGAAACTTACATCACCATATGTGAAATAGATAGCCAATGGGAATTTTCTGTATGGCTCAGGAAACTCAAACAGTGGATCTGTATCAACCTAGAGGGATGGGGAGGGAAATGGAAGGGAGTTTCAAAAGGGAGCAGATATATGTATACCTATGCTGATTCATGTTGAGGTTTGACAGAAAACAACAAATTTCTGTAAAGCAATTATCCTTCAATAAAAATAAATTTGAAAAAAAAAAAAGAAAGAATTGTAGTGAAACAACGACACACCAGGGTGTCCACATGCCTGTCAGATATTTACCTGTTTGATCACCTCTCTATATATTAAACTATTGAAGTACTGACTAGGGTACAATAAATAATGCAATGTAACTGGTTTTGAATTCACATTTGAATTGACAGAATTGTTTATATAAGACATGGAAATAAAATATAAATGGAAGATATCAAGAAGGACTGAAGGAGATAATCCTCTAAGAGAGTGCCAGGAGAGCCAAAGAAAATGGAGATGTTGCCATAGTTACCAGAAACACAGTACTATAATCTCAGTGTCAGAAAGAAATTGAAAATGTAGTAAAATGAGCTCAATTCAATGGTCTTTTTTGCCTCTGTATTTTAATTAATGTGATCTTGGCCTTTGGAAGCAACCCAGAATAGCAGGGGTAAGGGGGGAGGCCACAGGGGCAAGGTGGGGAGTGCCTTAAATTCTTCCTATTGGCAACAATCTATTTCTGCCCTAATTTTTAAGATTTCTTTCCTTCTACTAACCCTGAGGTTCTTCATTTCTTCCTTTTCTAGTTACTTTAGATATGAATTTGTTATTAATTTGACTTTTTTCTTGTTTCTTGAGATATGCCTGTATTGCTATGACCTTTCCCCTTAGCACAGCTTTTACAGTGTCCCACAGATTTTGGGTTGTTGTGTTTTCATTCATTTCTATGCATATTTTTATTTCTTTTTTGATTTCTTCTTTGATTTGCTGGTTATTCAGCAGTGTGTCAATACAATATTGTAAAGTAATTAACCTCTAATTAAAATAAATAAATATACATTTTAAATTTTTTTATTTATTTATTTTTTAATTTTTATTTTTACTGTATTTTACTTTACAATACTGTATTGGTTTTGCCATACATTGACATGAATCTGCCACGGGTGTACATGAGTTCCCAATCCTGAACCCCTCTCCCACCTCCCACCCCATATCATCTCTCTGGATCATTCCCGTGCACCAGCCCCAAGCATCCTGTATCCTGTATTGAACATAGACTGGCAATTCGTTTCTCACATGATAGTATACATGTTTCAATGCCATTCTCCCAAATCATCCCACCCTCTCCCTCTCCCTCAGAGTCCAAAAGTCCGTTCTATACATCTGTGTCTCTTTTGCTGTCTTGCATACAGGGTTATCATTACCATCTTTCTAAATTCCATATATATGTGTTAGTATACTGTATTTGGTGTTTTTCTTTCCGGCTTACTTCGCTCTGTATAATCCAGTTTCATCCACCTCATTAGAACTGATTCAAATGTATTCTTTTTAATGGCTGAGTAATGCTCCATTGTATATATGTACCACAGCTTTCTTATCCATTCATCTGCTGATGGACATCTAGGTTGTTTCCATGTTCTGGCTATTGTAAACAGTGCTGCGATGAACATTGGGGTACACGTGTTTCTTTCAATTCTGGTTTCCTCGGTGTGTATGCCCAGCAGTGGGATTGCTGGGTCATAAGGCAGTTCTATTTGCGATTTTTTAAGGAATCTCCACACTGTTTTCTATAGTGGTTGTACTAGTTTGCATTTCCACCAACAGTGTAAGACAGTTCCCTTTTCTCCACACCCTCTCCAGCATTTAAAGAAACAATCTATTCTTATGAAGCTCTCTCTCTGGAGCCTCTATTACAAATCAGTGTAATCAGAGACACAGCCTCCTCCTAAAATGATCTCCTGATTAAGGAATTGATCTGACCTGGAAACCTATCACCATCAATAACCTAGGAAAACTGGTTCTAGTAGAATCACACTTTTGTCAGTTTTATATCACCCATGGGAGCTATTTTTGTCTCATCGACAAAGCCAGTAGTAAAAACCTAATAGTTGCATATCATTAGCCCCAGCATACACTATATTCACTTTTTTATTCATTTTATTTTAGTAAGACTTATAAATGAAATTCAAATATTTATAGCAAGCTGATCAAAGGGACTATAATCATAATACTCACAGGTGAAAGACACAAAGAAAGGCAGAGAGAGGGAGAGAATTTCTATCTGTAACAGGGCTTACACATAATAATAAACTAGGTCTAAAGTAAAATTGGGCTAGAGACTTTCCTTGTGGTGAGTGATTAAGAATCCACCTTCCAATGCAGGGGCCATGGGTTTGATCCCTGGTGTGGGAACTAAGATCCCACATCCTGCGGGGCAACTAAGCCCACATGGTGCAACTACTGAGTCTGCACTCTGCAACAGGAGAAGCCCACAAGAGAAGTCCATGCCCCACAATGAAGAGTCTATGCACCTCAACAAAGACCCGGGAGAGCTAAATTTAAAAAAAAAGAAAGTTGGGTATTCTGAAGTAAATTTATCCTGTCTTCTTATTAACTGATTTTTCTCATATAAAAGCTTGTAGGACTCTGAGAAGTCTACTCGATCTACCAACTGNAATTTTTATTTTTACTTTATTTTACTTTACAATACTGTATTGGTTTTGCCATACATTGACATGAATCTGCCACGGGTGTACATGAGTTCCCAATCCTGAACCCCTCTCCCACCTCCCACCCCATATCATCTCTCTGGATCATTCCCGTGCACCAGCCCCAAGCATCCTGTATCCTGTATTGAACATAGACTGGCAATTCGTTTCTCACATGATAGTATACATGTTTCAATGCCATTCTCCCAAATCATCCCACCCTCTCCCTCTCCCTCAGAGTCCAAAAGTCCGTTCTATACATCTGTGTCTCTTTTGCTGTCTTGCATACAGGGTTATCATTACCATCTTTCTAAATTCCATATATATGTGTTAGTATACTGTATTTGGTGTTTTTCTTTCCGGCTTACTTCGCTCTGTATAATCCAGTTTCATCCACCTCATTAGAACTGATTCAAATGTATTCTTTTTAATGGCTGAGTAATGCTCCATTGTATATATGTACCACAGCTTTCTTATCCATTCATCTGCTGATGGACATCTAGGTTGTTTCCATGTTCTGGCTATTGTAAACAGTGCTGCGATGAACATTGGGGTACACGTGTTTCTTTCAATTCTGGTTTCCTCGGTGTGTATGCCCAGCAGTGGGATTGCTGGGTCATAAGGCAGTTCTATTTGCGATTTTTTAAGGAATCTCCACATTGTTTTCTATAGTGGTTGTACTAGTTTGCATTTCCACCAACAGTGTAAGACAGTTCCCTTTTCTCCACACCCTCTCCAGCATTTAAAGAAACAATCTATTCTTATGAAGCTCTCTCTCTGGAGCCTCTATTACAAATCAGTGTAATCAGAGACACAGCCTCCTCCTAAAATGATCTCCTGATTAAGGAATTGATCTGACCTGGAAACCTATCACCATCAATAACCTAGGAAAACTGGTTCTAGTAGAATCACACTTTTGTCAGTTTTATATCACCCATGGGAGCTATTTTTGTCTCATCGACAAAGCCAGTAGTAAAAACCTAATAGTTGCATATCATTAGCCCCAGCATACACTATATTCACTTTTTTATTCATTTTATTTTAGTAAGACTTATAAATGAAATTCAAATATTTATAGCAAGCTGATCAAAGGGACTATAATCATAATACTCACAGGTGAAAGACACAAAGAAAGGCAGAGAGAGGGAGAGAATTTCTATCTGTAACAGGGCTTACACATAATAATAAACTAGGTCTAAAGTAAAATTGGGCTAGAGACTTTCCTTGTGGTGAGTGATTAAGAATCCACCTTCCAATGCAGGGGCCATGGGTTTGATCCCTGGTGTGGGAACTAAGATCCCACATCCTGCGGGGCAACTAAGCCCACATGGTGCAACTACTGAGTCTGCACTCTGCAACAGGAGAAGCCCACAAGAGAAGTCCATGCCCCACAATGAAGAGTCTATGCACCTCAACAAAGACCCGGGAGAGCTAAATTTAAAAAAAAAGAAAGTTGGGTATTCTGAAGTAAATTTATCCTGTCTTCTTATTAACTGATTTTTCTCATATAAAAGCTTGTAGGACTCTGAGAAGTCTACTCGATCTACCAACTGCTAGATAAATGATGGAGAGTATAGATAAAATATAATTAGAAAAAGGGACATCTGTGAAGTAAAAAACAAGAAGGGAAGCATGCTAATGTTGGAAATCTAACAGAAATCAGTCAGCCCAGTGATCTGTAAGTGTAGCACTGTGTATCTGGTAAATGAGTAAAAATACTTGAGTAGCTTGAATTCATGTCTATTCAATATCACCTGACTTTTTACCATTCAGACCCATTTCTGGACCTTGTATCTCATATATGCAAAGCTCCACAGGAAGAAATTGAGTACAATCACTTTCTTCTAGAATATCAATAGGTTATGACTTAAATGCCATCTGAGAGCAGAGGAGATCCATAAAGAGCTTTGTGTGTGACTCTCCAGAATTGGTAAATGATTATCTCATATATTATCTTTAATCAGAGATTTTCAAGTGTAAGAACTTTATATGATTATCATTTTAAGTCATATATAGTTTGTACATAATATGTACTCAGTATATCAAGAAAACTCAAGAGAATTAACTGAAAAACTTCATAAATTATATACTTGGATTAATTTGTACAAAATATTTTAAAGACTAAACATTAGTATTATAGTATCTCTAAAGAATATGTGAACAGTGAACTTCCAGATGTTCAGGCTGGTTTTAGAAAAGGCAGAGGAACCAGAAATCAAATTGCCAACATCCGCTGGATCATGGAAAAAGCAAGAGAGTTCCAGAAAAACATCTATTTCTGCTTTATTGACTATGCCAAAGCCTTTGACTGTGTGGATCACAATAAACTGTGAAAAATTCTGAGAGAGATGGGAATACCAGACCACCTGACCTGCCTCTTGAGAAATCTGTATGCAGGTCAGGAAGCAACAGTTAGAACTGGACATGGAACAACAGACTGGTTCCAAATAGGAAAAGGAGTATGTCAAGGCTGTATATTGTCACCCTGCTTATTTAACTTCTATGCAGAGTACATCATGAGAAACGCTGGACTGGAAGAAACACAAGCTGGAATCAAGATTGCCGGGAGAAATATCAATAACCTCAGATATGCAGATGACACCACCCTTATGGCAGAAAGTGAAGAGGAGCTAAAAAGCCTCTTGATGAAAGTGAAAGAGGAGAGTGAAAAAGTTGGCTTAAAGCTCAGCATTCAGAAAATGAAGATCATGATATCTGGCCCCATCACTTCATGGGAAATAGATGGGGAAACAGTAGAAACAGTGTCAGACTTTATATTTCTGGGCTCCCAAATCACTGCAGATGGTGACTGTAGCCATGAAATTAAAAGACGCTTACTCCTTGGAAGAAAAGTTATGACCAACCTATATAGTATATTCAAAAGCAGAGACATTACTTTGCCGACTAAGGTCTGTCTAGTCAAGGCTTGGTTTTTCCAGTAGTCATGTATGGATGTGAGAGTTGGACTGTAAAGAAGGCTGAGCGCCGAAGAATTGATGCATTTGAACTGTGGTGTTGGAGAAGACTCTTGAGAGTCCCTTGGACTGCAAGGAGATCCAACCAGTCCATTCTGAAGGAGATCAACCCTGGGATTTCTTTGGAAGGAATGATGCTGAAGCTGAAGCTCCAGTACTTTGACCACCTCATGTGAAGAGTTGACTCATTGGAAAAGACTCTGATGCTGGGAGGGATTGGGAGCAGGAGGAGAAGGGGACGACCGAGGATGAGATGGCTGGATGGTGTCACGGACTTCATGGGCATGGGTCTGGGTGAACTCCGGGAGTTGGTGATGGACAGGGAGGCCTGGCGTGCTGCGATTCATGGGGTCGCAAAGAGTCGGACATGACTGAGCGACTGAACTGAACTGAAAGGCTAAAAGGATCCTGTTCTAAAGAAGTTTATATACTGGTGTCTGGTGTTGAATTCTGTGCCCCAAAATTTCATATGTTAAAATCCTAGCTTCTCAGAATGTGCCCTTATTTGCAAATAAATCATTGCAGATATAATTAGTTAAATTAAAATGTGGTTGTACTGAAGAATGATGGACTGCTAATCCAATATGACTCATAAGAAACACTTTAATCTCTGATTTCTGGGCTCTAGAACTGTGAGCAATAAATTTCTGTTGTTCAAAGTCACTGAATTCCTGGTACTCTGATATGGCTGTCCCAGCAAAGCAACACCCCTGGTTATGACTTATTGCCTCTTAGGTTCAAGCCAAGCATTCTCTTTTCCACTCTGTGATGTTGAGGATGAGACTCTGCAAAATTGATTTCCCTAACTTCCTTGTCAGCCAGCTTCCTGGAAGTTTCTGCCAATACAAGGCACTAGAGAGAGACTGGAAGGTAAGTGGAAAAAGAAGGGACTTCCTTCCGGTTTCCAGTTTCTGTTGGCAATCAAACCAACAGCCATACAAGGCTGGCCTCAGTCCCCAGTTTCTCTCTACAGTTCTAGCATCAGCCACCTGGTGCCTCCTGGGATGCCAGCAGCTGGGCCACACCCTTCCGGCAGTCAAACCACGAGCTGCTGCACAACCTCACCAGACAGGCTTCTCCCTCCAAGGGCCCAGCCTACCCACTCCGGGGCCCTCCCCACACTGCCCAGGTCTCACCTTCCTACTTCTTCCCTGCTGCTTCTTGCAGTTACTACCTCTGGGTGACATTAGCATTTCCTTTTTGTACTTTCAGATTTTCAATACATGTGGAACCAATTCCACATGTGAAATCTCTGCTGGTTGAAATAGGTGGTGTGATATGGATTTTCTGACTGGATTATGACTGATACAGCTTATAACCCCAACAAAGAGAAAAATTATAAAAATTTAGAAATATAAACAGGTTAAGATTCACAATAAATAGTGTTTGCAATGGTGTGGGTAAACACTCCCAATATGATATAGATGAGAATAAAAATTCAAATTTTCCACACGGTTTCCACACGCAAGTTTGGCAAAATGAATCTAAAGGTAAAATATACATAGACTGAGTCCTAGAATACCCCTGTCAGAATCGTATCATAAAGAAATAATCAGATAAATGCTCGAGATTTTATGTATAAATATGCCCTAGAGTCAAAGTTATTGTTTTTCCAGTAGTTATGTATGGAGGTGAAAAGCAAAGGAGAAAAGAAAAGANCAAGTTTGGCAAAATGAATCTAAAGGTAAAATATACATAGACTGAGTCCTAGAATACCCCTGTCAGAATCGTATCATAAGGAAATAATCAGATAAATGCTCGAGATTTTATGTATAAATATGCCCTAGAGTCAAAGTTATTGTTTTTCCAGTAGTTATGTATGGAGGTGAAAAGCAAAGGAGAAAAGAAAAGATATAAGCATCTGAATGCAGAGTTCCAAAGAATAGCAAGAAGAGATAAGAAAGCCTTCTTCAGCGATCAATGCAAAGAAATAGAGGAAAAGAACAGAAGGGGAAAGACTAGAGATCTCTTCAAGAAAGCTAGAGATACCAAGGGAAAATTTCATGCAAAGATGGGCTCGATAAAGGACAGAAATGGTCTGGACCTAACAGAAGCAGAAGATATTAAGAAGAGGTGGCAAGAATACACAGAAGAACTGTACAAAAAAGATCTTCACGACCCAGATAATCATGATGATGTGATGACTAATGTAGAGCCAGACATCTTGGAATGTGAAGTCAAGTGGGCCTTAGAAAGCATCACTATGAACAAAGCTAGTGGAGGTGATGGAATTCCAGTGGAGCTGTTTCAAATCCTGAAAGATGATGCTATGAAAGTGCTGCACTCAATATGCCAGCAAATCTGGAAAACTCAGCAGTGGCCACAGGACTGGAAAAGGACAGTTTGCATCCCAATTCCAAAGAAAGCCTGGAGTGCTGCAGTCCATGGGGTCACAAAGAGTCATACACAACTTAGCAACTGAACAACAATGTCCATTTCAATGTTGTTTACAATAGTAAAAAAAAAAAAAAATTTTTAAGATGGCCATCAAAAAATGGACTGATTAAATTACTTTAAAAACAAACACACATACACACAAACTCACATACACACACACACACAAAAGAAAAAACAACACTAAAAACCTATTAAAATAATGCTGCTGTTGTTTAGTCCCTAAGTTGTGTTCAACTCTTTTGAGACCCCATGGACTGTAGCCCACCAGGCTCTTCTGTCCATGGGATTTCCCAGGCAAGAATACTGAAGTGGGTTGCCACTTCCTTCTCCAGGGGATCTTCCCAACCCAGGGATCAAACCCAGGTCTCTTGCATTGGCAAGTGGCTTTTTCTTTCTTTTTTTTTTTTTAACCATTGAACCACCAAGGAAAGAAACCCATTAAAATAATGTAGCTCTATATTTTTTGACATGGAAATATACCCATATCACAGAACATTAAATGACAAAAGCAGATTTCCAAGTAGCTGGTACAAGCAATGAAATGGAAAATAATTATAATTATTTCATAACAAATAAGTAAAAACAGTAATTATTTCTGGGTGGTAGGAATTCAGGTGATTGGACAAAGTGCCAGTTGCCTTGAAGCAAAGAGAAGTGTTCTATGAATAACAGTCACATAGCCATGCAATGACCTGGCCCTGCCTCAGGCCCTGACCCAGCCCCATGGCCTCCTGGTCAGCTCAAAGAGTCCTGTGGGAACACAGTCACACCCTTTAGCAGGTAGGCAGCCACCTAGTGGTGGCTTCTGTGGGCTACACAGGAAGCCTACTCTGCAACCAGAGGCTCATTGCCACATATTAGGCTTCACAGACAACCAAGACAGGAGCCAACCCTGCCCACCAGTGAGCCAAAGTAGTCAGCCTCTCCACTACAAAAGGGTACACACAGCCCATATGGGGCACCCCTAGAGCAAATAACTCTGGTGACCAGAGAGAAGTGTCCTGCTGAGCCCTGTAGGACATCACCTACATAAGGCCATTTCTCCAATATCTGGAAACATAGTTGACCTGCCTAATACCTAGAATTAAACATAGAGAATTGGGCAAAAATCAGGAGACAAAAATCAGCATGTCCCAAACAATGAAATAAGACAAAACCTCACAAAAGGAACTAAATGAAATGGAAATAAACAATTTACCTAATAAAGAGTTCAAGTGAATGATTTTAAAGATGCTCACCACACTTAGGAGAAGAATGGATAAACACAGCAAGAATTTCAGCAAAAGTTAGGAAAATAAAGAAGACACAAACAGAGCTTAAGAACACAATAACAGAAATTTAAAATTAACCTAGAAGGAATCAACAGTAGATTAGATGATATGTAAAAATGGATTTGGAAAACAGAGTAATGGAAGTCACTAAAACTGAACAGAAAAAAGAAAAAATAATTTTTAAAAATGAGGATAGTTTAAGAGGCTCTAGAACAACATCACACGTACTAAAATTCACATTATAGAGGTCTCAGAAGGAAAAAAGAGAGAAAGAGAGGAGCAGGGGAAATAATAACTGAAAAATTACCAAATTTGGGGAATAAAACAGACATCCAGGTTAAGAAAACACAGATAGTCCCAAACAAGGTGAACCCAAAGAGGTACACACCAAGACACATTAAATTAAAATGTCAAAAATTAAGATAAAGAATCTTAAAAGCAACAAGAGAAAACTAATTATTTACATACAAGGGAACTCCTATAAGACTACCAGCTGACTTTTCAGCAGAAACTCTGCAGGCCAGAAGAGCGAGCATAACATATTCAAAGTAATAAAATGGGAAAAAAAAACACAACCAAGATTACTTTACCCAGCAAAGCTATCTTAAGATTTGAGGAAGAGATAGAGTTCAAGAGATAAACAATACTAAAAGAGTTCAGCATCACTGGAATGGCTTTGCAAGTTTAAAGTTTTAAAGGGACTTCTCAAAGTGGAAAACAAAAAGGCCACAACTATAAACATGAAAGGAATTATGAAATTATGAAAGGAAAATCTCACTGATAAAGGCAAATATACAATAGAGGTAATATTCAATCACTTATAAAGCTAGTAGGAAGGTTAAAAGACAAAAATAGTAAAATGACTTATATCTGAAATTAGTAGTAAAGGGATACAAAAAAACAAAAAGATGTAAAATGTGATGCCAAAACATTAAATGGGGGCTACAGGGGTAAAATGTAGGGCTGTTATGATACATTCAAACTTAAGAGATCATCAGCTAAAATAATAATTCATATATATAGGTTGTCATATATGGACTGTAGCTACCGGGTTCTTCCACCCATGGGATTTTCCAGGCAAGAGTACTTGCCATTTCCTTCTCCAATGAACCTCATAGCAACTACAAACCAAAAATCTAAAATAGATACACAGCCACACAAAAGAGAAAGAAATCCAAACATAATACAAAGTTAGTCATCAAATTGTAAGAGAAGAGAGTAAAAGGAGAAGAAAGGAACAAAATAAGAACAATAAAAACAACAAGAAAACAATTAACAAAATGGCAGTAAGTATGTATGCATCCATATTTCCTTTAAAAGTACTAGATTAAATACTCCAGTCAAAACACACAAAGTGGCTGAATTAATTTTTTTAAAGGATCCATATATATGCTGCCTTCAAGAGTCACACTTCAGATCTACAGACATACGTAGACTGAAATTGAGAGAATAGAAAATGATATTCCATGAGAATATAAACAAACAAAACAGATTGATGATGATGTGGAGAAAAGGGAACCCTCAAGCACTTTGGTGGGACTGTACATTGACATAGCCTGTATGGAAAACAGTACGGACGTTCCCTCCAAAATTAATAACAGTACTATCATATGATTTAGCAATTTCTCTTCTGGGTATTTACCTGACAAAAACAAAAGAATTAACTTGAAAAGATCTATGCACCCCCAAAGTTCACTGCAACATTTATAGTAATGAGATATGTAAGCAACCTAAGTTGCTTACATCTATTGACGGATGAATGGATAAAGAAAACACATGTACATATACACAATGGAATATTACTCAGCCATAAAAAAAGATGAAATTTTGCCATTTACAACAACATGGATACACCTAGAGGGTATTATGCGAAGTGAAAAAAATCACAAAATAACATATGGCCTCACTGACATGTAGAATCCGAAAAACAAAACAAGTACACAAAGCAAAATGAAAAGAGACTCACAGATGCAGAGAACAAATAGTTATTTGCCAGAGGTGGGGGTATGAAAGGCGGGGAAAGAGGTGAAAGGGATTAAAAGGTAAAACCTCCAGTTATAAAGTGATAAGCCATGGGGATACAATATACAGAGTAAGGAAATATGGTCAATAATAGTTTAATAACTTTGTTGATTATTACAAATCTGTTACTCTATATGGTGACAGGTGGTTATTAGACTTACTGTGATGATCATTTCATAATGTATGCAAATGTCAAATCATTATGTAGTATAGTGAAACCAACATAATATTGTCTGTCAACTACATTTCAATTAAAGAAATAAATAAATATCAAAAATACTCACAGAAGACTGTTTTAATGTCAGTATGTAAATACTTGCATGCATGGGTGCTGAGCTGCTTCAGTCGTGTCTGACTCTGTGCAACCCCATGAGCTGTACCCCACCAGGCTCCTTTGTTCACGGGATTCTCCAGGCAAGAATACTAGAGGGCATGCCCATACCCTCCTGCAGGGGATCTTCTCAACACAGGGATCAAACCTGCGTCCCTTATGTCTCCTGCATTGGCAAGCAGGTTCTTTACCACTAGCGCCACCTGGGAAGCCCCATGTAAATGCTGAAGAAAACCAAACATATTTTTCAAACAGTTGAAAAGTTCAACTATTTGAAAAAAATCACCCCACATTTATATTAATCCAAATTTACAAGGGTATGCATTCCTTTATTTTTTTTCTGTTATTTCTATCATTATCTTTTTCAAGTTGATCCTTATTTATTCAACAGCAAGAATATAGTTAGTTCATTCATAGGCTAGTTCTTTATCGATGTGTGAGCCTAATCAGATACTAAAATGTCAACCAGTATGGAGAAGATCACAGAGCAGTCCGTATGGCATCAACTCAAAACTGCCTTAAACATTTTATCAACCTACTGCTTAAATTTCTAACAGCATCTTTGCTGCTTGCAAAGAAACAATAGAATTAGCTCCTTAGAAACAAACTTATCATACAATGGAAGAAACATCCTTTTCTAGCCACATGGACAACAGAATGCATGAAAGAAATGGCTACTGCAACCAAAATGCAAAGATGGGTATCAAAGTCCTATCAGTGTTTTTCCTCCAGCCCTGGAGTCGTCTCACGTCCCAGGCTGCCACTTCACCATCCTATGAATCTTCAGAATGGGCAAAAGACCACCGCCCACTCACAGGAACTCTCATCCTCACTCCTTAAGCTCACTCACAAACTCCAAGTGCATACTAGAAATCTAAAAATAACATTGCTCCTGGAATTGAAAGGCTCAAAACTTAAAATTTCCCAGGCTTCACTCCAGTAATATTGAAAATGCAGATTTTTTTTCCTACACCAACAGAAGCCTGGGGAATTGGGACTGAAGGCAATGAAGTCCAGGAATCCATCTGCTCCGTGATATCCTGGGGAGAAGCAGTCACTGCTATTTTAGAAGTCTCAAAATGCTTAGCAAGAGTCGTATAATAACACGAACATAACCTCTGAGAAGCATCCTAGAAATGGGAACCACAAACCAGGTAGAATGATCTGGAGATTCTTTAGACTACCTGTAGTAACCCTTACAAATCAACACGTACCAACTCACAAAAGTGGGTTTTAACAAACATCCTTTTTCTTGCTGGTGGTTGTTTACTGATCATACAGAATAGTAAATTACAGCTTTAATTTCATTATTTTCCCCATTGTCATTTGAATAGTCAACCAAAATTCTCTTAAATACCATGTCTTTGCCTCAAAGAATCTTGCCTCAAGTAGCTTACAGTTTAGTGGGGGGAGAAAAAAAATATGTACAAAAATTTTGCAGTAGGGCAAGAAATTTTTTAAAAGGCAAAAATATTAGAAAAGAAAACTTATTTATTAGCAGATGACATAATTATGTTCCTAGAAAACCCAAAGGAACATATTTACAAACAACTATAACAATTAGCATGTGAATTGAGAGAAGGTACAAAATTAGAATACAAAATCCATTTGCATTTCTGTATTCTAGAAATCAGCAATCAGAAGATAAAATTTTTAAAGTAATACCATTTACAATGTCATTAAAAAAATCAGATATGCAAGAATAAATTTAACAAAATATGTGTAAGAATTATACACTGAGCACATCACTGAGAAGAGAAAGATGACCTAAACAAGTGCACTGTTAAGATATCAATTATCCCAAACTGACCTATAGGTTCAGTAGCATCCCAATCAAAATCCTAGCAGGTTTTTTTTTTTTTTTTCCAGAAACTGACAGGCTTATTCTCAAATTTATATGGGAACTCAAAGGATCCAAAATAGTCAAGACAATTTTGAAAAACAATCTTGGAGGGCTTAAACTTCCAGAATTTAAGACATATTATAAAACTACTGTAATGAAGACACTGGGCAAAAACTTGAACAGGCACTTTATAAGAGATGATATCTAAATAAATAAAAAGTATAGGAAAACGTGGGCTTCCCTGGTGGTTCAGATGGTAAAGAATCGTCCTACAATGCAGGAGACCAGAGTTCAATCCCTGGGTCAGGAAGATCCCCTGGAGAAGGGAATGGCAACCTGCTCTGGTATTCTTGCCTGGAGAATCCAATCAAGAGAGGAGCCTGGGGGGCTACATGGGGTTGCAAAGAGTCAGACACGACTAAGCAACAAAGTACACAAGCAAGCTCATATGAAAATGTGTTCAATTTCATTATTCATGATGGAATTAAACTACATGCTTTATTAAAATCACAGTGAGATACTTCTACACATATGATACAATGGAAAAGATGTACAGCATCAAAAGACAATGAGTTTGTAGATCAACTCATATATTTCTGGTAAAAATATAAAATCAAATAACCCCTTTGGAAAACTGTTTGGTGAGTTCTTGTAATGTTAAACATATACATACCCTACGATCCGGCAATCCATTCCTCGGTATACATGCATGAGAAAAAGGAATTTGTTCAAGAATATTTATAGTATCTTTATTTATAATTGTGAAAAACTGGAAACCACCCAAGTTTGCCAACAAGGGAATGTATAAACAAACTGTTACACAATGGAATTCTACACAGCAATAAAACAAAAAGGGAAACTGATAGACATAATAGCATGGATGAAATTCAAGAGCAATATCTTGAGCAAAAGTAGCCAGACACAAAAGTGTACATGTTCATGTCGATGTGTAGCAAAACGAATACAGTATTGTAAAGCAAAACAAACTAAAAAATAAAAATTAATTAAAGAAAAAAAAAGAATTAGATATAACTAAAGCCTGAAAAAAAAAGTGTACATAGTATATGATGCCACTAGTTAGAAGTTCAAGGACATCAGCGTTAATCTCTGATGACTGAAACCAGAGCAGATTACCTTTGGTAGCTGGCAGTAGTCAATAACTGCGAAAGACCATAAGGGAACTTACTGAGGTGATGGAAATGTTCTGTCTTCATCTGAGTGGTTGCTGCCAGGAATATGCATGTGTAAAAATTCACTACGTTGTACAACTAAGATTTTTTTCATTTACTCTATACAAATGATATCTCAATAGGAAAGAAAATATAGAAACAACCAGATGGTAGGAGGATTAAAAAGTTCCAGAGAAGATGTGCATGTAAAAGGATATTAGACATGAAATTTCTGAGGTTGTAGTGAAGAATGGGGGTAGAGGCACTATATTTAAAATGACCCTTGAAAGAAGGGAAAAAATTTGAGCCTAAGGAAACGTAGAGTGAAGGTGAGATAAGAGAACATTGCAAGAGAGAAAACACTAGCATTGCGGAGGTCTGAGTATTCGTGTTCTCTCCAAATTCATATGCTGAAGTCCTAATCCTCACGATGAGTATTGAGAGGTGAGGCCTTTGGAAGATGCTAAGATCATGAGGGTGAAACCTAATGAATGGGATCAGTGTCCTTAAGAAAGAGACTCCAGACAGCTATCTTGCCCCTTTCACCATGTGAGTACACAGTTAAGAAGGCACCATCTATGAAGAAGCAAGTCCTTTACCAGACACAAATCTGCTGGTGCCATCATCTTGGACTCCAGCCTCTAGAACTGTGAAAAGGGAATGCCTGTTGTCTTATGAGCCATCTAGTTTACAGTGTCTCTTAAAGCAGCCCAGGCACGCTAAGACATGTTAAATGAGAATCGGAACTGAAGTAGATATAACAGGAACACAGAAGGTGTGAAGAGTATTCAGAGCAAGTGTACCTGATTTGCCAGCTCATAAAATACAAAAGCCGGAGCTCAGGAGAAAGGTCAGAGCTAAAGATGATTCAGGAGTGAGTCATTCTTAGAGAAGTGACATGTATAGCTAGTTAATAAATATCTGTTGGATGGATGGATGGACAGATGGAAGATGGATGCATAGAAGAAGACTGAAGCAGATTGTCAAAAGAAATAGATCAGATTTAACTATATAAAATGGCGGGTATTTGGCCATTTTTCAACCTTCTATAAATTGTCATTTCATATGGCTCAGTCTTAACACAAATAAAAATGGGGGTTAAAACAGCTCTTGGGAAAATTTCTTTATTTAGGGAGAGGAAGAAAAGCCAGAGAAAGAGCAGACAGGGGAAAACACAAAATAACAGTGATGATGATGATGATAAGCTCTAGGCACCTGGAGAAATGCACTGCCTTCCCTGGTGGCTCAAACGGTAAAGCATCTGCCTGCAATGTGGGAGACCTGGGTTCAATCCCTGGGTCAGGAATATTCTCCTGGAGAAGGAAATGGCAACCCACTCCAGCACTCTTGCCTGGAAAATTCCATGGACGGAGGAGCCTGGTAGGCTAAAGCCAACGGGATTATAAAGAGTCAGACACAACTAAGCAACTTCACAAAAAAAATTAAAACTTATCTAATTAAAAACTCTTGCCTAAGGATATGAACTGACAATTTGCAAAAGAAACACAAAGCCAGAATGCATATAAAAAGTATTCACCATCACAACAACCAAAGAAACGCACATAAAACCAAAAGATACCATACCAAAGATTTTTTTTTCCAAAGATTTTTTGTTATAATAGTAAATATTTCTGGCAAAGGTTTAGGAAACCATTCACACACATTTCTTTAAAAAATATAAATTCAGGACTCCATTAGAGGTACAGAGGTAAGACTTCGCCTGCCAATTCAGGAGTTCAGTTCAGTTCAGTCGCTCAGTTGTGTCCGACTCTTTGCGACCCCATGAATCGCAGCACGCCAGGCCTCCCTGTCCATCACCAACTCCCGGAGTTCACTCAGACTCACGTCCATTGAGTCCATGACGCCATCCAGCCATCTCATCCTCGGTCGTCCCCTTCTCCTCCTGCCCCCAATCCCTCCCAGCATCAGGGTCTTTTCCAATGAGTCAGCTTTTCGCATGAGGTGGCCAAAGTACTGGAGCTTCAGCTTTAGCATCATTCCTTCCAAAGAAATCCCAGGGTTGATCTCCTTCAGAATGGACTGGTTGGATCTCCTTGCAGTCCAAGGGACTCTCAAGAGTCTTCTCCAACACCACAGTTCAAAAGCATCAATTCTTCGGCGCTCAGCCTTCTTCACAGTCCAACTCTCACATCCATACATGACGACAGGAAAAACCAAAGCCTTGACTAGACANTTTCGCATGAGGTGGCCAAAGTACTGGAGCTTCAGCTTTAGCATCATTCCTTCCAAAGAAATCCCAGGGTTGATCTCTTTCAGAATGGGCTGGTTGGATCTCCTTGCAATCCAAGGGACTCTTTATAGTAATGTGTTAAAGCATCAGCAATAAATTAATACATGTACTCCAAGACTTTTCCTACATTGCATGCATGCATGCTCTGTGCCCACGCCCATAGTGGCATCTCGCTGTGCTTAGCTTCCCACTGGTCTTTTTCTATCATAATCTTGGTTTACCTGCCTCTAACCTACCACCCACAACCCAACATCCAGCTTGTCCCCTTCTTCCTGTTTTAGTGTTGTTGTCTGAGTTGGATCCTAATCTTTTGATTTTAGGATTGATACAGGATCTTCTCTCATAATTCTAGCTTTCATTTCCTGGGAGTCTAACATGAGATCTCTTACTTCTTATAATTCCTCACTACATGAAACATACTATATTTCTATCCATACTGCAATAAGGAAGCTAAAGTTAGAGAGGTATTAACTTGCCCAAATTTACAGCTACTAAGTGGTAGAGCCAGATTGTAATCCAGACCTGTCCAAATCCAAAGGTGTGCTCTCCAAGACTCTTCAGTGCAGTCATGCTTCTGAACCCCTTCTATGGGCGATCCCAGGAGCTTTGGCACAGAACCACATCTCTTAACCCCAACGGCTCAGAATAACTTTAGGAATTCCAAAATCTACACCTTTCTGATAACAGTTGAAACTGATTTAATCTCTACTTGATTTCATTCAAGAGACAGCAAGATTAAATCCAAGTTCTACAGTGACATACATTGTATAACTTTAGACTCATCGACCACAGAGATGCAAAGAAAACCCCTCCAACTCCCTTCCTTGCAGACTTCTATCTACTGTCTGTCCTTCAAACATCTGACTCTCTCAACAGAGAGACTCTCCTGTGACCTTCGATGGTGTGGCTACCCCAAATGCTGACTGACACTAAGGCTGCCCTAGTCTGTCCCTGTTCAGCCTTCAGAACTGAAAGGGCTTGGCTTTCACAGTTCAGGGGGTCATTCATGTCTATATTCCTTTCTGCTCTGTGTTTACATTTGGAGGTTATTCTATGAGGTGAACACAATCTCATCATGAACATTTTTATTCTGTGAGGTGAACACAGTCTCATCACGAACATTTTTTAAAATCTAACTGTCTGTACATATTAGAGACATTTATTCTGCAAAGAGAAAGGGAAAAACAATCAACGCTTCTTTCGGGTTGGAAGGCTTTTCCTTGTCAGTGATTTTCCTTTCGGGCAGGCTTAGCTAGCGGTTCTGTTCACAGTCCATGGGTTCTAGAGCAGGAAGTTTCCCTAGTGACAGACTGGCAACAGCAAGGACTCAGGTTATCCCTGAGTCACTCAGACTCCTAGCTCAGTGATTTTTCTTCTCCCCTTGGCTCCCAGTCACCACCTGATACTCCAATCCTACTGGCTTCTCAGAGAACTCAAGGGCTGCTCATCAGCCTGCGACACGCCCTCTGCTTACTACATGCCAGCTCCTTTAAACATCCCTCGAAATGCGTGGGTGACTTCTTCTTGCTTTCTTTGAGCTGAGAGTGGGGAGCTGACCGGCATGGCCCCAGACTGCCTTGCAGATAATGCTGCTTCTAGTTTCTGCCTCACTAGCAGCAGGGACTATGTTTAGGTGCTTCCAGATAGGAGGCTGTTCTGAAATAGAACTCAAAGTAAGGCTGTCACAGGGTCAATGGGAGTGCAATTAGATATTATTACACACATAAACTACACAAGCCAAGGTCTCAGACCACGCTTTCAAGAGGAGACACCCAGAATGACTATTGAGTCCATAAAACTGTCATTATTCCAACCTTGAAATTAAAACGCGGCTCCCTGGGATCAGGGAAGCTATTTCTGGAAGAGGCCTGCCTTTTGCATGTGCATCATCAAAGCCTTGAGCTCTCGTACCCAGCCTCCTCCTGGCTCATCCCAGCTTTTCCCTCACTTGAGGAAGAACTCTGGGAGCCATTTAGTTCCAATATTTCATGCCTTTTGGGTATCTCATGTGACTACAGGCTCTCTCTGGTAAGGTACCTCAGTATCTTTGCAAATGCCTATAATGAAGGTGAGACCTTACAAAGAGAGGCGGATGGGCAGGAGGCTGAAGGAATGTGACTGTCTTCTGCTCCGGAGCAGCCACAGGATCACAGTTGTTTAGGCTGCTGGTGACACCATCACCACCTCCTGGAATAACGAAAGTTGCCTGTAACCTATTGGCATCTGGGTGTTAACTTGGGTCTTTCATTGTTCAGTGTCTATTATGGACACTCCAAAGCCAAATATTCTTTCACCTCTCCCAATCCATTCTCATCCCTAGGAAATGAGATTTTTAAGCATAGAAAAGGATAGTTGCAAGGCCAAAAGAAAGCAGTCCTTTAGGAGAACATTTGAACTTTGCCTACCCCTACAGAAAGCCATTTCTAAACTCCGAACCTAAGTATAAGAAACCCTGCTGCACTTAGACTGGGAAAGAATTCCCTTTTATCAACAATGTGGTGATTATGTGCATGTATGCATGCTAAGTCACTTTAGTTGTGTCCAACTCTTTGCGACCCTGTGGACCATAGCCCATCAGGTTCCTCTGTCCGTGGGATTCTCCTGGCAAGAATACTGGAGTGGATTGCATGCCTGCCTCCAGGGGCTCTTCCCACCCCAAGGATTGAACCTGTATCTCCTAAGTCTCCTGCATTGGGAGGCAGGCTGTTTACCACTAGCGCCACCTGGGAAGCCCACAGTAATTATATGAGATGGCTAAAACGATTAACAGTGGGCACACACACAGCACAGAGCTGCTGCAAGAAAATCCATTGTCACTGTATGAATTCAAAAAAGGCACCCTTCTGGGCAGATAAATTAGAAAAAGGCTCCTTTTCCTCTGGGAAGGCACAGCCCAGGGATGGTTTTGGAAGTAGATCAAGAGACAGATTTCCAACCCCACTTACCCTTTCTAAACCAGCACTGGTGCAGTGCACAATCAGCCCCACTGTACAGATCAACCCTAGAGTAAAGGATAGTCAAGGATATGGAATATGAACATAGGTAGAAACTGCTAGAACTAGCGTGACTGTGAGTCATTAGAGGAAAGGGAAAAGTTTAGAAAACAGAAAAACCACAAAAGAAAAATAATCACTAGTAACATTACCTTGAGAAATGATGACTATTTAAATCTTTGAGGTACTTCTTTCCACTTTCCCTTTTCAAATGCATATATCTAAAGAACATCAACATGGGAATGTTCTGTGCATACAGCCCCACTGTGCAGATCAACCCTAGAGAAAAGGATAGTCAAGGATATGGAATATGAACATAGGTAGAAACTGCTAGAACTAGCGTGACTGTGAGTCATTAGAGGAAAGGGAAAAGTTTAGAAAACAGAAAAACCACAAAAGAAAAATAATCACTAGTAACATTACCTTGAGAAATGATGACTATTTAAATCTTTGATGTACTTCTTTCCACTTTCCCTTTTCAAATGCATATATCTAAAGAACATCAACATGGGAATGTTCTGTGCATACTGTTTAAGGCCTTTGCTTTTTGCCTACTCTATCCTGCCTATCTTTGCATGTGAGCTAAGATATAACCCTGGTATCACTTGTAAGGGGATCAAACCAGACAACCCTAAATGAAATCAACTCTGAATATTCATTGGAAGGACTAATGCTAAAGCTCCAATACTTTGGCCCCCTGATGCAAGGAGCCAACTCATTAGAAAAGACCCTGATGGGAAAGATTCAGGACAGGAGGAGAAGGGGACGACAGAGGACAAGATGGTTGGATGGCATCACCGACTCAATGGACATGAGTCTGAGCAAGCAAGGGAGATGGTAAAGGGCAGGGAAGCCTGGCACGCTGCAGTCCATGGGGTCATAGTTGCAAAGAGTCGGACATGACTGAGCAACTGAACAACAACAGGTCCCTGTAACAGCAATGCAGCAATCTCCTGAACTGTAATGCATTTGTTGGACTTGTGGTTGGAACTTCAGATTAACTAGTTCTCTCTTTTCTTTTTTTACATTCTTCTTTAAAAAAATATTATTTTCTATTATGGTTTATCACATGATATTGAATATAATTCCCTATGCTATATGGTAGGACCTTGTTGTTTATCTCTTAATTCCTGTCTTAGCCACCTGCTTGCCATGAAAAGCCTTCTGGCTAGAAACAGAAGCAAAGAAACCACCAAGCATCACAGTTAGGATAGAGCTGTGTCTGGCTAACAGCAAGGGGTGGGAAGCACCCTTCTTTGGGAGAGTATACCCAGGGCAAGCTAGGTCCTCACAGCTCATTTCTGACTTGCAGTGAAGGTTTCCCTCACCTCCCACCAGTCATGTCGCCTCCACCATAGGCACATTCCTGGCTTCCACGCTCACTGAGTCAGATGCCATTGTCAGAATTCATTGACAAGTAGCAGCTGGCTGGAACTCAGACAGCTTGTTCTGCACCCTATTCCTGCAGGACAGCCCCCTCCACCTTGTTTTTTTTTCCCCCAAAGCAGAGAGAGGATGGATAAGAATGTGACTTCCATTTGTTCCTGGGCACCATCATATTCCTGCCAACAGATGCATTCCTCCCATACCTGTCCATCAGCTTGAGAGGAACAAGGCCTGAGAACAGAGGCTCACATTTCCTGAGCAAAGTTCTTTATCTTTCCTTAGGTAGAGATGAAACCAGTTTGCTAAGAGATGAAATAGGCTTCTAGCCCATATGCTGAAAGAGCACATCAGCTGGGGGGCCCAGATTTCACACTCCTCAGGACTTCCATGTTGATGAGGTTGATTCTTAGCTCAACTCATGATCACAGGTTTGCATGGGGACCCACAGAGAGAAATTCAATGGGAAATGCTCCATTTACCAGGGAAGACTGGTGCCAAAGGCCACGCCAGATTCCAGCTTGCCAGTGCACACCGTTTGACCTGAAAACATCTTATAGGAGTATGCAAATCCTGTGATAAATTTTTATTTTAAAAACCAGAATGGAAAGAGACACATGTACCCCAATGTTCATCACAGCACTGTTTATAATAGCCAGGGCATGGAAGCAACCTAGATGTCCATCAGCAGATGAATGGATAAGAAAGCTATGGTACATATACACAATGGAGTATTACTCAGTCATTAAAAAGAATACATTTGAATCATTTCTAATGAGGTGGATGAAACTGGAGCCAATTATACAGAGTGAAATAACCCAGAAAGAAAAAGACCAATATAGTATACTAACGCATATATATGGAATTTAGAAAGATGGCAATGATAATCCTGTATGTGAGACAGCAAGAGACACAGATGTATAGAACAGTCTTTTGGACTCTGTGGGAGAGGGAGAGGATGGGATGATTTGGGAGAATGGCATTGAAACATATATAATATCATATAAGAGACGAATCGCCAGTCTAGGTTTGATGCAGGATACAGGATGCTTGGGGCTGGTGCACTGGGATGACCCAGAGGGATGGTATGGTGAGGGAGATGGGAGGGGGGTTCAGGATTGGGAACACATGTACACCCATGGTGGATTCATGTTGATGTATGGCAAAACCAATACAATATTGTAAAGTAAATAATAATAATAATAATAATAATAATAATAAAATTAAAAAAATCATCCAATTTGGACATCCTATTTAAGTTCTGAAGTGACAGGTGCTTGGAAAAATTTAAAAGCAAATTTATATACATAAAAGAGAGAGGGAGAGGATCGTGGGGGATGGAGACAAGAAGAGGAAGGTGAGGGTATAAGAGGAGAGAGAGAGATTGCAAGATACAAGCCCTCATCCAGGGAACACCATCACGTTGCTAAAAGTCACACAGAGTAAAGTAAAAGAGAGAATTGCATAGTAACACATATATGAGGAATCTAGATGTGGAAAATGGTACAGTTCAGTTCAGTTGCTCAGTCGTGTCTGACTCTTTGCGACCCCATGAATCACAGCACGCCAGGCCACCCTGTCCATCACCAACTCCCGGAGTTCACCCAGACTCATGTCCACGGAGTCCGTGATGCCATCCAGGCATCTCATCCTCGGTCGTCCCCTAGACATGACTGAGCAACTGAACAACAACAGGTCCCTTGTAACAGCAATGCAGCAATCTCCTGAACTGTAATGCATTTGTTGGACTTGTGGTTGGAACTTCAGATTAACTAGTTCTCTCTCTTTTTATTTTACTGTCTTCTTTAAAAAAATATTATTTTCCATTATGGTTTATCACATGATATTGAATATAATTCCCTATGCTATATGGTAGGACCTTGTTGTTTATCTCTTAATTCCTGTCTTAGCCACCTGCTTGCCATGAAAAGCCTTCTGGCTAGAAACAGAAGCAAAGAAACCACCAAGCATCACAGTTAGGATAGAGCTGTGTCTGGCTAACAGCGAGGGGTGGGAAGCACCCTTCTTTGGGAGAGTATACCCAGGGCAAGCTAGGTCCTCACAGCTCATTTTTGACTTGCAGTGAAGGTTTCCCTCATCTCCCACCAGTCACGTCGCCTCCATCATAGGCACATTCCTGGCTTCCACGCTCACTGAGTCAGACGCCATTGTCAGAATTCATTGACAAGCAGCAGCTGGCTGGAACTCAGACAGCTTGTTCTGCACCCTCTTCCTGCAGGACAGCCCCTTCCACCTTGTTTTTTTTCCCCCAAAGCAGAGAGAGGATGGATAAGAATGTGACTTCCATTTGTTCCTGGGCACCATCATATTCCTGCCAACAGATGCATTCCTCCCATACCTGTCCATTAGCTTTAGAGGAACAAGGCCTGAGAACAGAGGCTCAAATTTCCTGAGCAAAGTTCTTTATCTTTCCTTAGGTAGAGATGAAACCAGTTTGCTAAGAGATGAAATAGGCTTCTGGCCCATCTTCTGGAAGAGCACATCAGCTGGGGGGCCCAGATTTCACACTCCTCAGGACTTCCATGTTGATGAGTTTGCTTCATAGCTCAACTCATGACTACAGGTTTGCATGGGGACCCACAGAGAGAAATTCAATGGGAAATGCTCCATTTACCAGGGAAGACTGGTGCCAGGGGCCACTCCAGATTCCAGCTTGCCAGTGCACACCGTTTGACCTGAAAACATCTTATAGGAGTATGCAAAATCCTGTGATAAATTTTTATTTTAAAAACCAGAATTGAAAGAGACAGGTGTACCCCAATGTTCATCGCAGCACTGTTTATAATAGCCAGGACCTGGAAGCACCTAGATGTCCATCAGCAGACAAATGGATAAGAAAGCTATGGTACATATACACAATGGAGTATTACTCAGACACTAAAAAGAATACATCTGAATCATTTCTAATGAGGTGGATGAAACTGGAGCTGATTGTACAGAGTGAAGTAAGCCAGAAAGAAAAACACCAATACAGTATACTAACATAAATATATGGAATTTAGAAAGATGGTAATGATAATCCTGTATGGGAGACAGCAAAAGAGACACAGATGTATAGAACAGTCTTTTGGACTCTGGGAGAGGGAGAGGGTGGGATGATTTGGGAGAATGGAATTGAAACATATATAATATCATATAAGAGATGAATCACCAGTCTAGGTTTGATGCAGGATACAGGATGCTTGGGGCTGGTGCACTGGGATGACCCAGAGGGATGGTATGAGGAGGGAGATGGGAGGGGGGTTCAGGATTGGGAACACATGTACACCCATGGTGGATTCATGTTGATGTATGGCAAAACCAATACAATATTGTAAAGTAAATAATAATAATAATAAAATTTTAAAAAATCATCCACTTTGGACATCTTATTTAAGTTCTGAAGTGACAGGTGCTTGGAAAAATTTAAAAGCAAATGTATATACATAAAAGAGAGAGGGAGAGGATCGTGGGGGATGGAGACAAGAAGAGGAAGGTGAGGACAGAAGAGGAGAGAGAGAGATTGCAAGATACAAGACCTCATCCAGGGAACACCATCACATTGCTAAAAGTCACACAGAGTAAAGTAAAAGAGAGAATTGTATATTAACACATATATGTGGAATCTAGATGTGGAAAATGCTACAGTTCAGTTCAGTCGCTCAGTCGTGTCCGACTCTTTGCGACCCCATGAATAGCAGCACGCCAGACCCCTCTGTCCATCACCAACTCCCAGAGTTCACTCAGACTCACATTCATCGAGTCAATAATGCCATCCAGCCATCTCATCCTCGGTCGTCCCCTTCTCCTTCTGCCCCCAATCCCTCCCAGCATCAGAGTCTTTTCCAATGAGTCAACTCTTCGCATAAGGTGGCCAAAGTACTGGAGTTTCAGCTTTAGCATCCTTCATTCCAAAGAAATCCCAGGGCTGATCTCTTTCAGAATGGACTGGTTGGATCTCCTTGCAGTCCAAGGGACTCTCAAGAGTCTTCTCCAACACCACAGTTCAAAAGCATCAATTTTTCAGCGCTCAGCCTTCTTCACAGTCCAACTCTCACATCCATACATGACCACAGGAAAAACCACAGCCTTGACTAGACGGACCTTTGTTGGCAATGTCTCTACTTTTGAATATGCTATCTAAGTTGGTCATAACTTTTCTTCCAAGGAGTAAGTGTCTTTTAATTTCATGGCTGCAATCACGATCTGCAGTGATTTTGGACCCCCAAAAATAAAGTCTGACACTGTTTCCACTGTTTCCCCATCTATTTGCCATGAAGTGATGGGACCAGATGCCATGATCTTCGTTTTCTGAATGTTGAGCTTTAAGCCAACTTTTTCACTCTCCTCTTTCACTTTCATCAAGAGGCTTTTTAGCTCCTCTTCACTTTCTGCCATAAAAGCCTTGACTAGACGGACCTTTGTTGGCAATGTCTCTACTTTTGAATATGCTATCTAAGTTGGTCATAACTTTTCTTCCAAGGAGTAAGTGTCTTTTAATTTCATGGCTGCAATCACGATCTGCAGTGATTTTGGACCCCCAAAAATAAAGTCTGACACTGTTTCCACTGTTTCCCCATCTATTTGCCATGAAGTGATGGGACCAGATGCCATGATCTTCGTTTTCTGAATGTTGAGCTTTAAGCCAACTTTTTCACTCTCCTCTTTCACTTTCATCAAGAGGCTTTTTAGCTCCTCTTCACTTTCTGCCATAAGGGTGGGGTCATCTGCATATCTGAGATTACTGATATTTCTCCCAGCAATCTTGATTCCAGTTTGTGTTTCTTCCAGTCCAGCGTTTCTCATGATGTATTCTGCATATAAGTTAAATAAGCAGGGTGACAACATACAGGCTTGACATACTCCTTTTCCTATTTGGAACCACTCTGTTGTTCCATGTCCAGTTCTAACTGTTGCTTCCTGACCTGCATACAGATTTCTCAAAAGGCAGGTCAGGTGGTCTGGTATTCCCATCTCTTTCAGAATTTTCCACAGTTTATTGTGATCCACACAGTCAAAGGCTTTGGCATAGTCAATAAAGCAGAAATAGATGTTTTTTCTGGAACTCTCTTGGTTTTTCCATGATCCAGAGGATGTTGGAAAATGATACAGATTATCTTATTTGCAAAACAGAAATAGAGACACAGACATAAAGAACAAACATATGGACACCAAGGGACAAAAGCGGGGTGTTGGGGATGGTTAATTAGGGTATTGGGATTGACATAAATACACTATTGATACTACGTATAAAATAGGTAACTAATAAGAACCAACTGTACAACTCAGAGAACTCTGCTTAATTCTGAGTGACCGAAATGGGAGGGAAACCCAAAAGATGGGGGATATATGCATATGTATGGCTGATTCACCTTGCTGTACAGTAGAAAATAACACAGTATTGTAAAGCAACTATAATCCAATAAATATTAATTTTAAAAATAAATAAAATATTCAATAATCTTCAGGACCTCTTTCCTCTCTTATTACCTATTAACAAAAATGTTAACATAAGAGAAATGACAGAGGTTCACAGCCAAGGGACTTTAGTGGTGACATCATAAGGAGCAGAGCCCGAGCCGGGCTGACCCTCAGAGATGACATCATGGTTTACACGGAGCACAATCTCTCCATGGCAGCTCTGCTCAGAGAAACAGGCTTTGCTCTCTTGACATGGTGATATCAAGCACTCGAGGCACCAAGGGGCAAGGGCCAAAGCTGGAGATGTATGAACCTGCCAGTGTGTCTAGAGCTTTCCTCTGATGAGGCTGGGGAGGCAGGCCCTGGTCAGAGTTGAGTCCTCAGGTGACACGGAAGTGAAAGTGAAAGTCGCTCAGTCGTGTTCTACTCTTTGTGATCTTACAGTCCATGGACTTCTCCAGGCCAGAATACTGGAGGCGGGTAGACTGTCACTTCTTCAGGAGATCTTCGAACCCAGGGATCAAACTCCAGTCTCCCACACTGCAGGCAGATTCTTTACCAGCTGAGCCACAATTTGCCAGAGGTCAGTCACAGATGGGGACTACCTCAAGCCTTGCCCTTGGTTGCCCAGATTTTTCTCCTGAACTTAGCCCACCCATGACCCTATGATCCATTAGTCGCCCTTTACCAAGATCCACCGGGAGACATCAGGACTTCATGATCCACATAATTACAATGAAAAGCCTGCACTGGCTTCAATGATTCAAATGATCTGTACAAAACATTTCCCAGACAATGGACCGTGGCTTTATCATCAGTTCTAGCTGTGAGTTACCCCTGCTGGCCTCAGTCATAGGCTGCTAAGAGATGGACATTTGTTCCTCCAATCATATCAGGAAGCCATTTTAACATGGTACTTCTTATACCCAGACAGCATCACAAAAATGGAAACAGCTAAATGAAAACCCTGTGTATGAAGTTAAGATGACCAATGAGGAGTATCAGAAGGGGAGAGTCATAAAATTGAGGGCTTTACTTTTCAATGCAGAAAATAATACAACAGGCATCATCCTTTAAAATCATTGGAGAAGTCCTCCAGATGGCATTTACCACTGGGGTCAGAAATCCAAGTGCATTTTAGTTATTAAAAGGAGACAGTAGCAGCAAGGCCTATGACCCTCAGCCTTCTAACCAAAATGGTTTGCTGTTGCACAGAGGAAAGGCTGTAGTTTGTCTTTTGGGCTCAAATCAAATGTCTCTCAAATCTAATGTGCAGTGACCACCCTCCTCTAGAATCAGAAGAGCTTAGTAAGAAAAATAAAACCGGAAGTAAAGAATCATAAACCAACAAGCCTCTGCTGAAAGAGATGCTTTCAAAAAGGGTCTACTAACTCTTTTCTCAATCAAATCAAGGTCTTCCTGAATCAAATGCTGTTCTGGACATAAGAGCAGGACCTTGAGCTTTGCTCAGCATCTTATCCTCAGCATCTGGTAGAGTGTCTGACATCTGGACTTATGTCAGTGATTGAAGGTATACATGAATGATCAATGAATGAATGAATGAGATCTTGAGCTATTCTGGCAAACATAGTTGTTTTGTTTTGGTTTTTTTTCTTTTTCTTTTTTTTGGTTGCACCGTGTGGCTTGTGGGATCTTAGTTCCTCAACCAGGGATTGAACCTTGGAGCTCAGCAATGAAAGCCTAGGGCCCTAGCCAGTGGACAATCAGGGAATTACCTCAGTCAGTGTGTTTAAGTCCAGAGAGCAAGCAGTGATATAGGACAAATTCAAACTGACATAGTCATGGAGGAGAGGTCTGACAGAATGTGGTCCCCTGGAGAAGGGAATGGCAAATCACTTCACTATTTTCGCCTTGAGAACCCCATGAAAAGTATGAAAAGGCAAAAAGACAAGGCACTGAAAGATGAACTCCCCAGGTCGGTAGGTGCCCAACATGCTACTGGAGAAGAGTAGAGAAATAACTCCAGAAAGAATGAAGAGATGGAGTCAAAGCAAAAACAACACCCAGTTGTGGATGTGACTGGTGATAGAAGCAAGGTCTGATGCTGTAAAGAGCAATATTGTATAGGAAACTGGAATGTTAGGTCCATGAATCAAGGCAAATTGGAAGTGGTCAAACAACAGATGGCAAGAGTGAACATATCAGGAATCAGCTAACTAAAATGGACTAGAATGGGTGACTTTAACTCAGATGACCATTGTATCTACTACTGTGGGCAGGAATCCCTCAGGAGAAATGGAGTAGCCATCATGGTCCACGAAATGCAGTACGTAGATGCAAGTTCAGAAAAGACAGAATGATCTCTGTTTGTTTCCAAGCAAACCATTCAATATCACAGTAATCCAGTCTATGCCCAGCCAGTAATGGTGAAGAAGCTGAAGTTGAATGGTTCTATGAAGACCTACANCGACTAAGGTCCGTCTAGTCAAAGCTATGGTTTTTCCTGTGGTCATGTATGGATGTGAGAGTTGGACTGTGAAGAAGGCTGAGCGCCGAAGAATTGATGCTTTTGAACTGTGGTGTTGGAGAAGACTCTTGAGAGTCCCTTGGACTGCAGGGAGATCCAACCAGTCCATTTTGAAGGAGATCAACCCTGGGATTTCTTTGGAAGGAATGATGCTAAAACTGAAGCTCCAGTACTTTGGCCACCTTATGCGAAGAGTTGACTCATTGGAAAAGACCCTGATGCTGGGAGGGATTGGGGGCAGGAGGAGAAGGGGACGACCGAGGATGAGATGGCTGGATGGCATCATGAACTCAATGGACGCGAGTCTGAGTGAACTCCGGGAGTTGGTGATGGACAGGGAGGCCTGGCGTACTATGATTCATGGGGTCGCAAAGAGTCGGACACGATTGAGCGACTGAACTGAACTGAACTTTTGTGTGTGTGTGTTGGAAGGTAGAGATACTGACTAATATTCTCTGAACTAAGATGAACTTTGAGACTCTAAAACAAAACAGGCAGCTCTAAAAAGTGCAATTACGAAGTTCCTTGTCAGTTACTGGGGGGCTTCCCTGGTGGCTCAGACAGTAAAAAGTCTCCTTGCAGTGTGGGAGACCTGGATTCAGTCCCTGGGTTGGAAAGATCCCCTGAAGAAGGAAATGGCAACCCACTCCTGTATTCTTGCCTGGAAAATCCCATGAATGGAGGAGCCTGGCAGGCTACAGTACATGGAGTCGCAAAGGTCGGACACAACTGAATGACTTCATTTTGTCAATAAGTTACATACCTAGAAAGAAGCAAGTCCACACCTCTAGGAACCAAGGTGGTTCTGTGTGAGCCGCAGGCATTCTTCTAGTTTTCATATCAGATAAAGGGAAGGGTAGAGCAATAGGGCACCAGCCTGGCTTGGGTGCATTCACTGGGAAGACTAAAGCTACATCACTCAGAAATAAGAGGGCAGATGGGACTGCAGACATAGGGAGCTGGCAAAATGGAGTCAGTGTGGATCAGCCACACAATTGTTGGGTTTTTTTTTGTTGTTGTTGTTGTTGTTTTGCTTTGTTTTGTTTAATTTTAGCTAATTCTGGTAGGATGAGTCCTCCTGCAGTGCGGGAGACCTGGGTTACATCCCTGAGTTGGAAGGATCCCTTGGAGGAGGGCATGGCAACCCACTCCAGCATTCTTGCCTGGAGAATCCCATGGACAGAGGAGGCTGATGGGCTATAGTCCGTGGGGACGCAGAGTCGTACACAACTAAGCATAGCACAGTAGGATGAGTATCTCATTGTGATTTTTAATTTATGTTTTCCTGATGATTAATAATTTTTGTTTGTGTTTTCCTGATGATTAGTGATTTTGAATATCTTCATATGCTTATTGAATATTCATCTTTTTTTGCATACTCTTGATTGTTTTTCTAAAATATTATTGAATTATTATTATTGATTTGTGAGGTTTTTAAATATGTATTGCCTATACATATTTAAATAATGTATAAATGTGTGCAGATATATACATAGACATATATATGTATGTAAGCATATATTTATATTTGTTTTTGATTTTTAATTGAAGTATAGTACAATATTACATGTTTCAGATGTGTAACATGGTGATTGATAATTTTAAAAATTATACTCCTTTTATAGTTGTTATAAAATATTGGCTGTATTTCCTGTGCTGAATAGTATATCTTTATAGCTTATTTGTTTATATATAATAGTTGGTACCTCTTAATCCTCTACTCCTGTCTCACCCCTCTCCCCTTCCATCTTCCCACTGGTACCCACTAGTTTGTATCTCTGAGTCTGCTACTTTTTTGTTATGGTCACCAGTTTGTTGTATTTTTTAGATTTCACGTGTGATACCATATAGTATTTGTCTTCCTCTGGCTTATTTCATTTGGCATAAGTCCATCCATGTTTTTGCAAATGGGGAAATTTCTTTCTTTCTTTTTAATGTCTGAATAGTATTCCACAGTGTGTGTGTGTGTGTGTGTGTGTGTGTGTGTGTGTGTGTGCGTATACATATATATGTATGCATACACCATATCCTTTCTATTCATTCGTCTGTTGATAAGACATTAGGGTTGTTTCCATATCTTGGCAATTGTAAATAGTGCTGCTATAAAAACTAAGATACATGTATCTTTTTGAATCAGTGTTTTCTCCCCCCACCCCCCCAGTTATATACCCAAGAGTTGACTTGCTGAGTCATATCTTAGTTCTAGCTTTTTGCAAAACCTCCATACTGTTTTCCACAGTGGTGGTGCCAATTTACATTCCCACCAACAGTGTATGAGGATTCCTTTGTCTCCGCATTCGGACCAACATTTGTTATTTATATTCTTTTTGATGGTAGCCATCCTGAAAGGTATGAGATGAAATCTCATTGTGATTTTAATTTGTGTTTCTCCAGTGATTAATGATATTTAGCATCTTTTCATGTGCCTGTTGGCCATCTACAATTTCTCTTTGCAAAAATGTCTATTCAGGCCATCTGCCAATTTTTTAATTGTGTTGTTTGTTTTTTAATATGAGTTGTATGAGCTATTTATGTATTTTGGATATTACCCTTTATTGGTCATTTGCAAATATATTCTCCCATTCAATATGTTGACTTTTCATTTTGTTGATTATTTCCTTTGCTGTGTGAAAGTTTTTAAGTTTAACTAGGTCCTATTTATTTTTGTTTTTATTTCTTTTGCTTTAAGAGAGAGATATTTTTATTCTTAATGGTGTCTCTTGATAAGCAGAAAGTTTAACCCAATTTATTTTTCATGGTTAGTACTTGGCTGTGAGTTATCCAAGAAGTCTTTCCCTATTCAGTAGTGGAAAGGTGTTCTTTTGTGTTTACTTAAAAATGTCTTAGGGTTTTATCTTTACATTTAGGTTGATAACCTGTCTTTAATTTTTTATATATGAAATAACATAATTATTGAGGTATTGTTTTCCCCCTCGGTCTGTATATCCATTAGCATTTGTTTGCTAAAAGATTTTTTTCCTCGTATAGTGAGTTGTCTTGGTTGATAATTCCTGGACTGTTTTTTGTTCCACTGGTCTATTTGTCTATTCTTATGCCAACTATACACTGTCTTGAGTATAGTAGCTGTATTATAAGTTTTTAAATCAAGTAATTAAGCCCTCCAACTTTGCTCTTGCTTTTCATAATTGTTTTAACTATTGTAGATACTTTGTCTTTTCTTAGAAATTTTAGAATGAACTTGTCATTGTTTTTTGTTTGATTCATAAAAGCCTGCTAGATTTTGATTGGGATTTCATTGAACCTGTTTTTTAATTTGTGGAGAACAGACATTTTGATGATACTGAGTCTGCTTTCCACAAACCTCTCTACTCAATTCTCTCAACAATGTTTTCTAGTTTTCAATATAGAAAATTTTTACTTCCTTCATTTGGTATATTATGAATTTTCATTGACATTTTTTCTCATTTGCTTATTCTCATATCAAATATTTATTAAGTAGATATTATGTGACTGATTTTCTTATGCTCCTCAAAATGATAGTGTTTTAAAGTTTTATGATTTTTAAATAATTTTCTGCTTTTCACTTGCTAGAATAGAAACATACAGTTGCTGTTTGTAAATTGACCTTATTTCTACAAGACTCCTAAATTCACATGCTAGTTCTAATATTTTGTGTGTGTGTGTGTTACTGACATACATAGTCATTGCTAGATGTCTGTGAACAATGACAGTCTGACTTCTTCCGTTTCTATGTTTATACCTTTTTAAATTGCTTTTCCTGGTCTGACTGAACTAGTCAGAACTTTCAGCTCAGGGTTGACTGAAAGTGTTGAAAACAGAATCCTTGCCTTATTCCTAATCTTAGGGGGAAAAAGTACTGTATTACTCTGTGGCTTTTGCTCTTAAAGTATTGTCATTCTGTGGTCTCCTTATTTCCAGATACCCAGTTCTCAAGATTCTCAGCCTGCATATTCCTGGGCTTTCTTCTACTTATGACATAACTACACTATCTTCTCTGTTTTCTACCTCATTTCCCAAGGAGTGATTTTTTTTTTTTTTTAATTCTTCATCTTGGTTCTCCTCCTTCCATGAAAAATAGCTTCTTTTTTTACTGACTTCTCTTCTCATTCATTATTTTTTAAAATAAATTTTATTTATTTACTTACTTTTGGCTGTCTGGGTCTTCATTGCTTCGCACAGGCTTTTCTCTAGTTGCAGCGAGCAGGGGCTGTTCCTTGTTGCAGTGTGTGGGCTTCTCATTCAAGTGGCTTCTGCTGCTACAGAGCACAGGCTCTTGGCACATGACATTCAGCGGCAGGCTCGGTAATTGTGGCTCATGGGCTCGAGAGCTTGGGCTCAGTAGCTGTGATACACGCGTTTAGTTGCTCTGCAACGTGTGGGATCTTGCCAGACCAGGAATGAAACCTGTGTCCCCTGCATTGGCAGGTGAATTCTTTTTTTTTTTTTAATTGAAGGATAATGGCTTTACAATATTGCTTTGGTTTCTGCCATATGTCAATGTGAATTAGCCATGGATATACATATATAAATATGTGTGTGTGTATATATATGTGTATACACACACACACACACATTATCCCTCCGTCTTGAACCTCCTTCCCACCTCCCACCCGTCCCCACCCCTCTAGGTTGTTACAGAGCCTTGATTTGAGTTCCCTGAGCCATACAATAAATTGCCATTGGCTGTCTGTGTTACATATGGTAGAGTATATGGTTCCAAGCTCCTCTCTCCATTCCCCTCACCCTTTCCTTCTCACCGCCACCCCCCCCACCACCTGTGTCCTGAAGTCTGTTTTCTGTGTCTGCATCTCTGTTGCTGGCAGGTGGATTCTTATCCACTGTACTACCAGAGAAGTCCACTCATTCATTTCTGTATCACACATTTATTAAGTGGGTGCTTTGTGACTCAGCTGGTATCTGGGGTTGGACGTTGATGAGACCTGACTTCTGCCCCAAAGGAACTCACCATGAAGCATGGGAAGTGCTTTGAAAGAATGAGTTCCTTGGAATTCCCTGTGGGGCTGGCTGTCTCGCCTGGTGTGGTGCTCAGAGAGAAGGCCTGCTGGGGGCGATGATGGTGCTGCCTCTTGTTGTCCTTCCTGTGCAGAGGCCCAGGACTAGGGGCTGGTTTTCCTTTACTCCTCCTCAGCATGTCCTCACACCTGTTCTCGGTTGTTGTGATGTCATCTCTCTGGGCACCATTTCCAAGTCCAGCCAAAAGAATCAGTTCAGTTCAGTCACTCATTCGTGTCCGACTCTTTGCGACCCCATGAATTGCAGCACACCAGGCCTCCCTGTCCATCACCAACTCCTGGAGTTCACTCAAACTCACGTCCATCGAGTCAGTGATGCCATCCAGCCATCTCATCCTCGGTCATCCCCCTTCTCCTCCTGCCCCCAACCCCTCTCAGCATCAGAGTCTTTTCCAATGAGTCAACTCTTTGCATGAGGTGGCCAAAGTACTGGAGTTTCAGCTTTAGCATCATTCCTTCCAAAGAAATCCCAGGGCTGATCTCCTTTAGAATAGACTGGTTGGATCTCCTTGCAGTCCAAGGGACTCTCAAGAGTCTTCTCCAACACCACAGTTCAAAAGCATCAATTCTTCTGCGCTCAGCCTTCTTCACAGTCCAACTCTCACATCCATACATGACCACAGGAAAAACCATAGCCTTGACTAGACGGACCTTAGTCGGCAAAGTAATGTCTCTGCTTTTGAATATACTATCTAGGTTGGTCATAACTTTTCTTCCAAGGAGTAAGCGTCTTTTAATTTCATGGCTGCAGTCACCATCTGCAGTGATTTTGGAGCTCAAAAAAATAAAGTCTGACACTGTTTCTACTGTTTCTCCATCTATTTCCCATATGCCATGATCTTCGTTTTCTGAATGTTGAGCTTTAAGCCAACTTTTTCACTCTCCTCTTTCACTTTCATCAAGAGGCTTTTTAGCTCCTCTTCACTTTCTGCCATAAGGGTGGTGTCATCTGCATATCTGAGGTGATTGATATTTCTCCCAGCAATCTTGATTCCAGCTTGTGTTTCTTCCAGTCCAGCGTTTCTCATGATGTACTCTGCATAGAAGTTAAATAAGCAGGGTGACAATATACAGCCTTAACATACTCCTTTTCCTATTTGGAACCAGTCTGTTGTTCCATGTCCAGTTCTAACTGCTGCTTCCTGACTTGCATATAGGTTTCTCAAGAGGCAGGCCAGGTGGTCTGGTATTCCCATCTCTTTCAGAATTTTCCACAGTTTCTTGTGATCCACACAGTCAAAGGCTTTGCCATACTCAGTAAAGCAGAAATAGATGTTTTTCTGGAACTCTCTTGCTTTTTCCATGATCCAGGAGATGTTGGCAATTTGATCTCTGGTTCCTCTGCCTTTTCTAAAACCAGCTTGAACATCAGGAAGTTCACGGTTTACGTATTGCTGAAGCCTGGCTTGGAGAATTTTGAGCATTACTTTACTAGTGTGTGAGATGAGTGCAATTGTGCAGGAGTTTGAACATTCTTTGGCATTGCCTTTCTTTGGGATTGAAATGAAAACTGACCTTTTCCAGTTCTATGGCCACTGCTGAGTTTTCCAAATTTGCTGGTATATTGAGTGCAGCACTTTCACAGCATCATCTTTCAGGATTTGAAATAGCTCAATTGGAATTCCATCACCTTCACTAGCTTTGTTTGTAGTGATGCTTTCTAAAGTCCACTTGACTTCATATTCCAAGATGTCTGGCTCTAGGTGAGTGATCACACCATCGTGATTATCTTGGTCGTGAAGATCTTTTTGTACAGTTCTTCTGTGTATTCTTGCCACCTCTTAATATCTTCTGCTTCTGTTAGGTCCATGCCATTTCTGTCCTTTATCGAGCCCATCTTTGCATGAAATGTTCCCTTGGTATCTGTAATTTTCTTGAAGAGATCTCTAGTCTTTCCCATTTTGTTGTCTTCCTCTATTTCTTTGCATTGATCGCTGAGGAAGGCTTTCTTATCTCTCCTTGTTATTCTTTGGAACTCTGTATTCAGATGCTTATATCTTTCCTTTTCCCCTTTGCTTTTCACTTGTCTTCTTTTTACAGCTATTTGTAAAGCCTCCCCATACAGCCATTTTGCTTTTTTGCATTTCTTTTCCATGGGGATGGTCTTGATCCCTGTCTCCTGTACAATGTCAGGAACCTCCCTCCATAGTTCATCAGGACCTCTATCAGATCTAATCCCTTGAAGCTATTTCTCACTTCCAGTATATAATCATAAGAGATTTGATTTAGGTCATACCTGAATGGTCTAGTGGTTTCCCTACTTTCTTCAATTTAAGTCTGAATTTGGCAATAAGGAGTTCATGATCTGAGCCACAGTCAGCTCCTGGTCTTGTTTTTCCTGACTCTATAGAGCTTCTCCATCTTTGACTGCAAAGAATATAATCAATGTGATTTTGGTGTTGACCATCTGGTGATGTCCATGTGAATAGTTGTCAGAATTATCCTGTGGTGCTCACTGCTTTGTGTCCTATGTGGTTTTATGTGAAGTGTTCCCTAACAGCCTTTAGCACTGGACGGTAGTAACATGTTTGTCTCAATCTTTAGAGACGCTGTAGAATTTTATATGCATCAGAAGCTTAAAAATGGTTTTGAAATAAGGAACTCAGTGAAAAATGTTTTTGTTGATTTGTATCTTATATTTCATTGCTGGATAGATTCTTTTTTAATTATGAAAATACTTTCAAGGTATATTGATATCCCAGCATAATTTTTTTGTTGAAATATTCACATGGAGGCCTCTTTTCCCTCTGAGCACCTGGGCAGTGGGTGGCTCTCTGCCTTGTGACTCTGGTCACAGCAGGCTCTCTTTGGAGAACACATGTCTTTGTGTTCCCCGTCTTCAAGATTCCTACCTGGAGTTTTTCATTTTGTTTTTTTCACCCAGTGTCTGCTTTTCTCTTTTTGTCAGAATGCCTCTTATTAAAAAGCTCTGCTTATTTTACAAAGCCATCATGACATCTCAGAACTTATTTTTTAAAAGGTACAGACTAAAGATTAATATATTTTCAGATCATTAAATTTTAAAGCTATAAATAGTGTCTTAATGCTAATGGAATAGATGCGTGAAACATCGTTCAGTGATTTCACTGGAATGAAGGTGAAGCAATTAAATGTACTTAAAAATATATAAATTAAATTATGTATTTTTTGTTTCAGGCAATTGTATTTGCCTCAGTACCCATTAATTGTATCCGTGCAGTTTTACCATCCTTACACATAATGTCAGAAGTCTATAAACCCAATTATGCCATGGGAAATCTGCTATTGGCATTTTGTCAGTGAATTTCTATCATTTACAAAATTTAAATTTCTTTGAAAGATAAATGAAATTTTATTAGATTTATTTTTAAAATTTATATCCTTCTAGAGAGGAACGTGGTGATCATAGAAGGTGTTTATACAGCAGATAAAATCATTGTATATGGGTATGTTTTATACATATGTAAAAATGATATTTCTAAGTGCCCTGAAAATGTAGTTATCAACAGTCAGTCAACGGGAGAATCAATGTTTTAAGGACATTTTACATTAGGATGTGTACATTTCTAATATTGTTAGTTTAAAAATAAAATTCATATTCAGTGTAAAAGTGAAATGAAAAGGCATAATTACATAATGAGTCATTGCTTATCCTATTTGATCATAAGCCTTTGAGACTTACTGTTTTGAGGTTTTTATCATTGTTTTTATTTTTAAATTCAAGTATGCTTCTTTTTTTCTTCATATCTAGTTTAAAATGCTTCACTTCTGTTAAACTTAAGAGTTTAAGGTGAATCTGCATGTGTTTTTAAGTGCTAGAGAAAGATTTGGGAAGTCCTTTTGAAGGGTAACCATGATGGCTCCCTTGGCCCTATAGAGAGCCCCACTTTGGGGAGGGTCTGTTTTATATTAAGATTTACTAGATATAATTTATTCCCATTAATTGCTTTTTTCTGAAATTCTACATTTCAATTTTCTTTTAGGCAGAGTGGTTTTTGGTGAGAGAGCATCTTTTAAAGACGTCTTTAATATATATATTTTAAATGTCCTGCCTCGTCTTGCTCTCTCTAGCCAGGGTGCTTGCCCTTATAAGGTATAGAGCTGTCCCACAGGGGAGCCACGTAATTCTGCTGTGACCATTCCAAGCCCCAAGATCACTTTTGATATTTCTTATGTTTCATTCTCTTACTGTCTCTGCCTAGATTGGATAAATAGGGCTAGATTTTACAAGGTCTGCTGCAAACATTTGATATCTTCAATCACAAGTTGGCCAATTGGGAGGCTTCTATTTAGTTACTTGAACTAGGTCACCAGACACTTGTATTAATCCCATCGTTTCCATGGGCCATCTATTGAGTCACTCTGGTAATTGTTTCTTTTCTAAATACCAATGTACCCAAGTTCAGTTGCAGCCAAGAGTGGTAGGTGTCGTTTCACAGAGACTAATGCACTGAGCCGTGGTCCTCTCTCAAGTGAAACTTGCCCTTAGAGAGTTTCTGTTGTCACCTTCTTTCTGTGTTCCTTTTCCTCATTGTGAGCTTTTGGTTAGGGTAGTTGAGGGTAATGTTTCTTGAAGATAATTAGAAAAAGAGAGGGGTGGGTTTGGAAGTAGGAAAAAGAGGTCAGACATTTGTGAGTAGCAGCTGTAGGATTGCTTTGTGATGAAGCTTTGGGGAAAAGAAGGGAAAGGATGATCAATAAACAAACCGACTCTATATTTGGGCTCTTCTGTGATGCCTGGGAAGGATCTGACATGGCTGTCAAAGCTGAGGCTTTAAGTTAAATGGCTGTTCACCC
This sequence comes from Aepyceros melampus, assembly GCA_006408695.1. Taxonomy (NCBI): domain Eukaryota; kingdom Metazoa; phylum Chordata; class Mammalia; order Artiodactyla; family Bovidae; genus Aepyceros; species Aepyceros melampus. The sequence goes on along the minus strand of SJXQ01000319.1, from coordinate 156,264 downwards.
AGAGCATCTGAAATGTACATTTTACTTTGTGTTTCTAATTTTCTGGCAAGATCTAGAAGGTAAGAGTCTTAATTCTGAAAAGCAAAGACAGTGTAGATGGGGAACTATACTGATGCAGGCATTTTTTATGTTATCTGTGAAAAAGAGAAATGCTGACTATGCCCTGGGCTCTCTTCTCTTTTCCGCCATGGTGATACCATCTAGTTCTGTGACTTTAAATGCACCCATTCCTAATTCTGTGCCTGCAGCTCAAAGTTGCTTTTAGATTAGTGTTTCAAACTGCCTTTCTGATAGCGCTACATAGATCTCCAATAGATAGCCTCAGTATAAACTCTTGGTTTCTATCTGGGATGATCAATTCATCCTGGTTTCCCAGGACATTCTTGGTTTTAACACTGAAAGTGCTACGTTTTAGGAAGCCTCTCAGCCCCAGACAAAATGAGTATGCTTGGTCATCCTGTGTATAAAATGCTTCTTGCCCTCTCTGAATATCTCTGCAGAATCATCCCCCTAGTTGCTCAAGCTAGTCATTCATGAGTTATCTTGTTTCTTTCTAGATCCATCAGCATGTCATGTTTCTAAACCATGTGTAATCCATCTGTATTCCTTGCTGTCTCTACCTTCAGAAGTACCCAACTCTGTCCATTTCTTTCCATTTCTGCTGATCCTAACTTAGAGCAAACCATTTGTATTTTCTGCGGGCTCATGCCCATGGCATCCTGCGACCACTTCACATTGTTCTTACCAAGGTTTCCAAGCTTCCTCATGGTCTGAAGCCTTCTGTCTTTTATACCCCGTGTCACCCCTTCTGCCCCCTCCAGCCACACTGGCTCTCGTTTCCTTGGATGTGTGAAGTTTGTTCATGTTTTAGGATCTTTCTACTTGCTCCTCCTTCTGCTTGGTGTGTCCTTTCTTTGTGTAGCTCATTTCTTCTGGACCATTTAGGCCTTATCTTAAATAACTTTCTTCAGAGGCCTTCCTTGACCAACCAATTGATGAGTATTCAATCAGCCCTCTTAGGCATATTACTTTTTAACTTTGTTTTTCTGCATAACACTTTTCACTCTCTTATCTTTACATTATTTATTGATTGGCTTGTTCTTGCGCTCCCCTACTAGAATGTAGGGGCATGAGGGCTTTTCTGCTACATTCAGCATTTTAGCCCCAGGCTTTAGAACAGTTCACAGGGTGGGTGTTGAGGAAATATTATTAGTTGAAGTAAAGAATAATAACCTCAAGCCATGTTAAAGGTGGCGCTAGTGGTAAAGACGCTAGCAAAGTAATGCTCAAAATTCTCCAAGCCAGGCTTCAACAGTACATGAACCGTGAACTTCAGATGTTCAAACTGGATTTAGAAAAGGCAGAGGAACCAGAGATCAAATTGCCAACATCCACTGGATCATGGGAAAAGCAAGAGAGTCCAGAAAAACATCTACTTCTTCTTCATTGACTATGCCAAATCTTTGACTGTGTGGATTACAACAAACTGGAAAATTCTGAAAGCGATGGGAATACCAGACCACCTGACCTGCCTCCTGAGAAATCTATTGTGGGTCAAGAAGCAAAGTTAGAACTAGACATGGAACAAGAGACTGGTTCCAAATCAGGAAAAGAGTACATCAAGGCTGTATATTGTCACCCTGCTTATTTAACATATATGCAGAGAACATCATGAGAAATGCTGGACTGGAAGAAACACAAGCTGGAATCAAGATTGCCAGGAGAAATATCAATAACCTCAGATATGCAGATGATACCACCCTTATGGTAGAAAGCAAAGAACTAAAGAGCCTCTTGATGAAAGTGAAGGAGGAGGGTGAAAAAGCTAGCTTAAAACATAACATTTAGAAAACTGAGATCATGGTATCTGGTCCCATCACCTCGTGGCAAATAGATGGGAAAACAATGGAAACAGTGACAGACTTTTATTTTTGGGGGGCTCCAAAATCACTGCAGATGGTGACTGCAGCCATGAAATTAAAGGACACTTACTCCTTGGAAGAAAAGCTTTGACAAACCTAGACAGCATATTAAAAAGCAGAGATATTACTTTACCAACAAAGGTCTGTCTAGTCAAAGCTGTGGTTTTTCCAGTAGTCATGTATGGATGTGAGAGTTGGACTATAAAGAAAGCTGAGCACCCAGGAATTGATGCTTTTGAAATGTGGTGTTAGAGAAGACTCTTCAGAGTCCCTTGGACTGCAAGGGATCCAACCAGTCCATCCTAAAGGAAATCAGTCCTGAATATTCATTGGAAGGACTGATGCTGAATCTGAAATTCCAATACTTTGGCCACCTGATGCAAAGAAATGACTCATTTGAAAAGACCCTGATGCTGGGAAAGATTAAAGGAAGGAGGTGAAAGGGATGACAGAGGATGACGTGGTTGGATGGCATCACTGACTCAATGGACTTGAGTTTGGGTAAGCTCGGGAGTTGGTGATGGACAGGGAGGCCTGGCCTGCTGCGGTCCATGGGGTCGCAAAGAGTCGGACACAACTGAGCAATTGAACTGAACTGAACCGATCATTATAGAACATTTAGCAGTGTCCCAAGCCTCAGCTCACTTAGATGCTAACATTCCTTACAAGAGATGACAAGCAGACACTGCTACGTGTCCTCTTGGGGGAAAATTGAAACCATTGTTTTAAGCAATTATGTTCTTTACACTGGGAAATTACTAATGCAAAAAAACCAAGTAAAAGGCTGGTGGGTTTCTATTTTTTTGGCTGGGGGAGGGGGGATGTATCTGAATTTTAGAAAACTATTAGAAAGAGTGTTCATCTTACATCATTACTAAGTCATAAGAATCTATTTTCAACTTGTATGCTTCTGTAATTCCACATTAAGCTTTGCGCTAGAAACCCTAAAATATTCTGAGGGAATTTGTTCTTTCAGGGTTTCTATATTTTTCGCCTGCTCCCATCACCATGGAGCTAAAACACTTTGAGAGACACGTTAGGTTAAAAAAAGTTATGACAGAAGAGGAAAAGATGTTTTTCTTCAGCTTTTTTCTTTTGTTTCTTTTCAGTTCTTCCTTACCCCTCAGTCAACTGAGTAGGATGATCAGTTTGAATGTTCTTAACCGGGGCATCAGGGTAGGAAAGGTATCTTTTCCAGAGCATTTTTTTTCTCCTGGAAAATGCCAACATAATTTGATTTGTGAAATGATATGCTAAGATCAGGGAAGATGTACCAGAGCTATGTAGGTGGGCAAACCTTTTTACTTGGCCTACACCCATTTTATAGATTTATGTGGCTAGGGCTCCTGTACATCATGTAGTTTGGTGGGTTTTTTTTGGTCTGGAAATCAAATACCAAAATGTGTTCTAGTTTTCAATGTAGAACTGATTAATTCTTGGAATAAATGAAGTTCTTACCAGCTTTCTTAAAGTGTGACGTTTGCACACTGTTGTGTAAGAAACGTGAAGGTACCGGGGATAATCTGTTAGCTGAAGGGTCTGAGTTTCTCATCTCTCTAGTGGAGGCTGCATGGGCTTCAGGAGTTGCAGCGCAGGGCTCAGCAGTGCGGTTTCTGGGCCATGGAGCACAGGCTCAGTGATGGTGGCCCCTGGCTGAGGTGCCTTGCAGCATGCGGAATCTTCCTGGGCAGAGATCAAACCTCTGTTCTGCATTGAGAGGGAAATTCCTAGCCACTGGACCACCAGGGAAGCCCCAGTCCTTTCAGATATACCAAGAATTAATATCAAATTGATGAGAGAAGTTTTTCACCCTGATATTTATGGTCAGTAGCATCTTCTGTTAGCTTGTAGGAACATATCCTAGTATGTTATTTCTGTTCAGCAAGCATGGTTTGGAGAGTTCTTCTCTTTAAAATGCTGCATTTTTCTAAAGAGTTAATATCTTTTGATATTAATTATCAGTCCAATTGTGATTTCACTGTGTTGAAACCTTCAGACAGTTTCAGGAAGTTTAGATGCCTTGCTTCTTTTTAAGCTGTGTTACTGTTTCTTTCTGCACAGATGAAAGCATGATGCTGAAATTTAAGTGGATGGCCTTAGAGTAAAGTGTAGAATTTAAACATCAGAGACTTAAACATAATTGCAGTGATTAAAAACCAGCTTAAAAACATATCTGCTTTTGTGATACGGGCTAATGAGAAAAGAAAGTCTTTTTCTGTTGTATTAAGTGTTCAGCTCCTTATCAATTAACCCCCAATTTATAACATAAGGAGAGAGTCTTTGCATTCTTGAGTAAACTCACCACAGGGGACCCTCTGTATAAAGAGCTAGAGAGTGCTTTTCTCTGTGCATTTGTATATTGATAAGAACAAAGTTTATAAATTATAACCTCTTCTGATTTTATTCTTATAAAAAATTGTTAACTTTTTGGGTGTTTTATTTCTTGCTCCCCTTAGCTGCTGTACCCTGATTACTCTACTTTTTTACAATATTAAGAATAATAAACATAGATGCGGAAAAGTTCCTGCCTCCCTCTCTAAGTTTCAGTATTGGTACTCTGGATGTGTGTATACATATATGCATATCTACACACATACATGTGTATTTATGAGTGTGTATCTATGTATGTGTGTTTGTTAATTTTTCTATATAATGTTTGTTGTTGTTCCCCCTCCCCCCCCCGCCTTGGCTTTAAATTTTGTCAACAGGATTTCTAAGTACCTACTCTGGGTCAGGCTCAATGCTGGGAGCACAGTGATGATTGGGTAAAGACCTTGTCTTCCTAGAACCTGTAGAAAACCTGGAATTTACAGTAGTGTACACAGAGAAAGATAATAATCACTGTCAACATTATAGCACTAAAATACTACTTATTGGTGGTATTCTCCCCATCCGTGTATGTGTTGTTAGGTTTTTTTTCCCCTCTTTTCATTGTTGAGGTCCTGTTGTTCATAGTTTTTGAACTTCACATTATGTTCTGTCATAGAAGCCCCAGTTTTTGTGAGTATATAGTATTTGTGGACATTCCATAATTTATATGGCACAGGGGTGTTTAGGTAGTTGACAGTTATTTTTCATTGTAAATATTGCTATGGTGAACACTTTCTGCATACAGTTGTGTCTTTGGGAGTATTTCCTTTAGACGTTTCAGGAGTGAAATGACTGGGTAAAGCTATGTAAGCACTTTAGAGGCTCTTGATTCGTGTCCCTAAAAGTTGTTTTTTTGTGTGTTTTTTTTAATAACTTGTTTTCACTCCTCCCAGTACCCAATGAGTACATTTTGTAAAAAAGAAAAAAACAATACCTCACCCCCCAAAAACCTCACTTCTTTTCATTTGTATTTATTTATCAAATAGAAACATTTTTCAGATGTGTAACCAAATGTTTATTTCTTTCTTTCGTGAATTGTCTATTAATACTTATTTCCCACTTTTCTTTTGGAGTCTTAGCTTAGTGTTTAATCTTGATTGACAGTGACTCTGTAAATTCAGTATTTTACAGACTATTGTGTATATTCAGTGCATTAAACCTCTGTTGTTTTCTTACTGGTTTTTGGTTTGCCTTTTAATATATAGATATTTTAAACTTTCATGTAAGCAAATCTATCAGCCTTCTCTTTTATAATTTTTTCATTGCTTTTACACATGGAAAATCTTTCTCATTTATATATCATATTTTCCTCTTGACATTTGATTAACTTTTTGGCTAAGTTCTTTGCACTCATTAATTCCTAAGAAAGAAAGTCTATTACTGACGAGCCAGCAGGACTTTGCTGCCAAAGGTGGCTGCTGCCAGTTGTGTTTTTGTACTTCTCTGCATGGAGGGGCTGCTTACCCTATTTATTCTTCTGACTATGCTCTGACACTCGGCACTGGTGGACCTGTGTGACTCATTGGACTACGGTTCTGTTAATCTTGGGTCCATGTGAAAGTACTTTGTTGAATATAAAGGACAGAAGTGAACAAAGCAAAATTAAATTAAACCAAAGTCATAACTGACTCTTATTCAAGGTCATACTGTGTTTTAAGAGGCCCAGAAATGAAAATTGACTTTTTCTAGGTTGTAACAGATATCAAGAAAGCTACCTCACTCACTTTTCCATGCTAGAAATACTATGGATTGTAATGTTAGGCTAGAATTAACTGCCCAAAAGAATGTAAAATATTATTTCTGGCTTATTTTATGATGATAACTAACAATTTTCTAATTTGTACAAGTTGTTATTTTAAAATATGTAACTCAGTTGAAAGGAAAATACTTCCAACTTGCTGGAAAATGAATACTGCTAAACTGTATCATAGGTAGTTCTTAAAAGTATTGGTTTGTGATATGTAAATAAATTGTCTTACGTGATTTTTAAACCAAAACCTCACTTTTAGAACTAATATTCTTGATGGCATTCCAGGTGGAATAAGTTTAAACATATTTCGTTGAATTCAAAGCCTGGGTACTGTATGTTGCTTTTACATCATATTTGTCCATTTTCTCTCCCACTAAATGTTTTTAGGGCAGTAACTTCAACATGTAGAACAGTCGTCAGTTACTTGTTGAGTAATAGATGCTTGTTGAGTGAGTATCAGGGCATAGTCTGAGAACGAGAGGAGAAAGCAGTGCTTTGGCTTGAGTGCCCACACTGTACCAGGCATCGTCCTAGATGCTCACTGTTCCTATAACCATATAGAGAGCCTTGCTTTTATAGAGATGAACCTGATTTTTACCTTTTTTGGTATTTTCTGGAGACATTATGAGCACTGATTATTACAGGACTGCAGAAAACTGCCCAAGCAGACACTTGGGCAGCTCCAACCATGTTTGGAGGTAGAAGTCTGTCAAGAGCCTCAGTGAACCATTCCCCATGTTTCATTTAACCAACTGTAATCAGAAGTGATGTGGACGGCTGGTGAAAGCCATGGACACCGTGGAACTAGCTTGCACATACTTGGAGGTGATTTGCTTATGAAGGTTTAGTTTGTGCTAAGTCACCTCTCTGAATTTTTTGAATCATTTTTTTGGGGAGAGGTTCTTTTTTGGATGTGGACCAGAGTCCACATTTTAAAAGTCTTTATTGAATTTGTTACAATATTGGTCCTGTTGTTTTTTATGTTCTGTTTTTCTGGCTGTGAGACATGTAGGATTTTAGCTCCCTGACCAGGCCTTAAACCTGCACCTCCTGCATTTGAAGGCAAAATCTTAACCACTAGCCTGCCAAGGAAGTCCCTAAAGCATTTTGTATGTATGCAAACTAACAGCAGACATAAATATTTTCATTTTCTATTTAATCTTAACTGCAGCTTTACTTTTTGTAGAGAGAGTCACAGTAGGACAAAAAAAATTTTTATAGTTTTTCTTAATAATATACACTGTTTATAGTCTCCCCCTGCAGTGGCAAAGGACTCCCCATGAAAAATTTTATACCAAGATTGTGTTAGAGCATCAAAAAGATTCAAAGTTTTATAATTTAGGGCAGTAATGATCTTATAGAAATATCAAAGTAAAACATTGTGAGCTTAGTTTACCTGACAGTAATAAAAAGAAATTTTTCTTTGTTTTTTTTTTTTTTTTAATGAAAGGATTTAGACCTAGCTGCTGATTCATCTCTAGAGCACTTTGAATCTGATCTGTCTTTAAAAACAAAATAGAGTTTTCTGCATTTTCCCCCTACCAAAAGTAAAATTAAATTTTGAAATTTCCAAAAGCAAGGTTCTTAACTGTTGAGAAAATGAGACGGCAACTCCCATTGAAGTGGGAAAACTGTGCAAAACTTGTAGGTTTGTTTTTGTGTGAAGATTCACTTCCTTTTCCTGAGCCAGATTTGATGTGGGGAACTTTCCCTTGAAAACTCATTAAAATATGGGCTGAAAGAATAAGAGTTCTTCTTTAACACCCAAAATTTATTCTTCATGTGAAGATTTTAAATTAATTTTTAGTGGACTCTGATTTCTGTAGGAACTAAATTTAGAGATGCATCTTCAACATCTTGTCATCTACCATTTATGTATTTATTTGTTTCTTCAACACTTTATTCTTCCTACAACCTCTTGTTTAAATATCTTTGATTAAAATGTTATCTACTTTTGGTAAAAAGTTAAATAGCAAGTATTTGTGAATAACAGTTGCATTAACCGGGGCTTCCCTGCTGCCTCAGTGGTAAAGAATCCTCATGACAATGCAGGAGACACAGGTTTGATCCCTAATTTGGGAGGATTCCACAAACCACGGACCAGATAAGCCCGTGCACCACAACTGTTGAGCCCGTGCTCTGGAATTCAGGAACCCCAACTACACACTGCAACTACTGAGGCCTGCATACCCCAGAGCCTGTACTCCCCAATAGGAGAAGCCCCTACACGCAACTAGAGAAGAGCCCCCGCTTGCCGCAACTAGAGAAAAGCCCACACAGCAACAAAGACCCAGCACAGCCAAAAATAATAAATGAAAATCACGTTTGCCTAGTCAGATTTATTTGCTATGCTATGAATGTTATCCACAGACATGAGAAATCTAGTCTAGTGACTTAAGCAGATGGGAAGAAACAGCCCCAGAAGTCAGCACTGCACGGCTGGTGCGTGTGCGGCTCAAGGATACCAGAGGGGACCTGGATCTTTGCCCTTCATGCCCTTATTGTCTTCCCTTGAGCTGGCCTCAGTAGTGTAATGTGCCATTGCTCTTCCCGGCCTCTTGCACTCCAGGAGGAAGAAGCAGGAAGCAGAAGCTGGCAGGCCTAAGGGCTTGCTAACCCAGTCTTACTTTTTATCAGGAGAGCTAAAGTGACCTGAGAAGTTGCATGTTACAGACATCGCTTCCTTCCGATTAGTCAAAACTACATTAGATGGTTATCCCTAGACCACTGGCCAAGGCACCTGAGAGTCCTCAACTGCTGTGGAGAATTCCTGATTTCTTCCCTGGGGTAGTGGAGAGGATCCCTGCCAGGGTGCTCCATGACTACCTGAACAAATTGAGAATCTCTAGTTTGGAAAGAACTGGGAGGGATGAATCAGAGAAGGCGATGGCACCCCACTCCAGTACCCTGGCCTGGAAAATCCCATGGATGGAGGAGCCTGGTAGGCTGCAGTCCATGGGTTCGCTAGGAGTCGGACACAACTGAGCGACTTCCCTTTCACTTTTCACTTTCATGCATTGGAGAAGGAAATGGCAACCCACTCCAGTGTTCTTGCCTGGAGAATCCCAGGGATGGGGGAGCCTGGTGGGCTGCCGTCTATGGGGTCACAGAGTCAGACACGACTGAAGCGACTTAGCAGCAGCAGCAGCAGCAGTGCAAGCTCTTTATATAAGTAATTATATACTTTATCCCTAATGTATAGTATTCAGCCCAGCTGGCAAAGAATCCATCTGCAATGTAGGAGACTCTTGATTCGATTTCTGCATCAGGAAGTTATTCTGGAGAAGGGGTAGGCTACCCATTCCAGTATTCTTGGGCTTCTCTGGTGGCTCAGATGGTAAGGAATCTGCCTGCTTTATGGGAGATCTGGGTTTAATCCCTGGGTTGGGAAGATCCCCTGGAGGAGGGCATGCCAACACACTCCAGTGTTCTTGCCTGGAGAATCCCCATGGACAGAGAAGCATGGCGGGCTACAGCCCATGGGGTTGCAAAGAGTCAGATGTGATTGAGTGATTTTATTTCTTTGTGTGCCTGATAAGGTACTAGACCCTGAGGATATAATAATCAGTAGAACAGCTATCATGTCCATGATATCAGAAAAATAATTCTTTGTCTCACTTTTTTCCCTAATATTTGTGTCATTTTAAGTTGTAGAGAATTATCTAATCTTTAATAGTCAATTGATTTTCTTTTTGATTCTTAAAATATGTACCAAAAGCAGAAACCATTCTTACAGAAATTTGTATAGAATTTTAAATGCCTGCTTTGTGTCTGTTTGGTAATCTTATATGTTTGTTCTTGTTTCAGTTATTTGTGTGGAATACTAATGGATTTAGTTGTACCGCCCAAATTTTCACTTGTGTGTGTTGATAAAATGTAAGTTATTATAGTATGTGAGAAATAGTAATTTCTCAATATGTCAGATAACAGTTAAGTTTTCTTTAAAGAATGTTGAGAGTGAAACACTGTTCAACTTAGGGGTAATTGGGTTAGTTGAGCTTTCCTGGTGGTTCAGAAGGCAGAGAATCTGCTTGCAGTGCAGCAGACCTGCGTTCGATCCCTGGGTTGGGAAGGATCCCCCGGAGAAGGAAATGACAACCTGCTCCAGTATTCTTGCCTGGGAAATCCCTGTTGGGCTATAGTCCATGGGGTTGCAAAGAGTTGGATACGACTGAGTGACTAGCACTACTTAATTGGGTTAGATACCCAGCTGGTTTTTACTTCACGTTTTGTTTATTTTGCTTATTTTTTTCATATGCAAGTGGAACACATGATTTCTTAATTTAATTAAGAAATTAAAATTTCTTCAAATTGGACAGAATTACCAGCAATCCCTGTGTCTCCTGTATTTAAGATGTATTTTATTGATAATTTTTTTGTTTCTTCATTAGCTATTTTTTGTTCTGCTTAGGCTATTGTGTTTTTAATAGGAAATCACCTATGTCATTATTTATCTTTCATTTTCAGACTTTTAAAAATATTCGCTGATATATATATATATATATATATATATAATGTCCAATTTTTTCCTCATATCTGCCAGTGTAATTTCTGGGGATAGATTTTACTGTCTTTGTCAAAGAATAATGTTTGAGATACCTTCACTTACTCTATTATTAACGGTATGTTTGTAATTTATTAAATTTTACTTTTTTCTTTATTAACATTTTCCTGTACTTTTCTGAGCTTTTGAGTTGATTTCTCAGTTTATAGATTATACTAAAACTATACATTTATCTCAGTTTTTGATTTTGGCTTAACTCAACAGGTTAGAAATTTTGCTTTTCATTTTTCAGCATTGTACATGAGTTCAATATATTGTGTTTCAATATGCTCTTAGATGTAGTGGTTTTGTTTTTATTGAACACTCCTAAAATTTAAACTGTGGTCCAAGAATATAGACTATGTGTTATAAAATACATTTTAGGTTTTTTAAATAAAAAACCTTCATGTCTGCTCAGTTTGTGTACACATCCCATAGAAAATTGACTAGCCGGTTGGTCCCATTTTTAGGGTGTAGAGGTCAGGATAAGTTTTGTTTGTTTAATTTCATCCTTGTTTTCTTCTGTCGTTACTGTGTGTGTGCTCTGGGTCTGTATGACATTGTGTTACAGCCTTGCTCCTTTCCCTCATCATGCTAAGGCAGGAATGTTGACTTCTTAATTCATGTCTTTCCTGATATTTTTAAAGCTGAGACTCCCAGCATCTGTCCCTTTCCTGCTTCATTATTCTTTATAGCACTTCTCAGCATGTCAAAAATAAGTAAATTTGTTTGTTTGCTCTCAGTCTTTGTCCCTAGAAGGTAACTTCAAGAAAGGCAGAGAATTTTGTTACTTTTATTCAGTGCTTGGGTGTGAAGAATAATACCTAGTATAGAGTAGACACGCTATTAATATTTGCCTCACTAATAACTAGATATGATTATTTTCAGCTTCTTTCTCCTGTACCTTAGTTTTTGCCTTGATTTCATGTGTTAGTGCTTTTTTATATATGTGGAATGGTACTTTGTTTTTAAAGTTTTGGTTATTTGCCTGTTGGTCTGGGTCTGTGTTCCTGCCTCCTCTAGTTGTGGCGAGCGGGGCTGCTCTTCACTGCAGTGCGTGGGCGTCTCAGTGCAGTATCTCATTGCATCATCTTCTCTTACCGCGGAGCACTGCCTCTAGGTGCACGGCTTCAGTCGCTGGGTCACATGGGCTCAGCAGTTAAGGCTCCTGGGCTCTAGAGGGCAGGTCATGCATGAGCTAGTTGCTTCTCAGGGTGTGGGATCTTCCCGGACCAGGGATCGAACCTGTGCCTCCTACCATGACAGGCAGGTTGTTTATTTCCCTGAGCCACCAGGGAAGCCCCATTTGTTAGTACATGATATAAAATGTCATTTTATTACAAATACTTCTTTCTTTACTTCTGGGCTCGCTACGTGACTTGAGGAATCTTAGTTCCCTAATGTAGGAGACCTGGGTTTGATCCCTGGGTTGGGAAGATACCCTGGAGAAGAGAATGGCTACACACGCCATTATTCTTGCCTGGAGAGTTCCATGAACAGGATAATTCATGGGATTGCAAAGAGTTAGACACCACTGAATGACTAACACTTTCACTTTCAACCAGGGATTCAACTCACACCCCTGGCAGTGAAAAAGCATGGAGTCTTAACCACTGGACCACCAGGGAATTCCCTACAGATATTTCTTTTCCCATAGCACGTGGCTTGATTTATTTTTTTTAATTGCGATATCTGATAATATTGCTTCCTCTGGTTTTTTTAAAATAGTTTTTTGTTAATATCTCCTTTAAATTTTTTTTCTATCTTCTTTTGATGTATACATCTTCCGAGTAACTTGTTGGATTCTGGGGATTTTTGTTGTATTACCAGATGAGGTTCTTTGAATAAAGTGAGGTAATTTGCCTTTGCTTCATTACATATGGGCTTCCCTGGTGGCTCAGAGGTTAAAGCATCTGCCTCCAATGTGGGAGACCTGGGTTCGATCCCTGGGTCGGGAAGATCCTCTGGAGAAGGAAATGGCAATCCACTCCGGTATTCTTGCCTGGAGAATCCCATGGACGGAGAAGCCTAGTAGGTTACAGTCCACAGGGTCGCAAGGAGTCGGACACGACCGAGCGACTTCACCTTCATTACATATATTACTAAGTTTTATTTTTTCCAAATCTGAGAACCTGAGTGATGGTTTTAAAGCTATGACTCCTTAAGAATTATAATCTGCTCTCCCTGACACATGGGTCATGATTTGTTTCCTTTTGTATCTTATATGATTCGGAGTGCAATTGCAGGATTAAACTATTTCTCATGACCTTGGATCCACATTTCTTAATCCCATTATTATGATTGTGTATGCTTCATAGTGCGGTGTGTTGGGGGTTGTTTTAGAATTTTTAAAAGGTTTATTTATTTTTTGGCTGCACAGGCTCTTTGCTGCTACACACAGGCTCTCTTAAATTGCAGCCCAGTGGGGCTCACTTCTTGTTGCGCTGCCCTGGCTGCTCTTGCAGAGCACAGGCTCTCAGGTGTGCAGGCGTTAGTAGTTGTAGGACGCGGGCTCTGTAGTTGCAGCGCTCATGCTCAGTTGGTCCACGCGTGTGGGATCTTCTCAGACCAAGGATCGAACCCAAGTCTCCTGCATCGGCAGGCGTGTTCTTTACTGCTGAGCCACCAGGGAAGCCCTGTGCCGTGTGTTTTCGTTCAGTCCTCTCTGCAGTAGCGCATGCTCCTTTTCCACTCAGCTACTCTTTCCAAGCTCTGCATCCAGTTCCATCCTATTTTACCTTCCAGGTTCAGCTCATGTGTTTTCTTTGTGAAGCCTTCCCTAACTCCACAGCAAATCTTAGGTACTTGTCTTCTGTACTTTTACTGCACTCTGTGTGTTTCTAGTTACTTTCTTCTTACAATGCACCATGATTTTTAGTCTCTGACATACAGTCAGTGCTCAGTACATGTTGCTAGCTATGTACTCTTTTCTTCCCTTCTTCTTCCTTAATACTGTTTTCTTTTATAACTTAGAGTGTCTTTGCACTTTTTTCTTTTCTATACTCCAGACCCACTTTTCTGTGGTTTCATGTGAATAAATGATTCCATTTTTATGAGTCTTTTTAAAAAATACACAGGCCTGCCTTGTTCCAACACATACTCTGCGTAGAAATATGAGCAGTATTTCTTCCTCTTCCTTGTTATCATCAGTTCTTGTCTTTAGTTTCCCTCTTCTCTTCCTCATCCCTTTCTCCACTCAATGTAGTTGTTTAACTCTAAAATAAGTACTAGTTAACTTTCTCAGTTTCTATCCCTACTTTTCTATGCTTTAGTTCTTCAATTGAAGGCACCATTTTTGTTGTTTTCCTTTCATTGCCTCAATCATACCCTCTCTCTCTCACTATTTAGAAAGGGTATTTAGATTTCACATTAGCAAATCTGTAAAAATGAAAAGTTGTTGAACAGAATGTGAAGAAATGGGCTGTCTCTGGGAGAACATTGATTCTTTGCTGCTTGTTCATAATTTCTCTTTTAGAGTTTCTACTTGAAAATTTTCATTTTTATCCTGGCGTCTTTCACTTTCACAGTAACCCTACTGTCTTTCATTTTTATGGGCTGTCTCATTGATTCTTTGCTACTTGTTCATAATTTCTCTTTTGGAGTTTCTATTTGAAAATTTCATTTTTATCCTGGTATCTTTCACAGTAACCCTACTATCTTTCATTTTTATTTCTTTGACAGTTTTGCTTTCATTTTATTTCTCAGTTTTCGTTTCAGTTGTACCACATGGCTTTCTCAGTTGGATCAAGATGTTATTTTTGTCTGTTCTCTTACTAATTCACTAGATATTGAAGACCTAGTCTTAAAGGAGACTTTCTGAAGTCATTTTCTCTGTGTGCGCTTAGGTAGAAAGATCCCTGAGTACGGTTTTGGGAAGACAGTGGGTAGGCCTGCCTTATGGTTTTACTGAAGGTTCCATCATTCATTTATTTTGTAACCAAATCCAAATTAACAGCATTTTAAAAATGCTCTTGAAAATCAAACCCATCTTTTTTTCCTACTAAAATCATGCTATAGGGAGTATAAGAACATCCTAAAGAGACTTCTTGCCATTTGTTTTAGTGAATATGGTGGACTGGGGGATGGGGTTGGTAGAGCCCTTTAGGTTGTCGTTTAATTGCTATCTGACTATTTTGCGACCCCATGGACTGTAGCCCGTGAAGCTCCTTTGTCCATGGGATTTCCCAGGCAAGAATATTGGAGTGGGTTGCCATTTCATTCTCCAGGAAATCTTCCCAACCCAGGGATCAAACCCAAGTCTTCCTGTTGGCAGGCAGATTCTTACTGCTGAGCCATCATTGCCCAGATAAATTACTACATATGGTAAGATTTATTCCTCCTTTAAATATTCTGGCATATTTTCATGACTTTCTAACTAATCTGTAACTGCTGCTGCTGCTGCTGCTAAGTTGCTTCAGTCGTGTCCGAGTCTGTGCGACCCCATAGACGGCAGCCCACCAGGCTCCCCAATTCCTGGGATTCTCCAGGCAAGAACACTGGAGTAGGTTGCCATTTCCTTCTCCAATGCATGAAAGTGAAAAGTGAAAGGGAAGTCACTCAGTCGTGTCCGACTCTTCTCGACCCCATGGACTGCAGCCTTCCAGGCTCCTCCATCCATGTGATTTTCCAGGCCAGAGTACTGGAGTGGGGTGCCATCACCGTCTCCAATCTGTCACTACTTTTAATAAAAATTATAGAGCATATATATTTTCTTGCATATTACTTCCAAAATCATATGTGTTTTTTTTGAAAATTACTATGGAACATATTTATAAAGGAGAAAAACTTTCCTTCCAAAAAATCAACTATTTTTATTTTTCCAAAGTCCTTATCCTTTTGCAAAGTAGAATATAGCCTTCAAAAAGTGAACTTGTTACATCTTAAAATTACGCCGTATTAACTACTATCCAACCCAATAAGGAAAAAAAAGGGAAAAGTTATTTTGCCAATGATATGATTGTGTAACTAAAAAAATTAGAATCATTGAACTTATATTAATGCTAATAAGGGTTCAGTAAGATTACTGGATATGAAATATATTTTTAAAATCTATGGCTTTTTAATACACTAGTAACAATATATTAGATAAAGTGATCACATGAATGATCCTAGTCAGAATAATAAAATATTAAAATGTACCTCAAATAATTGTAACAAAAGATATGCAATGACTTTATGGATTAATGGATTTTAAAGAAGATCTAAATAAAGAGGCATTATATATGTTACTGAATGAGAAGACTCAATACTATAAAGAATTTAAAGTTCTCTAAATTACTTTATGAATTGATGCAGTTCAGAATAGAACAAAGCAGTGAAACCAAGAGAGTTTGCCGTGAAACATGACAGAATGATTCTAAAATTAGTTGAAGGAGTAGAATTAACAGGGTCAGTAGGATTTATTATAATGCTAATATTTGAATTGGTAGTGAATTGGCATACAGATAGAGAATAGACCATTCAAACAGAAAAGAGACTTTACAAAGAGACCTTTCTGTCTTTCTGGTACTGATGAACCTCTGCAAGGCAGCAATGGAGACAGGCATTGAGAACAGACTTACGGACACAGTGGGGGATGGAGAAGGTGGGATGAATTGAAAGAGGAGCACTGAAGCATAGACATTACCATATTAAAATTAGACAACCAGTGGGAATTTGCTGAATGACGCAGGGGGCTCAAAGCCAGTGTTCCGTGACAACCTAGACGAGCAGGATGGGACGGTTAGGTGGGAGGGAGGTTCAAGAGGGAAGGTACGTGTGTATACCCGTGGCTGATTCACGTTGATGTATGGCAGAAACCAACACAGCACTGTAAAGCAGTCACCCTCCAAGTAAAAGTAAATACAATTTTTAAAAACAGAGGCCTTCATGTTAAAAAATTTAAATGCATATATAAGAAAGTACAGCTTCCTGGATGGGTGAGCAGTAAAGAATCCACCTGCCAATGTAAGGGAGATACAGGAGATGTGAGTTCCATCCCTGGGTCAGGAAGATCCACTGGAGTAAAAAATGGCAACCCACTCTAGCATGCTTGCCTGGAGAATCCCATGGACAGAGGAACCTGGTGAGCCATAGTCCATAGATTGTCGCAGAGTCAGACGTGACTGAGCAATTGAACGTGTGTGCACACACATATGCATGCGCACACACATACACAAGAAAGTATCCCTTAAACAAAGGTAAAAGACAGGCTTTAGAATGAGAATGCTTTCAGACATGTATGTCTCATGAAGGATTAATATCCATAGTATGTAATGTGTGCATGCATGTATGGGTGTGCTTAGTTATGTCTGACTCTTTGCGACCCCATGACTATATAGCCCGCCAGGCTCCTCCGTCCATGAGGTTTCCCAGGCAAGAATACTGGAGTGGATTGCCATTTCCTATTCAGTTCACTTCAGTCGCTCAGTCGTGTCTGACTCTTTGCTACCCCATGAATCGCAGCACGCCAGACCGCCATGTCCATCACCAACTCCCGGAGTTCACTCAAACTCATGTCCATCAAGTCGGTGACACCATCCAGCCATCTCATCCTCTGTTGTCCCTTTCTCCTCTTGCCCCCAATCCTTCCCAGCATCAAAGTCTTTTCCAATGAGTCAACTCTTCGCATGAGGTGCCCAAAGTACTGGAGTTTCAGCTTTAGCATCATTCCTTCCAAAGAACACCCAGGGCCGATCTCCTTCAGAATGGATGGATCTGGTTGGATCTCCTTGCAGTCCATGGGACTCTCAAGAGTCTTCTCCAACACCACAGTTCAAAAGCATCAATTCTTCGGCGCTCAGCTTTCTTCACAGTCCAACTCTCACATCCATCCATGACCACAGGAAAAACCATAGCCTTAACTAGACGGACCTTAGTCGGCAAAGTAATCTCTCTGCTTTTGAATATGCTATCTAGGTTGGTCATAACTTTCCTTCCAAGGAGTAAGTGTCTTTTAATTTCATGGCTGCAGTCACCATCTGCAGTGATTTTGGAGCCCAAAAAAATAAAGTCTGCCACTGTTTCCCCATCTGTTTCCCATGAAGTGATATATATAATGAAATCCTACAAATCAGTAACAAGACAGAGATCTAGTAGAAAAATGGGCAAAACATAAATAGGTAAGACCAATAGGAATTTATTTATTTAGGTTGTATTTATTTATTTATGGCTGTGCTGGGTCTTTGTTCCGTTGTAGGCTTTTCTTTTGTTGTGCAGAGGAAGGGCTGTTGTCCCGTCACCGCATGCAGGCTTCTCATTGTGGTAGCTTCTCCCATGGCAGAGGCTCTAGGGCCCGTGCACCTCAGCGATTGAGGCACATGGACTCAGCAGTTGCGGCTCCCTGGCTCCAGACACAGGCTCAGCAGTTGGGCATGTGGGATTTTCCCAGGCCAGGGATCAATCCCATGTCTCCAGCGCCAACAGGTGTATTCTTCACCACTGAGCCACCAGCGAAGCCCTCCAGCATGAATTTAAATTCCTATAATAGTGATCAGGGAAATGCCAGTGGAAGAGGAGCAACATGGCAACACTGTATGTGATCATACTGATAATTTAAAGGTGAAAATGTGGCAGCAAATGTTGTTTTATGTGTGACTGTTGGATTGTAAAATTGTTACAGCCACTTTGGAGAGTAGTTTGATAGTATCCAATAATGTTGAAAAACCACCAACAACTTAAGGTTTCAGCAGTTCCCATTCTGGAGTTCTCTAGGGAGCCTTTAACCCATGTTCACAAAGAAGATGTGAAAGGAATGGCCTTTTTAACAGCAAAAATCTGAAAGTAACCTAGATTTCAGTCTACAATCCCAAGTATGTACACAGAAGGTAAAGCATACGAAAGTTGTTATAAAGGATCTATGTCCTTTTGTAGCACCATGATGAATAAATCTGGAAGACTATTTTGTTTGAAAAAAATCAAAGTTGTGAAAGGATGTATTCCCAATGATATCGTCTGCTTAGATTTCATAAATATACGAATACTTGAGGGAAGGGTGCCTTACATCTTTCAGAGAGGTTTCCCTGGAGAGACTGAGAGGAGAATGGGATTGAAAGTTGATATTTAAGTTACATTTATAGAACATCTTATGTCTTTGTAAGATGAAGCAAATTTGGCAGAATCTTAACATTTGTTAAATCCGGATGAGCAGTACTCATTCCCCTTTGTGAGGGGATGCAGCATGTATTTAACTGGGGGCTGCAATGCTGTTAGTCTGAACTGGAAACTTTCAATTATGAAATATTTCCCAAACCCTCTGCCAGTGTTACTGAAAAGATAGAAAAAGATACAAACAGGCAAGGTCAAATGTGAGCAGCAGAAATAGGAGCCGATTGACATTATCAGCATTGTTTTGGTCAGCAGAGAGAGAGAGATGTTTGAAACTGAGTAACGAGAGAGCTGCATGTGAAGACCTTTCCAGAGGAATTCTACAAAAATTGAACCCGTTACAGTCCCAGGGTTACAGCCTCCAAAGAGCTGGTAAGATGGCACTTGGAGGTGGAGCTGGTTGTAGGTATGTAGTCAGGTCCCTTCCATAAACTGTTGGAATTGTAAAGGCTTTGGAAACAAGGAGAAATTATTTGAAATTTTCTGGCTGAGCTTGGTTCCCAGAATGCTAGAAGCCAGGCAGAAAATGGAACCATTCTTCTGTAGAGAGAGTGAAGCGCATTCTAAAAATGACTTGTAAGTAGTAGCATTTTTGGGTCCCCCCAGTATGGGGGAAAACCGTCTGCCTGATTTCAGTAGAAAAGGAATTTTTGGAAATAGTATTTAGTAACTTGCTGAATCACTTGGAAGGCTATATAACTAGGTTTGGGAAATGGGTAAGCACAAGGGAAGCCAAGTGGCCAAGACGACACTCGGATCACTCTAGAAAGCAGAATGGTGCTGCCCCCAAGAATGGCATGTCCAGCTTTGCTCATCACCACCAGCACTTTTCATGAGGGTACCAGTGCATTGTGGCTGCCACTGACGCCACCAGCTTTCATGTAAATAGATTCACAGCCTCCTTGCTCTCTGCAGACACTGCCTTTCAATTCAGAGTCCAGGGTATGCATATCTCATTGGCCGAGAGGCAAGTTATGTTTGTATCCTGTCTGTAAGAATGACTTGATTAATTGCAGTATGGCACTTCTGAGCTTCTGTTATGGAAGGCAGACTTGGCATAAGGCAAGGAATTTCCCTGGATATAGGAGAAGATTACTCAGATGCTGCTGCTGCTGCTGCTAAGTCATTTCAGTCGTGTCCGACTCTGTGCGACCCCATAGATAGCAGCCCACCAGGCTCCCCCATCCCTGGGATTCTCCAGGCAAGAACACTGGAGTGGGTCGCCATTTCCTTCTCCAATGCCTGAAAGGAAAAGTGAAAGTGAAGTCGCTCAGTCGTGTCCAACTCTTAGGACCCCATGGACTGCAGCCCACCAGGCTCCTCTCCCCATGGGATTCTCCAGGCAAGAACACTGCAGTGGGGTGTCATCACCTTCTCCAACTCAGATGCTAGGCAGTCATAATTATAGTTCCCCTTATGTCCAGCTTCCCCAGGTAAACCTGGGTCCCCATCCAGTTTGCTCCAGGAAAGTCTCCTTAGTAGTGACCAGGCCCTGCCCTCACACAGACAGTAAATGTGAAAGGATAGCCAATGATAGCAGATAGGAGACAAAGCCTTCGACGTGAGGACAAAGCTCACAACAAACAGAAGAAAAGGCAGTTGGGGAAATATAAACAATGAATATGAAAAGAACACTTTAAAATTAGTCTAATGTTAGCAGGGGTAAGACACCGTATCATAGTCATTAAACAACAGATTTTTTTTTTTTTTAAACAGAAGAAACAAAGGACACAAAATTTTTTCAAATTTGAGTCCAAGAATCAATATGAAAAGTTAAATAGTCTTGTTGGAAAATGAAGTTCAAAACTTACCAAAGTACCTAAATGAAAAGAAATGGGCCAGGGTGTGAGAGAACAGATAAACTGTTGAGAAAGTACAGTATCCTTTAAGCAGAACATTTACAAAATGAAAGCAAAAAAGAAAGAAAAGAAATTATCACAAATCAAATAATGAAATAAGATTTCGCTTAACTGAAAGAGATGTGTTTTAATACTGAAAAGGCCTATTGGATATCCAATACAAGGACTATAAAAAGACTTGCTTTCCAAAGGCCACTCCAGTATTGAAAAGATGATCCTAAATTATCACTGGAAAAGAAATTGTGTAAAAGATCAGGAATCAGAATATGGTTGGACTTTTCAATTCCAACAGTTGAAGCTGGAAGATACTGAAATAATACCTTAAAAATTCTAATGATAAACGTTTTACTGTCTAGAATTTTGTTGTTGCTTAGTTGGTAAGTTGTGTCTGACTCTGCAGCTCCGTGGACTGCACCATGCCAGGCTCCCCTGTCCTTCACCATCTCCTAGAGTTGCTCAGACTCGTGTCTGTTGAGTTGGTGAGGCCGTCCACCCATCACCTGCTTCTCCTCCTGCCCTCAATCTTCCCAGGCGTCAAGGTCTTTTCCAGTGAGTCAGCACTTCGCATCAGGTGGCCGGGGTATTGGAGCTTCAGCTTCAGTCCTTCCAATGAATATGCAGGGTTGATTTCCTCTAGGATTGACTGATTTGAACTCGTTGCAGTCCAAGGGACTCTCAAGAGTCTTCTCCAACACCAGAGTTCAAAAGCATCCGTTCTTCAGTGCTCAGCTTTCTTTATGGTGCAACTCTCAGATGTGTACATGACTACCAAACCACCAGTCATATTAAGGCTGGACATGCCAGGACACAAAACTCCTGATACCTGAGTACTTCTTAGGCGGTCGCTGAATGAGGATAGGGTCCATCAAAATGAGCGAGTAGACTAAGAATGAGGAAGGTAATGAGATCTGGGAAGCATGGAATTCATCCCAAGAGAGGAGAGAAGGAACTGTCAGGATAATAATGGTGATGGTATGTTTCCTAGAGCTCTCCATCTTCACACTCCATTCCAGCCCTGCTGATCTCTAGGGCTACTGGAGATGCCTGAGCAGTAGCCCTAGAGATCAGCAGGGCTAGAATGGAGTGTGAAGATGAAGAGCCCTAGGATGGAGGTCTCCAGGAAAGAGACGTGGAATCGATAGGGCACTTGTGGCTTTTGACCATGTGAGAAACAGTTAGGAGAAGAAAGAGGTTTTTGTTTTTTGGCGGATGGTGTGATTTTTTTTTTTCTTGTTGAGTTTCAAAAGAATTAAGGGTAAGCATATAGAAACTAAGCAAATTTTTTTAAAAAGCCATTATTAACTCCAGGAAAAACAAAGTAAGCAATTGAGCAAATATAGCCATAGTAAAGTAAATCCTGATGTCTAAGTGTGATGTAACTATGATACAGACATAAACACATATACATCTATCCATGCATGTTTACGTAATATAGAGCAAGGGAAGAGGGAGCACACTTTCTGGAAGCATGCTTATTCTCATCTTCCAAAACAGAACTCCAACAGAGAATATCTAATGTTAAATCAAGAAATAGCGCCCGAGTCTGTTATTTAGGAACGTGGAGATACTGGACGAAGTAGTGCTGTAAATTGAGTGATTGCTCTTAGAAGTAAAGAAGATGATGTAAAGACTGCTGCTGCTGCTAAGTCGCTTCAGTCGTGTCCAACTCTGTGCAACCCCAGAGACAGCAGCCCACCAGGCTCCCCCGTCCCTGGGATTCTCCAGGCAAGATCACTGGAGTGGGTTGCCATTTCCTTTTCCAGTGCATGAAAGTGAAAAGTGAAAGTGAAGTTACTCAGTCGTGTCCGACTCTTCGCGACCCCATGGACTGCAGCCCACCAGGCTCCTCTGTCCATGGGATTTTCCAGGCAAGAGTACTGGAATGGGGTGCCATTGCCTTCTGCGGATGTGAAGACTACGGTTTGGTTTTTGTTTTTACCTTAAATGCCTGAAGTTCTGTTTGCCTATAACTAGTATGTGTATTACTTTTTTTAAATTTTCAGTGAAAAAATACTAAATAAATAGTATTGTAGTATCTTAGTACCACAGGTTTACCTTCTTACAGATGGTAAAATCACTTGGTGGTTTTTGCTGTACCACTTGTTTTCCTGTATCTTTAAGCCTCTATTAAAGGCTTAGATACATAAAGTTAAGTAAGGTGCAGTCCCTGGCTTAGATACTTGTGGCTTAGGGGGTGTTGTATCAGGAAACTTAAAAAAAAAAACAAAAAGCAGGATGTTCTTTGGGGACCAAGGATACAAGGGAAGTGTTGGGGACTGTGAGAGGAAGCATGGGTGCTCGTAGCTCCCAGGAATGGGAAATACCTAGGGCTTGTGGAAGGAACTAAGGTGAGAGAGGCTGGTGTGAGCGTGAGGAGGAATCCTGAGTACAGCAGAGGAGTATCTCTTAAGATGCTGAGCAGCAAGTCCATTTGCAGATGTTAAAAGAGGCGTTACAGAGCCCCGCAATATGACTCTTTCCTGGTTTACCCACCATTTTTCTTTTCCTGAAAGGGTTCTACCAGTTTCCATGGTTTCTAGCAACACAGGGAGATCCCTTAACTGTAGCTCCAGTAACGGTGGGAGGATGCACATGCCCAGAATTTTTCCTAATAGGTATAAAATGATGTAGTGTTTCGATTTCTGTGTCTTTTGTTGCTTCTTATAACCCATGATTATTATAACACTAGTTAGGCTCTTTTCATGTAACTGTGCTCTGTTAAGAGTTTTTTTTTTTACTCCAACATATTCTTTCTTTTAAGCCTGCTTTTATGATAGTTTTGTCTAAAAAACCCTTCTAAATCAGTTGTTTTGTCAAAAAAAACTTCAAACTGACAGTCCTTCGTTTTTTGTTTTGTTTTGTTTTTGGCTAACAGTGCTGGTATTAGAAAGGTGAGTGCAGAGTGAAATCATGGTTTCATTAAAGTAGAGGATCCTTCTCTTGATTTTTAATCATCCATAAATTACCTGCAATCCTCTCAAGGGATACTGTTAAAAAAAAAAAAAAGTAACATGTCAGGGGATGGGGTAGAGTGTGAACAACTTCCTGGAAGAGATGATACCCAAATGCAACCTTGATGGAGGAGAAAGAGTTAAACAGGACACAGAGGGATGGGTAAGCCCAAGAGAAGAAAGAAAAAGAATTGTGTCCAGTTGTGTTTCAGCAGAAGTTGCCACTTGGTTTCTCCTGAAGGCATTCAAGGTGTGTTCAAATACTTGCAACTGGTTCTCTTACCCTTTTACTGGAGCTGCAGGTTCACAGAGTGCAGAGAGGCTGTACTGTTAACCAGGAAGTTCTAACATGCCTTTGGAAATTTTTCCTTTTGCCTTGAGAGCAGAGGGAAGTTATTGTGAGGTTTTGAGCAAGAGAGTGTGTTGGGCTTGCCTGCTTGCAATTTAGAAACAGTCCTGCATAGGCGAAGTGATCACATTTTAAAGTATTATAACGCAGACATACAGGACTACATTTTCAGATTAAATTTATCGTGTCGAGCTAGGGGATTATATTTCACTTTGCCACAAAATGAAAAAGGGTGGCCAAGAAACAAAAAACGACTTCTGCCACAAGGTTTTATCTTTGAACATTTGGTCAGTTTGCATTTTACTGAGCTTTTTTTTTTTTTTCTTTCTAGTTTGTCAATGAACGTTTGAGTGATAAAGTTTAATAGGTTTGTGAGTAAACTCTCATTTAGAAATCAGGGGTTTTTAAGTTTGGAGGCAGAAGTAAAAATAATTTTATTTGAATATTTTATATATAAAGTGTGTAGATTTGTGTATGTACATAATTACTAAAACATTACTAAAATTTTTACATAATTAGTGAAAAAAATTTACATAGTTAAAACTTGGAGGATTGTGGTGTGCATTGAATTAAAGTTATTTCATTCGCTCTTGCCTTAATTTTTGTTGACTAGTTGCCAGAAACATTTGTAGAGGGCTCCTATTTTCAGAACCAGGATAAGTACATAACAGATTGAAAATTTGTCAGCTGTGAAGGGATTCATCCAGTACTTTATGTCAGGTTGGCAAGGGAGGTCCTCTGCCTCTCCTGATCGGAAGTAGATTCTTTCGCTCTTGTTTTCGGTTCTGTCGTATTGAACAAGTACTGGAGTAAGTCTCCTCGGCGGTGAGCTGCTTCCTGGGCTACTTCCCTTCTCCCCTTCTTCTTCTTCAATGCTTGTCTTAGTGTGTGTGGTGCTGCTGCTGCTGCTGCTAAGTCACTTCAGTCGTGTCCGACTCTGTGTGACCCCAGAGACGGCAGCCCACCAGGCACCCCCGTCCCTGAGATTCTCCAGGCAAGAACACTGGTTGCCATTTCCTTCTCCAGTGCGTGAAAGTGAAAAGTGAAAGTGAAGTTACTCAGTCGTGTCCGACTCTTAGCGACCCCATGGACTGCAGCCTTCCAGGCTCCTCCGTCCATGGGAATTTCCAGGCAAGAGTACTGGAGTGGGGTGCCATTGCCTTCTCCGTAGTGTGTGTGCACCCAGCCCCAATTCATAAACTTTTAGGAGTGGCTGCCTTTGGGGTTGGGATTGGGATGTCTGAAGGAAGATATGTTTTTTAACTTTTTCAGCACTATTTCAGTTCTTTTTTTTTTTTTTTTAAACAAGAAGCATATCCATTTATTTAAAAAACAACTTTGAAAAGAGGGGGCAGCAAAGAGGAGACTTCTGTATGGGAGAAGAATTATTTGAGGGTAAAACAGAAAAATTAGTTTGATCATCATTAATTTGATGACAGCTTTTAATCTCTGGTTTCTGTTGTGTTTCCCATGTATGCTGTGTTAAACACCTTCCATCTGTTTTCCTGTGGATTAATTTACTTGCTACGATTATTTATAGTAAATTCTGTCATGCATCAGTATTTCATGTGATTGTGCCTTATCTCATTCTAACTGATTCACTTCTTTTAAGAGATTTGCTCATTTTTATGGTTATTTTTCATGCACTTTGATGAGGAGTGGATTGGAAGGAGGAAGGTCAAACCGCTGTTATTTTTCATTCACTACTGTTGTGAAGGTTAATCTTAAGAGAGAATGATGAAGCTGAAATCTTTATTAAATTTCAGTGGTGGGAGGGTTTTTTTTTTTTTTTGTCTTCCTCAACACAGTATTTGTGAGATAACCATAATTACATTTTAGATTACAATATAAACTCTGTTAATGTACCAACTAATTTCTAGTTCATCTTAGCTGGGAGCATGTGGCTTTTGTTGCAAAAAATTCCATTTCAAGGAAACCGAGCTTAGGTGCTTTGGAGATAAGGATTGGATGGCTCTCTGTCCTCCAGAACCTAATATCCACTTGGGGAGAAAAAGCCCAACCATATGTAGAGTTAATTGCAGAAAGTAGTATTAACAGCAGGAGAGGCATTTTAATAAGGAGGGTGGATACTTTGGTGCTAGGAACAGGGCTTAGGGGTCAGACCCAGCAGTGACCCAGTCTCTTCTGAGCAGCCCTGGATGGTGGTGGATGATACCTGCCTGCAGAGGGATGTGGGGAGTAAGCCAGGGAGTTAGCACACAGCAGCTGGTACAGATGGATGCTCAGACTGTAGTTACAGCTGGGGCAGGAGATTATTGAAAAAGCAAGTTCTGGAAGGACAGCCCGGTGTAGCAACCAGGGCAGGAGTCAGGGCACGGAGACCTGACTCCTCACGTGGGCTCTGCCTGTTGCACTGTGGTGGACTTAACAGTTTCTGGCCCTAAGATGCCTTGTGTGGAAAATGAAAGAATCAGACGAGCTATTCATTCTCATAACTCACAATTCTAGATGCTGAATGTAAGGTCAAGAGGGACACCCTCGATTCAGCTTCAGCCATTGTGGAGCTTTATAAAGAGGTGCTGGTTTGTGGAGGGCAGACGTGTTCCTGCTCTTAGAAAGAAACCGGAGCAGGTGCCGCTTAATTCTGAGCTCCAGGCGCAATTCAGATGGCAACGAGGTTGCAGTTGAGGGACCTCTGAAGGCACATGGAAGGCAAGTGACCTTACCGCTGCAGCATTTTTTCCCCACTGAGTGTTGAGATTCATGTCTGGATTGGGCTTCAGAAGTAATACTCAGACTATAAATGGAGGCTTTTTTTTAATAATGTGTTTTCAAAGTAGTTTTTCTGCTGTAATTCCTCTAACTGCCAGCTCAGTATTTATTAGAGAGAGAGCCCTCCACGTTTTTATGTCAGTGTGCTTTCCCTCTCTGAAAGGGAGATGTTCGCCTCCCAGGGGGCTTATGAGGACTCAGGGGAGGCTCACAGGTCACGGAGTGGACAGGATGGCAGAGTGCTGTGCTCTCTGAGCACCGTGGGGAGAGAGTTTATCCTTAGAAGGTAAGCGTAGAGTGAAACAGACGAATAACCCACCAGCAACTGTATTTAAGGAAACACTATGGCAAGGTGGAGTGATTTTGTGTTTTAATTTTTTTCCTTTTAAGCTCTCTGTCCTTGGGTGTGATATTTTAAAATCTGCTAAGTGAAACATGGTTACTGGTGATACTGTGATTAACAGTGATTAGGATATTAGGGTTGTGCTTAGAAGGAACTTTCTGTTTACCCATTGTTCTTGGTGGTAAAGAATCTGCCTGCCAGTGCAGGAGACCAGGAGACGTGGGTTCGATCCCTGTGTTGGGAGAATTCCCCTGGAGTAGGAAATGGCAATCCATTCCAGTATGCTTGCTTGGAAAATTCCATGGACAGAGGAGACTGCAGGGCTACGGTCCATGGGTCGCAAAGTGTCGAACACGACTGAGCACGCACACAGACACCCATTGTTCTTACTGATGGGACTTTCTCTGCTTTTTCTATGTCTCAAGTGCACTTTCTTAAATTCTTTTTGGATTTTAAACACTCAAGTGAGAAAACCTTGATGTCTTTGACAAAGCCAGTTGTGACATTCTATCTTGCTGAACCCTCTGGTCCTCTTCCAGTTAGACTATAGGGACTTGAGGGTGGAAGTGTTCCCTCTTTGCTTTCTCTCTTGATAGTGACTGGCTTATGCAGAACACCAATAGCTGGTGCTCCCATAGCCCATATTGGCAGCCGGAAAAGCTGTCTGTACTGATGCAGATTCTCAGCTGCAGTTCGTCATGTGTGGATCAGAGGCAATTTTCACGGCTTATCTAGTTTAAATCTAACTTAATGCAGTTTAGACCGCCTCTTTCCCTCCTGCCTTCAGAGAAAGTCAATACTACTAGATTCTTCCTTTCCGGGTTAAATATACAGTTTCTTCGAGCCATCGATACCTCAGGACAATGTGATAATACTCTCCAGAGTGTTGATCTGCAGCCCAAATGGTGACCTTCTTCCAGTTTAGCCTGAATGTCTGCAGGAGGAGGGTTGGAAGGTCAAAAGCTGAGAAACATGGAGTAGGGAAAGGCTACCCACTCTGGTATTCTGGCCTGGAGAATTTCATGGACTGTATAGTCCATGGGGTTGCAAAGAGTCAGACACAACTGAGCAACTTTCACTTCACTCATGTGTACGTGGGAAAGTAGATGTATTCCAGGAAATGGCAACGAGTGATGACGACTCAGTCTGTGCTTTGTTTAGGCAGCCTTACCTGATTACCTAGGACACTGCAACCTTGCAAAAAGGTGAAATGGAGACTCTTGGGTAGGAGGGGCTTTTGTGTCAATACTAAACATAAAGAAAGTGTTAAATACAAAAAAATGAGGAATGCAAGCAATTGTATTAATCGTCTGTATGGAGTAATTATTCAAATCCTATAAATACTGCTAAATCTTATAATCTTCAGTACTTTCTATTTTATGTAGCCCTCCTTTGATTCTATTTTAATCAGAGGATTTGGCACAAGATCATCTTATTGGAAGGACTTGACATCTGTTGCATTTTGACTTGTTTGGTGATTTGAATGGTTTGAGGTTTTATATGATGCTGTATTTAATAATTAGTATTCAAGTGTGTGTTCATCATACAACATTCTCAGATAGTTTATTGTTTTTAGTAACAGAATGAGTTGGTTTTTTCTTCTAAACTTTTTCTTCTGTTACAAATGTTATGCATGTTCATTTTAGAAAATAAATAATATAGTTAAATACTTTAAAAAGGAATTATTTATAATCTGTCTACAGACAAGTATTCTAACTCCCTTGGTGAATTTTCTTTGGCTTGTTTATATACCTATATGTAACTAAAAAATAACTAAATTTATAGTATATAAACCATTTTGTTTGTATCCTGAGTTCTGAAACTGGGCCCGTTTGTCCTCAGTTACAGTCAATAGAATGCACAATATAAAAATATTCTTAAAAAAATAAGTCCATGGTCAAATCAGTTAAGAAATATCTTAGTTTAGCAGTTGTGTTGGGTTTTTCTTTAAAACTGTGTATTTCATGGAGCCTTAATATACTAACATGTATTATCAAATCCTAATGCAGGTGATGGTGGCCCTTCCTTATTTAATTATGGAGCCCTTTTTTATGAATTAATAACTTGAAGGATTTGAAACACAATTTAGGGAAAGTTGACCAGCCTTTCTTCCCGCATAGTAGACATGTATTGATTGTCTCTCTGCTCCCAGTCCATTTCTCATATCCCCCTTCCCAGATCCTGTTTGGTAATCACATGATCAGTACTAGATCACAGTTTGCAGGATTGATGAGTAACTTTCTAATGGATTTTAATGAATATTAATGGACAAATTTTTTTTTTTTTAAACACTCAGCTCCTTCATGGATCTAGTCTGCTCTCTTAATACCCTGGGTGCCAGCCACAGAATCTGCATGCCCTTGATGAGCTCTGATGTCTTTTCCTTGAAAGTATTCATTTCAGTTCAGTCGCTTAGTCGTGTCTGACTCTTTGCGACCTCATGAACCGCAGCGCACCAGGCCTCCCTGTCCATCACCAACTCCCGGAGTTTACCCAAACTCATGTCCACTGAGTCGGTGATGCCGTCCAACCATCTCATCCTCTGTCGTCCCCTTCTCCTCCCACTCTCAAGTATTCATTTGCTGTACCTCAAATGCTATTTTTCCTTTAATAATTCTGGTTCATGGTTACCTTTCTATTTACTACATTTTACCTTTTACCTCTTTACTTTATTTTTTTTAATTAATTTTTATTTTTTTAGTTTGTTTTGCTTTACAATACTGTATTCATTTTGCTATACATTGACATGAATCAGCCACGAGTGTACATGAACTCCCAATCCCGACCCCCACCTCCCCTCTCCCACCCCACACCCTCTCTCTGGATTATCCCCGTGCATCCGTCCCAAGCATCCTGCATCCTGCATCAAACCTCTTTACTTTAAGCTCCTCCGAATAAGCTCCTCCTCTTGGCATTATATTAATTGGTTATTGCCTGAGTTTTCTCATATTCAAATATAAGATAAATGTTCACATTTATTTCTGTTCTCCTTTATTTTGCCAGCTGTTGAATCATTTTCTTACCCATCAGTAATTCTTACCATGTGTCTGGCTCCAAACCTTTTAAATTTTATTAAAAAAAAATTTTTTTTTCAACTCCTTTATATTTTATCATCCCTCTTCTGCCATCAAGCTTGCTGCTGAATTTTCATGTGGTTTCCTTCACCTGCAGCTACCCAAAGTATGTTCAAGCCTTACTAGACCTTTGAAATGTAACCTTCTTCGTCAAACTTTTTGTTTGCAGGGTAGTTGGGAGGCAAATGTTATTCTTTCTTTTCTCCTTACTCTGTCAAAACAAACACATTTTAAATTGTTTTCTTATCTCTAAACTCAAATGTAAATTCATATGTTTATGTGTGTTTTGTATCTATAACTTCTTTATTCACTTTGGTAATTTGAGGGCAAATTATTTGAATCTACTTTGTCTCCATCCGTGTTGTCTTGTTTAGATAGTGAACATTTGGAGAGCAGGAACTAGATTTATCAACTCATCTCTTAGCAATCCTTCCTGATTTTTGTTGAGGAGATAGAACGGAAATGAAAGAAGGGGGAAATCCCAATCTAAAAAGTTAAATGCTGATTCATAAAGCTTAAATTATCCAGGACTTTGCATGGAGATGTTTGTACATGTTTCAAGGCTGATTTGAAAGAGTGAGACGTCCCTTCTATCTGAGATGTTACTTTTATGTAATGTGGCTGTAATTCAGGAAAGCCAAGAAGGGAGGTAAAGGAAAGCATTGGCTTTATTTGGTTATCATAGCTAATCTAATGTCCAAACACTGTGATGTAATATTTCTGTTTTAAAATAAAGTTTCCTGTTATATTCTAAAGAATATTTATGGATATTTTAAGTCTGTGTATATAGCTTAATAAACTATTTACATTGACATTTTATAAATATTCACATTGTTTATCTGTGTAATCTCAGGATATTTGTATAGTTATTCCTCATCAAAATTTCTTCTATTGCCTGGAATCATTGAGAGCTGACCCTGTATCTGAGGCTGTGTCAGTTAAGGGACCTACCAACATCCCATTTTGAAATACAGAGGTAATTGATGGAGAATGCTACATCTTTTCATGGGCTTTCCAGGTCGCTCAGTGGTAAAAAAAAAAAAATCTGCCTGCCAATGCAAGAGATGCAAGTTCCATCCCTGGGTCAGGAAGATCCCCTGGAGGAGGAAATGACAACCCACTCCAGTATTCTTGCCTGGAAGTTCCCATGGACAGGGAAGCTTGGCAGGCCCCAGTCTGTAGGTCCCAAAGAGTTGGACACAACTAAGCATGCGCACTGCATATTTTAGTGAATGTTCCATATCGTACTGTAGATTATTTCAGGGCAGGAACTGTAAGTTGTTGTTAGTTTTTTGTTTTCTTTCCTTCCCACATCTTCTTGTGTAACCTTTAAACTATTTTTATGCCCTTGGCACCAAGAAAGTTTCCCATGTTGTTCTTTTGCTTTGGTTCCTTCAATTATTTATTGTTCTCACTTCCTTATCACTCATTTATTTCTTGGAAAAATTTTATTTTTCTGCTTAATAATTCATGTTGAAAATGGATAAATAAGGAAGATATCAAATGAGCACTTGCATATATTTTATCTGTAATGTAAGGGAAAGGGTCATGAGAAGAGATCCGGAGATAACTGCATAGAGGTGATATATTTAAAGCTGTGGGTATCTATGACATCTCCAGACAGTACTGGCTACCATGCAGCTATCTCTCGCAAGCAGTTTCCTAATTCTGCTTCATTCAGTTGCACAGGCAACTGATCCAGCCAAGTCAACACCCTGGTTTCCAGAGTAATATTTTTACTCCAGTATCCCCAGACCTGCGATCTCATCCTAATGCACTTGCTGCTCAAATGCATCCTAATACTAACATCCTTTACAGTACCTTCAAAAACTTTAAACACTGGTAAGAAAAGTAAGCCAAGGGTACCACCCTGGAATCACTTGCTTTTAAATAGAGCCACCAGTGATCCTGAGGAGGGAGGCAAAAGAAAGCGGAAATTAAGAAGAATGTGTTCATCATGAAGGCCTAGAGAAGACAGAATTTCAGGAGAGAGAGAGGTCAAGAATGTAAATGTCTCAGTGAGCCAGGATGACAGGGACTGTTTTTACACCTGTAGCCTCCCTTGGAGGGAGGGGCTGTTTCTCCAAATAGCTCTAGCACTAAGTGTGTGGTCCATGCTCAGAAGTTAATGCAGAAAGACTGGGGGTGATTTACTGGTGAGCAGGAGGCACTTCCTTTGAAAGAATGGTCTTATCAGAAAACTGTGCTATGTTACGTGGTGATAGACCTTGAGTGATGGAAAAAGTTCAGTTAGTAGATTGCATCTTTTCCTTAGCTGACAGAGTTTCCAGGAGCTCACAGAACTAAACATTCGGATTGATATTCTAGCTAAATGGATCCACCATGGACTCAGGTACTACCTAGAGCTATAAAATTAAACACATAACAAGGATATTTCTTAAATAGTTTACTCTTTCAACAGATAGAGGTGACATGCTATAAATTAGTACTGCTCTTCTACTTAATTCTGTTTTTTTTTTTTTTTTTTACCATATTTAGTGATGCTTAGGCGGGTTTGCTGATAACTAAGAGAATTGCTAATCGTTGTTAGCATATGTTTGCTATTTCCATTAACCCCAAGGAATAGGTTTCAGGTATTATTGATGTGGTGTCGTATTACACATGGATGGCATCATTATTTTCAATTAGTACTTGAATAAATACAAAGCGTGTATATTCTGTGGATGCTGGTCTCTGTCTAAAGTTCCTATTGTGCCTGAAGGGCTTTGTTGCTATACATAAGGGTGGGAAAGAGAGGAAAAGAGAAAAGGGAAGAGAAAAGGAAAGAAGTCTCCATGACAAGAAAGCAAAATCTGATATTTAACTTAGTTGTCCCATATTGAACCTCCTCAGATTTTTCAGGTCGTTAAGAGTGTGGGCCCTCTCTCCCCTATGTGCCCATGTATATTTTGAAATTAAGAGACAACACTGAGTTATCGTAATCAAGATGTAGGAAGAGTCTTGGCAATTTTTTTTTAGTTACAAAGAAATATATCTGTGTAAGACTTTTAAAATAATTTTATTTACTTTTGGTTGTTCTGAGTCTTCCTTGATACGAGGACTTTTCTCTTGTTATAGCGAGGGGGTTGATATGAGGACTTTTCTTTCGTTGCAGCGAGGGGGTTGATATGAGGACTTCTCTCTCATTGCAGCGAGGGAGGCCCACTCTCTGGTTTCAGTGAGTGGGCTTCTCATTGCATTGACTCTTCCTGTTGTGGAGCCTAGACTTTAAAGCACATGGGCGTCAGGAGTTGTAGCATGTGGGCTCGTATTCATGGCTCCCACGCCCTAGATCAGTGGCTCAATTCCACGGCGTGTAGGATCTTCTCAGACCAGGGATCGAACCTGTGTCTCCTGCATTGGCAGGCGGATTCTTTACCACTGAGCTACCAGGGAAGCCCACTTGTGTGAGATTTTTAAAAACCTGTTAAAAAGGCCCAGGAAGCATATGCGATGCTTCTGAACGGGAGTCCTGTAGTAGTGACCACCAAGAACGGGCATTTCCAAGTCAGTGTTACTTACTGCATTTGAGTGCTGACCTATAACTTCACAGATACTAAAAAAAGACAGTCCTGCAGTCAACTCTATTCTAAGGGAAGTGAAATGTGGCACGAATGAGTCTTTACCCTGGGGGACTGGTGCACTGGCCTTTTAGAGAATGTCAGTTCTGGGAACGATAGGTGATTTATTTGGATTTCTGTAAGTTCGTGAGAGACATTGAAAACATCTGATTTTCATAAGAATCTACTGAGAATTATTTTGTATGTCAGTATATTCTTTCTTTGAAAGCTGTTTCATTGAAATAAACAGCTTTTTTTCCCCCTAGTTACAAAATAGCTCATAAATTGTGGTTTGGGGTTGTCAAAAGACTTTTTTTTTCTCTCTTTGAGATGGGCTCATGTTTACTTTGCATTTTGGTTCAGTTGCCCAGTTTCCTTCCATTTTACAAGGAGTACTTCTTGAACCTTGGCTTGGCCACATGGTCTCTTTCAGACGCAACAGTTAGCACATTATTCCACTTGAAGGTTTGCAGTTCAAGAGGAGCCTGGACAGTTCCCAGATATACAGTCAAATTATAGCAATCTGACGGTAGAAGTATCTAGAGAGGTCGAAAGTCAGGTTTCATTGGGTAGCAGTGTGAAACCATTATCCCTTTCACAAAAGATGGTGAAGAGGAGCCAGAGGGAAAACAATTGGCGTTTTTGTGTGGGGCTGGTCTAAGCAGCCGTGCGAGCCCAGCTGGAGCTCCTTTGGCCCTGTGTTCTGCAGGCGGCGTGCATTTTTGAAACACCCTAAATGTTCCAGCCTTTAAATAGCAGCGAGTCTTCTAAAATGATGCTGCATAGCGCAGGAGAAATTAAAGCGGCTGCCTGGGAGGCAGGAAGCCGACTAGCGAGATGCTTAATTATCGTGGAAGTAAGTGCTTGTTGCTGGGGAGCGGAGCGCGGCGAGCCCGGGTCGGCCTGGGTGTCAGCCGTGATTTGTAGACAATGCGGCCCCGGCAGCGCAGTGCTGGATCCGCAGCATCTTTGCAAACATGCATTTGGCAGGAATTTAAAGGCCACCTCTTGTGTCATTTGTGGAGCCTTGGAAAAGGGTCCTCTGCCTTTATTTTCAGGATGTACGCAACCATGCAGGATTTTGTGCTCAGAATTTGTGCCTTTTGCCTTCTGATTGACGAGCTCCTGAGGAAGTTGGTTTTCTTTGCCCGTCACCTGGAAGGATGTTAGCAGTTCTCTGTCGTCAACTGGGGGATATGGAAAGGTCTGTCCACAGCAGCTTTTGGTTTCTGCTGTCTTCATAAATTAGCACCGAAGGGTGGGGTGGGTTGCAATGCGTAAGGAAATGCAGGCATTTTGGTAATTAGTGAAACGTTTGTAGCTTTAAGGGTAGATAGAAGGAAAGAGAGCTCGGGAAGAGGTGGTGGAAAATGCTGGATGCATTCTGAAATTCTGCTCTTTGGGGTAAGTAATAAACTAGAGGGAATTACAGAAGCATGCTAATGGGTAGAATGGCTTGGGGAAAACCGTGTTTATTTTCTCTCTATTGTATTTGCTCTTGTCAACTCTGTTAAGCCTTTGTAAAGAAACAGAAAGTTTGAATTTTGAAATACAGAAGAGGTTAAAAAGTAAATGTTGCAACATATTCAGTAACATAATTTTTCAATTTTTAGTCTTGTTAAAAAGCTGTCTGTTGCTCTAATTATCGAACTCTGTTGGTTATGCCGTGAACTTCTGGCCAGCATAGCGGTTCCTGATAGTCTACATTGTTAGAGGTCACTGGAGTCTGTTCGTGATCTGTACTTGGGCTAAGTCCTGGAACAAAGATCCCTCACCACCTTCTAATGATATGAAACAGTTCAATTAAGCTGAAGTATTCATAGTCTTTTAAAATATATGTGATTTAAATGATGGATATTGATAAATGCTTTCAAATCTGCTTTACTAAAAATATGGGCTGTAAACTGTGAGTCACAATCCATTAGTGAATCTTTTATTTGGATGTGTCTGGTTTTGGCAATTGCATATTCATTTTGAGATGTATTTATTAAATGCTAATCCAAATTGTCCTTCTCTCTTTTAGAGAAAGCATGGGATTATGGCAGTCACAGAGTCCCAGTGATACAAGTTCCATTCCGTTCTTTCTGAAGGAAAGCCATCTATCAAAGTAAAGCAAAGGAACTCTTGTGGATTATCATGCTCTAAAGATCTGGATTTTCAGAGATTTGAAAATGAGCTATTTTAACCTTTTAAATGAAAAGGATTAAGATCGCATGCAAGTGCTGTATTTCTGGAAGCTGTTCTCCAAAAGGGAAGTGCGAGTTTAAAACTTCGGTATGACGGTCCTTCCTGTGGGGGTTTAAGTCAGATTGCTTTTGCGTCATGACCAGCCTGAAACGGTCACAGACAGAGAGGCCGGCTGCCACCGAAAGGGCGTCCGTTGTGGGTGCAGATGGCACCCCCAGAGTCCACACAGACGACTTCTACATGCGACGTTTCAGGTCCCAGAATGGCAGCCTAGGGTCATCTGTCATGGCTCCTGTAGGGCCCCCCCGAAGTGAAGGTTCTCACCATATAACTTCGACCCCCGGAGTCCCAAAGATGGGAGTTCGGGCAAGGATTGCGGATTGGCCCCCCAGAAAGGAAAACGTAAAAGAATCTAGCCGTTCAAGCCAGGAAATAGAAACCTCAAGTTGCCTTGAGAGCATGTCCTCCAAAAGCAGTCCTGTGAGTCAGGGAAGTTCTGTAAGCCTCAATTCCAGTGACTCAGCCATGTTAAAAAGCATACAGAACACGCTGAAGAACAAGACGCGGCCATCGGAGAACATGGACTCAGATTTCTCATGCCCGAAGCCTACCCCAGCTCCCCCAGGAAGGCTCTGCGCCGCATACGGCAGCGCAGCAACAGCGACATCACCATAAGTGAACTTGACGTGGATAGCTTTGATGAATGTATCTCGCCCACCTACAAGACGGGGCCATCGCTGCACAGGGAATACGGTAGCACATCCTCAATTGACAAGCAGGGAACGTCCGGAGAAAGCTTCTTTGACTTGTTAAAGGGCTACAAAGATGACAAGTCTGATCGAGGTCCCACTCCGACCAAGCTCAGTGACTTTCTCATCGCCGGTGGGGGCAAGGGTTCTGGTTTCTCCTTGGATGTTATAGACGGGCCCATCTCACAGAGGGAGAACCTCAGGCTCTTTAAGGAAAGGGAAAAACCACTCAAGCGGCGCTCGAAGTCGGAAACCGGAGACTCGTCCATTTTTCGTAAATTACGCAATGCCAAAGGTGAGGAACTTGGGAAGTCGTCGGATCTTGAAGATAACCGATCGGAAGACTCTGTCAGGCCCTGGACATGCCCGAAGTGCTTTGCCCACTACGATGTCCAGAGCATCTTGTTTGACTTGAATGAGGCGGTTATGAACAGGCACAATGTGATTAAGAGGAGAAACACCACCACAGGGGCTTCGGCAGCCGCCGTGGCATCCTTGGTCTCCGGGCCTTTGTCCCACTCGGCCAGCTTCAGCTCCCCAATGGGCAGCACAGAGGACCTGAATTCCAAGGGAAGCCTCAGCATGGACCAGGGAGATGATAAAAGCAATGAGCTGGTGATGAGCTGTCCGTATTTTCGGAATGAGATTGGTGGAGAAGGGGAAAGGAAGATCAGCCTGTCCAAATCAAATTCTGGTTCCTTTAGTGGATGTGAAAGTGCCTCCTTTGAGTCTACACTCAGTTCCCATTGTACAAACGCAGGTGTGGCAGTACTTGAAGTGCCCAAGGAAAACTTGGTGTTACACCTGGATCGGGTGAAAAGATACATTGTAGAACACGTGGACCTCGGCGCCTACTATTAAGGAAGTTCTTCTATCAGAAGGGTGAGTAGAGATCTTTAATTTTCTTTTGCCATACTTTTGAAAAGGAGTACTGTCTGTCGGGTTTTATAAGGCAGTGTGATGTAAGATTTGCATGAATGCCTTCTCTTGATGGTGAAAGAGTTAGCTGTTTGCTGCACTGTATTTTCGTTTGCATTTTGTGAGTTACTTTCTCCTTTTAGATATATTAAATATCTTGTATACAGAATATTAATTTTTTTTAAGTAAAAAGCCTTTGATTCAGTGGATGAAATTGTAACATTTATGTAGAAGACTTGCTAGGTCACCTTTAGGGATAAATGTCATATAAAGTTAAAAATATTTTAAATACAGCTTTTAAGGGGTTTCAAAAGCAATCTTAATGCTGGTTTTTTATTTGTTTAATACTTTTACAATTGGTACAGGGTCATTTCTTTTCTCCCTCAATGTTCTCATCACTAAATGACAGTTATAACACATTCCCATTCATTTCACAGATATTTTAGTGAGAATTTTATTATTTGACAAAAATCTGAGTTGGGAATCAAACCTTGGTCTTCTAGATTTGAGTCTAAAAGGCACTGGAGTGAGAGGTACCGTTAACATGTTGATGACTTCTTTTTCTGCTTTGGAGGAAAACATGTATCTATATTGTTGGACTGACCTGTATATATACAGTTTTATCTCATGCTTTTAAGAAAACTCTCTGAATTCACTGACAGGTAGTTTAAATGAACTCTTAGGAGCTTTCTAATAGTGTTTTTGAGCAGCATTATTTATTGAAGAGTGAGTTTGTCATGCAAGTACCTGAGCTAGGAGGCAAGATGCTCACCAAGGAAGAACGTACACCCGTGGTCCACAAGCTAGCTCAGTAATCTCTGTGTTGAGACCAAGTGAGAGGCCGCCTGTATACAAGCTACTAGAGTGGCCTTTCAATTTCCCACCTACTGTTTAGGGGGTTTGAGTCCTTTTGAGATTTATTCTTCCAAAGGAGGTTTGATTTCTAGTACTTCATTCTAGTGCTTTGTTGTATGGCATTGCTTACTTTAAAATCAAGTTTATTGTAAGGTTATTGCATGATCGGCCGTATTCACAAGGGTTTATTGACCAAAGGAGCCTTGTCTCAGTGCTTAGTATCCACGTCTCTGAAACATCTATGGCAAAGGTCCTGGAACTAATATGATAATGAAAATCCTGACTTCGTTGGTCAGCCATCTTTATTTTCTCAGAAAACTTTGTGGAGTTCAGATTTTAGAAATCACTTCTTTTCTTATTCTGTTCTTAAGGCTACAGAGTATTTTGACCTTGCCATCTTGGTATTTGGGGCCAGATAATTCTTTGTGGGTTATATGCTATAGTCTTACGCATTCTGGGATATAAGATGTTTAGCAGTGTCCCTGGCCTCTACATCCCAGATGTGGATAGGTACCCCGACTTGTGATGACCTAAAATGTCTCCATTTGGATATTTCCAGATGTCCTCTAGGAAATTGCCCCTTGCTGAAAATCCCTGTTTTACTGAGCCTGGAGAAGTTTTCCACAGGTGTTTGTGAGCTGTCTGTAGAGGAAGCCATCTTCCTAAAGAACTGACATTCCAACACAGGAGAGAACATGTTACTTATAGTCTTGCATATGTATTAATAGTAGTTGGCTCTTTCCCCTAGTTCAGTTCAGTCACTCAGTCGTGTCTGACTCTTTGCGACCCCACGAACGCCAGGCCTCCCTGTCCATCACCAGCTGCTCCAAACCCATGTCCATTGAGTTGGTGATGCCATCCAACCATCTCATCCTCTGTTGTCCTCTTCTCCTCCTGCCCTCAATCTTTCTCAGCATCAGGGTTGTTTTCAAATGAGTCAGCTCTTCGCATCGGGTGGACAAAGTATTGGAGTTTCAGCTTCAACATCAGTCTTTTCACTGAAGACCCAGGACTAATCTGCTTTAGGATGGACTGATTGGATCTCCTTGTAATCCAAGAGACTCTCAAGAGTCTTCTCCAACACCACAGTTCAAAAGCATCAATTCTTCAGCGCTCAGCTTTCTTTATAGTCCAACTCTCACATCCATACATGACTACTAGAAAAACCGTAGCCTAGACTAGACAGACCTTTGTGGACAAAGTAATGTCTCTGCTTTTTAATATGCTGTCTAGGTTGGTCATAACTTTCCTTCCAAGGAGTAAGCATCTTTTAATTTCATGGCTGCAATCACCATCTGAGTGATTTTGGAGCCCCCAAAAATAAAGTCTGACACTGTTTCCACTGTTTCCCCATCTATTTGCCATGAAGTGATGGGGCCAGATGCCATGATCTTCGTTTTCTGAATGTTGAGCTTTAAGCCAACTTTTTCACTCTCCACTTTCACTTTCATCAAGAGGCTTTTTAATTCCTCTTCACTTTCTGCCATAAGGGTGGTGTCATCTGCATATCTGAGGTGATTGATATTTCTCCCGGCAATCTTGATTCTAGCCTGTGCTTCCTCCAGCCCAGCGTTTCTCATGATGTACTTTGCATTAAGTTAAATAAGCAGGATGACAATATACAGCCTTGACATACTCCTTTTCCTATTTGGAACCAGTCTGTTGTTCCATGTCCAGTTCTAACTGTTGCTTCCTGACCTGCATACAGATTTCTCAAGAGGCAGGTCAGGTGGTCTGGTATTCCCATCTCTTTCAGAATTTTCCACAGTTTATTGTGATCCACACAGTCAAAGGCTTTGGCATAGTCAATAAAGCAGAAATAGATGTTTTTCTGGAACTCTCTTGCTTTTTCCATGATCCAGCGGATGTTGGCAATTTGATCTCTGGTTCCTCTGCCTTTTCTAAAACCAGCTTGAACATCAGGGAGTTCACGGTTCACGTATTGCTGAAGTCTGGCTTGGAGAATTTTGAGCATTACTTTACTAGCATGTGAGATGAGTGCAATTGTTCGGTAGTTGGAGCATTCTTTGGCATTGCCTTTCTTTGGAATTGGGATGAAAACTGACCTTTTCCAGTCCTGTGGCCACTGCTGAGTTTTCTACATTTGCTGACATATTGAGTGCAGCACTTTCACAGCATCATCTTTCAGGATTTGAAAGAGCTCAACTGGAATTCCATCACCTCCACTAGCTTTGTTTGTAGTGATGCTTCCTAAGGCCCACTTGACTTTACACTCCAGGATGTCTGGCTCTAGGTAATATAATCACATTAATGATTAACATTTTGAACAATTACTGTGTACTAGAAACTTACCATATGGTTTGATGTGTATTTTCTCATTTCAGTGTCTCCATGCCCTCTGTGGTATAGATATAATTATTGAAGGCATTTTCCAGATGAGAAAACTGGGGTTTGTGTGGCTGGTTTCAATGGTTAAGCTGACATTGAAGTTAATAGTATTTGAGCCAGGATTTCACATTTGGGGTATCTGACCAGAGTCCTGTTCCTGACTGCTTTGCTCTGCTCTCTACTATATTAGACTAAAGGAAGGAGAGTGTTTTTATCTTTAAATCTGGTAGAATTTTGTTCAAAGTACTTTGTCTTTCAAAAGTAAGGAACAAAAATTTGAACACCTGTATTCCACAGTAATCCAGTTTAGGTCATAACACTTCATAAATTTAAGAGCAACTAATTCAAAGAAATTTCTTATTTAAACCCTCTTTCTGTTTATAGACTATACCCTCTTAGCTAACATAATTGGAACTGTTTAGTTGAAAAAATCATTAAGATAAGGAGTCTTGCAAAAGTATATGTACTCAAAATATCTTATTTTCACTAAATTGTATAATAATAATAAATATATATTTGTTAAATTTTGGTGAGGCCAAGGGTGCTTGATAGTGATTCTGCTATTTTGAATTCTACATTGTATTAACAGTATAAACATAGTAGCAAAACACTCTGAATCTTACAGAGTGTTAGATTTAAATTTTTTTCTCCTTTTTTTTTTTAATAGATCTTGCCCACATCAAATCCAGTAGCTTTCCTTTTAATGACTTGCTTTTATGAAGTCTTTCCAAAGCCTTCAATTTAGTTTTTAATAAGAAACAAGATTTATCTCTTGTGCTCATATTCCATCAACTTTCATAATATTTAATTAAATTTCATAATTACAGTAACAAGTCACTGGCATAAACTGGTTTGGGAAGACAGTTTGACTCTTAGTCAGCATGGAGTCCAGCTGGTGGGAGCAGAAAGTGTGTGTGGCTCCAGAGATTGCCTGCTAGTGCCATTGGGCATTTATCTTCAGGGTTTACAGAGGAAACACACAACAATAGTTAATACATGAAACTGGTACAGGAAGGCGGTGTCAGAGAGCACCTGCTTGTGTTTTCTTGGGCCATACAAACTTTCAAATCAGGTAGATCATTTGTTACAAAGAAGATACAACAGGTTGTGGATCTGAATAACTTAGAGTGGAAATTAACCCCCTTAAACTATAACTGTGTATTATAAACTTTATGTAGTATATGTACTTTTCTTAACATTTTATTGAAGTATAGTTGATTTGCAGTGTATTAATTTCTGCTGTGCAGAAAAGTGAATCGCTTATACACATATGCATTTTTTTCATATTCTTTTCCATTATGCTTTATCACAGGATATTGAATATACCCTGTGCTATACAGTAGGAACCTGTTGTTTATCCATTCGGTATATAACAGTTTGCATCTGCTAATCCCAGACTTGCGCTCCATTGCTTCCCCACCCCCTTTCCCTGGGCAACAAGTCTGTTCTCTATGTCTGTGCCTCTGTTGCTGTTTCTTAGATAAGTTCGTTGGCGTCATATTTTAGATTCCACGTGTAAGTGATAGCTGTACTTTTCATCACAGTGTAAAATATAGTTAGAAAAATAATTCTGTCATGATTTTAATACATAGCTTGATTCACTGAAATTAGTACACTAACTCGTTTTTCCTAATCAGAACCTGGAATAGAGTCATCTTGTTGACAAAAGTACATCCATGACAGGTGTAATTTCTCTTCCAGCAACAGGGAGTAGCACTTCTGACCTGATTGTCAGTCCAACCTCTTAATCACCAGATACTGGGTTTAATGAATTCCTGATTTCACTGAGGCTAAATCTCTGGGGGAAAAATTCACATTACTGAAGTGTGTATTGTTGACATGATATGTAAAATTTAACGCCTTTGACTGATGAAGCTGCCATCACTTTTTAAATATTACGTTATTTTTATGAAC
The DNA here is from genome assembly GCA_006408695.1 of Aepyceros melampus. NCBI lineage: Eukaryota > Metazoa > Chordata > Mammalia > Artiodactyla > Bovidae > Aepyceros > Aepyceros melampus. Next base: position 113,753 of record SJXQ01000319.1, on the reverse strand, counting down.
ATTATTTTGCAAATTTAGACTTTAGAGGATATTTGTCTCCATCTCATGAGCCCAGTCCATTGCTGGCTCAGCAGAGCAATCCTCCCATTGTATGCATCTGTTGAAATAAACAACAAACCATCAGTTTCTTCTTTCTGGTCCTTCCTCTTCCCCACTTCTCTTTGCTGTTTTGCTGGTGCGTGTGATGGTTCTAACTCGCCGAGGATTAAATGACGGCAATAACATAGCTAACATTTATTGTGTAATTACTTTGTGCTTTATGCAGAGCTCCTCACATAATGCTCATAGGACCCCAAGGCAAGGTTGTCATTGTGATAAGTGCAAGTGATGCAACCACATCCTTCCTAGAGAGGCACAAATGAGGCAGTACAGTAACCTCAGAGTTCATCTGGGCCTCTCCCTTTGAGTGCATATGTATTTTGTGTTGAGTTTTTACTTAGTCACCATGATTCAAGTAGCAGGACAGGACTTTTTCAGTTCTGCACTGCGTATACAAGGGTCTGAGACACATCCTCCCTGAATCCCACCGGAACAGCGCACTAACGGAAAAGAGAGGAGCCCAAGGGTTGCTTTCATCGTGTTCTCTGTTGCTCCATTGGTCAACAGTGTTGATAGGCTCATCTGATGCCAGATGGGATGTCACTCTCAAAGTCAGGTTACTGCAGATGCTGTGATGGGGCCAGGCCTTCCCCTCCTGCCCAGTGGCCAGAAGCAGCTGCCATTATCAGGTCTAAAGAGCATCTAAGAATATTTTCTCCTTCCTGGAAAGGACAAACACTAATGCCCTGCACTTGCTTACTCTTCTGATAACTTGAAACCACCTGATTTGATTGTTCTGCAGTTCACCTTCCTCCTCTTATACACCACCGCCTCACCCCACCTCCTCACACATGTGTTTGTACACGCACACTCACATGTATACAAGTCAAGTTGAAGAGTATGCTGGGCTCTTGGATTATTAGTTTGGGCCTAGTTGGATTTCAGTTGCTACTGTAATGTCCAGTTTTATTTCCCTTTCACTCTCTTCTAATCAGCCATCTTTACCATTTCTTTAGAATATATACTCTGAACTGCACTTGTACTTGAAGTGACAGCTTTAGTGCTCTGATGTATTCTCCAGTTTTGTTACGAGGCAGTATTCTGCAAGCTCAGGTTGTTAAATGCGTATCATTACCTGTTGTAAGTTTTAATGGATTATTGTATGGTACATATAGAACATCAGAGGACACCTTAAAGCTAAACTTATTTGTAAAACTGTGCTTATTTTGTTCCTTCTGTAGCTGTAGCAACATTAAGCTTAAGTATAGTACTCCGGAATGCCTTGTAACTCAGAGTTCTGAAAGGATATCTAGTCTACGGTTAGTTTTTTGTGAACAGTCGTATTTCAAGTATGTGATAAAACTCCAGAGTCAGCAAGTCTGTTCTCCTAAAGCATGTTGTGCTCTGTGTTCTTGAACTTAACAGTTTATTTCTGCCAAAACTAATAGGGAAAGATTTTATTCATGTGTAATAACTTACTGTTTTCATGCCTGTGTCTTTCATTTTTTATTGAGAGCATATAAACTGTGTTTTATTTGTTTGAAGGCAGCTCTCTAGTTATGTAATCCTTTTCAGGGAGATTTGGGGCACTAAAATCACTTCCTGAGAAACTCATCTAGGAGTGTTTTGCTGCTGTTTCTTTACCTGCTCGGGGCTTCTGGTAGCAAGAAGGCCATTAGGTAGAAAGGTGTGCATGTTAGCTCTTTGGAAAACAAGCATCCCCTGCTTTCTCGGCCATGATCTCCCAAGCCCCGTCACTGATTGAACTCTGATCTGTGAGGCATCCTGGAGTTCATAGTCCTGGGCCGTCTCAGTTCAGAGGCTTGTGAAAGCTGATTAAAAGGGCATGTGCCTCTCAACCTCTCCTCTCTGTTTAGTTTTTAAAATCAAGCTAGATGGTCCAAAGGCCACCTTTGCTCAGACACTTGACTTTATTCAAGGTCATCTTGAAAGATCCAGGCATACAACAATGGAGTGTGCTTTTGCAATGAACTGATGATGGAGATACTGGCCTTTTTGTCATCCTTTGGCCTTTTAGAAAGTTCCACATGAGAAATTTATTTTAGAATTTGATGCCAGGAATTATTTTCTGGTAGCTACCAGATGCCTGCCTTTCTGATGATAGGTGTGTTTTATTTGTTTGCTTGTTTTATTTTATTTATTTATATTTTTCCTGTATCTCCTGTTTTACTTCACCTCCCAGAAGAAAATTTGATGCTCAACTGTGCCACCTTCATTTAATAACATGTTTATATCCACTTAGCTTTTATTTTCCTGCTTCTGTTTGATTAGCACAGTTTACGTATTTCCTTTACAATGAATGACTTCAGAATATTCTTTTTAGAAAAAGTGATTAGTCTACGTTTATATCCAAATGAAAGACCTCTGTTCCCAGGCTTTTTATTCAGTTCTGGCTACATTCCTCACCAGCCTTTACCTGCTTCCACTTGGTTGGTTACCTAGCTGGCAGCTTGAAACCTGGGACACAAATTTTGGGGCTTCTCCGTTTTTCCCCCTGAACCAGCCTACCCTCATTGTTGCCCTCATGCTGTAAATGCCACCATTATTATCAGTCTCTTGGATTTGAAACACTGAAGCTTCTTTGATGCCTCTCTTCATTGATGTTAACCTCCAGTCAGTTGGGAAGGCCTCTTGCATCTCCCTCCCCATTGTCGCTGATTTCCTGTACTCTGTGTCCTGGTCCCAGGTCTGTCACTTCAAGCCCTCGTTGCCTTTTGACTCAATTCTTGGCCATTGTTTTAATCTCTTCATCTCCGGTCCCCCCTACTCAAAATTCATCCTCTTGTCTTTGCCAAATACACCAGTCTAATCACAGAGCAATTTGCATCGTACATGATTGTGTTGATATGATTTAGTCATATAACAGATACCTTATTGATCAAGTCCTCTGAGAAGCAGATGCTGGGACAGTATTGGCATGCAAGTAGTTTGTTAGGGACCTGGAGCCATACTGTGAAAGAAGAGGGGAGAGGAAGCAGAATTTATCAGGGAAGGTCTTCAGTCCACAGTACAGGTCTGACACTAGGAAAGGGAGAAGAAACGAAAGTGGGCAGGGGGAGCCTCAGCCCACTGTGACGTGCGACGAAATCTCAGCCAATGCCATGAAACGAAAAGCAACAGAGCAGCTCCTTGTTGGGCAGTCACTTACCCTCCAGGCACACTCAGTCCTGGAGCTGCCCAGGAAGAGTGTGTCTGGGCTGCAAAACTACAGAAGATCCGAAGATACTACAGCCAGAGACTCTCAGCTACTTGCCTTTCTTGTGGCTGAATTTGTTGTGAGCCATTTCTGAGAGAGAGAGACTAAGTATTGCATGTCTGGGACCGCGACGTATGCATGAGTGCCTTCATCATACTCGGCATGGTTTAGGACGCTTGGAGTGAGAAATAAAATGAAACACCTTCATGGAGCGTACATTCTGGTAGAGGGAAACAGATGATAAACAATCAAATAAAAGGATATACATGCTTATTCTGAAAGTTAACAATGCAGAGTCAGAGTAATCGATCTCCTAATCTCAGTATTTGATTGTAAGCTTCTTTATCTTTTCTTTTTTGTTATCATTCTTGTTCTTAAATTCAAGTATAGTTAATTTACATTGTTGTGTTGGTTTAAAGTGTACAGCAAAGTGATTCAGTTATACATACATTTATATGGATAGATACACTTTTTTAGATTCTTTTCTATTATAGGTTATTACAAGATATTGGGTATAGTTGCCTGTGCCTTACAATAGATCTTTATTGTTTGCTTGTTTATATATAGTACTCTGTGTACCTATGTATTTCTTACATATTTATTACCCAATTTCCTATTGATCAGTGCCCTCAATATTTTTAGTTTTAAAAATGAACAACTGCACATTCATACATTTATTCATTAATTGCATGATATTTTTACAGCATCTAGTCTGGGTCAGCAATGGTGCTTTGAGGAGAACAAAAGCAAATAAACCTGCCTTCATGGTATTTGTACTTGCCCTGAGTACTGTTAAGACAAATGAGAAGCTTTAGAATATTACTTTTTTTCCTGATCTTTTTTTTTGGTGGGGGGGTCGTGGTTATGCCATGAAGCTTGCAGGATCTTAGTTACCCAGCCAGGGACTGAACCTAGTCCCCAGCAGTGAAAGCACTAACTATGCTAACCACTGGACCACCAGGGAAAAAAGTTTTCCTTATTTTTAAAAACCATTTAACAAAATCTTTTATAATTTCTTTATTTCCTCTACCTGGAACTCCATTTTGATAGATGATGGATTTATCTGGTTTTATCCTCCATTTTTTTCTTTTATCATTTCAATTTCTTTTTATTTTATATATTTAAATTTTGGTTCAGAAATTGATATGTACCTCTCTAAGTTCTACACTCCAGCCCTTTCATTTTATTTTAGTAATCGTAGTTTTGTTTGCCAGGAATTCATTACTTTTGTTTCCCTGTAGTTATTGTTCTAATAGTTTATCCTTATTTTATATACCCCACGTTTCTGCATTGGTATTCATTTAAATAATTTTTTCTCATTTTTTTCCCTTGCATGATCTGTATCTTCTGAGTTGTATTCTGTTTGTCTTTTTTTTTTTTTTCCCTTTTATGATGTTGGTTTTCCTTGGTCCACTGATCTTTGCTGCAAAGGCCAAGGCAGATTGGTATAGGTGGCAGGCTTCCCTGCAGTGCTGTGTGTCTTTTTCCCCCAGCTGGTCTCACCTTCCGGGGGGAAGTGAGGGCTGGCACTGGAAAAGTAGGTGAGACCCTAACAGGGAGGAGTGTATGGAGCAAGAGGGTAGTGAACGCAGTGCTCAATACCAGCCCACGTGGGTGCCAGGTTGGGAGAGGTTTAGCCTACTCCCCTCCTGCATGGAGCTGCCTTTTCTCCCGTCCATGCATCAGGATGGGTGGTCTTCCTGCCTCTCCTGGGCTTCTGAGTAACCCCCTTCTTCCTAAAGGTGCAGATGCTTTCCCACCACTGTTCCAGTCACCCTGTGTCCCAGTTTCTGCCCAGGCTTTCTATGGTGCCCTGGTGCTAAAGCTGAAACTCCTGTAACTTTGGCCACCTCATGTGAAGAGTTGACTCACTGGAAAAGACTTTGATGCTGGGAGGGATTGGGGGCAGGAGAAGAAGGGGACGACAGAGGATGAGTTGGCTGGATGGCATCACTGACTAGATGGACGCGAGTCTGGGTGGACTCCGGGAGTTGGTGATGGACAGGGAGGCCTGGCGTGCTGCGGTTCGTGGGGTCGCAGAGTCGGACACGACTGTGCGACTGAACTGAACTGAACTGAAGCAATCCTTGAAGGCAAGGACTGCAACAGATTAGGCTAGGCTCGGCAATTATTTCATAATTGGAATGTTTGGTACTGATGCAAAGTACAAAGTTTATTGAGTTGGGGAGCCAGTGTATCTTGTATTCATAGCATCAGGTAGACGCAGGGAGGGCCCCCTATGTATATGACCTTGTGTTACAGTCTGGACACCGAATAGTATGTTGCAGTTCCTTTGCCTCATTTCAGGAAATGAGACCACCAACAAGTCTGTGTGTGGTCATGGTGGTTTTGTGGAAATTAACCAAGACCACCAATTGATCCCCATAAACCCAAAACACCATTCTGGAGACTGATTTTTACTATTGTAAACCTTCTTAGACACACAAGTGAGAGATGCTGAAGTCAGTGGATGACACCTTGAGAAGAAACAAGAGTAGGAAGAAGCAAACAAGAGTAGGAAGAAGCAGGATTTACATCATCTCAAAGTATCTCCCACCAAAATATTTGTAAATCGTAAGAATGAGAGTGACTTTACAGTGAGCACACTGGTACATGCCACCTTAATAGAAGGAGCTCTATGATGGTCTCTATCACGAAGCTTATAAAATGATGCACAGAAGTTACATCGTTTCTGTGGTTCTCTTCCCCAAAATGCATGAGTGTTAGTTGCTCAGTCGTGCCTGACTCTTTGCGACCCCATGGACTGTAGCCCACCAGGCTCCTCTGTCCATGAGATTTTCCAGGCAAGGATAGTGGCGTGGTTGCCATTTCCTTCTCCAGGGGATCTTTCCAACCCAGGGATCGAACCCAGGTCTCCTGCACTGCAGGCAGATTCTTTACCAACTGAGCTAACCTTAGTTTAATTACCTGAAACCACCAGACAGACACACCCAAGTTGAGTGGTAAATACTGTTCAAAAGTGTCAAGGTCACAAAAAAAGTAAGGAATTGTAACAGACAGCAAGGGGACTAAGGAGGAGTAATAACAGTTAAATACAATGTGAGATAATGAGTAAGATTTCAGAACAAAAAGGGCATAGTGGAAAAACTAGAGAAGTTTGAGTATTAAAATATTAATTTCCTGGTTTCTGGTTAATGAAGATTGTATGGTATGTAGTTATATAAGATGTTAACATTGGGGAAACTGGGTTAGGGATCAGTTCAGTTCAGTCGCTCAGTCGTGTCCGACTCTTTGTGACCCCTTGGACTGCAGCACGCCAGGCCTCCCTGTCCATCACCAACTCCCAGAGCTTGCTCAAATTCATGTCCATTAAGTCAATGATGCCATCCAACCATCTCATCTTCTGTTATCCCCTTCTCTTCCCACCTTCAATCTCTCCCAGCATCAGGGTCTTTTCCAGTGAGTCAGCTTTTTGCATCAGGTGATCAAAATAATTGGAGTTTCAGCTTCAACATCAGGCCTTCCAATGAACACCCAGGACTGATCTGCTTTAGGATGGACTGGTTTGATCTTGCAGTGCAAGGGACTTAAGAGTCTTCTCCAACACCATAGTTCAAAAGCATCAATTCTTTGGCACTCAGCTTTCTTTATAGTCCAACTCTCACATCCATACATGACCACTGGAAAACCCATAGCCTTGACGAAACGGACCTTTGTTGGCAAAGTAATGTCTCTGCTTTTTAACACACTGTCTGGGTTGGTCATAACTTTCCTTCCAAGGATTAAGTGTATGGAAACTCCTTGTACTATATTTACAACTTTTCTGTCAGTCCAGAAGCAGTCAAGATAAAATATGAAAAAAAAAAACCTTCAGGTACAGTAGTAACAGCAGCTAACATAGGAACCATCCACAGGGAACTGGGAATGCTTCCTCAACTTTCTGTGTCAGAGTACCTCGGAGTGAATGCCATGCTACTGATTTCTGTATCCCAAAGAATTTCTGTTCTTTGTTTTGCAGTCTCAAGGACATAAGGGCCCTTTTGATCTGTTATTTCAGTACAAGCTGATAACATGATAAAGCTCATCACCTGTTTTTCAAATGCATACCTCATTGTTAATTTCAACCAAAAGTTGGTGCTCAGCCAACATTTCTTTTATCCAATTCCTTTGCTCATCTTCTCATGGAGCCCCCTCCTCTGTATGGAGAGGCCATGCACCTGAACCTCAGGACAGCAAGAGGAGGGACTTGCATAACTGCATTCTCAACAAGTAGAAGCATCAGCAGAAGCAGGCTCAACAACTCAGAGACAGTTAGTCCAGAAGCAGGTGGCTCTATTGAGTTTTTGAGACACATTGCATGGTCTCGCCCTCATGAGCTGCGGTGATTTCTACCTTGACTGAACTTCTGACTGTTTCTGGGCGACTTCCTTTCAAATATTTCAAAAGCATTTTACATGGACATCTTGCGCAGTGTCCCTGATAAGGAGGTACAAAAGGTTTGGGGGTTTTGTTGTTGTTGTTGTTGTTGTTTTTAATATATAAAGACATTGAGTTAGAAACAGGTATTTCATTGTAATTTCTTTCACTTGGATGTTAAATACTTTTTTTTCCCCTGAGCTGGCTTTTAAATTAGTATGAACTAACAATAAGCCTGAAGAGTTACAGTAACATGCAACCTTTTAAAATATTCTTTTTACTCAGTGACCATTTGTAAACCATTTTTATAAAAATTGCCATATTTGTAGAAATACTTTTTTTATACTTTTAAAAATCTTCCTATTGTAAAAGATATATATTCGTTATAGAAAAATCAGCAACTATAGAAACTAAGGCAATTAATCATATGTGATTACTAGTTACTTTACTTTTTTAATATATATATACTCATTAATTAAACAAGATAGAATCATTAAATAGTTTTATATATTTTTTCATGATTCCATGATTGGCTTTGCCATTGTTTATTTAAAGTCTTCCAGCTGTTATTAAATTCAAGTTTTCTACTTCCTTTTTATAAATAATTCTTACCTCATGTCATCCTAAGTGTTTTAGTACTTAGGATGACCTTTGGGCACTTAGGATGGCACTTAACCCCTTTGGCAATTTGATGATACCTATGGACTCTCCTCAGACTAATGTTTTTAAGTTCATAAAAGTACAAAGCAAACCAGGCATATTAAACTACAGTTGCAAGAGTATTAAAAATTTTGCGATATACTAACACAGATGCTTATTTTTTATTACGTTAACAAAAGGATCTAGCATCAGTTCTGATAACCACCATAATTTCAAAGTTGTGATGAGAATAATTGATAGTTTGATATGTCTACAACAACAGTAATATGATATGAAAGCATCTCTTGGTTTCTGTAGGTGTCGAAGTCACATGTGCAGCTGATGTTACTGTAGTTGGTTGCCTCCATTATAATTGATGGAAAGGCTACATTTCTTTAGAAGGTAGTGAAAATAAAGATAAAAATTTTTTCATTCAAGTTCATGAACCCCCTAATTTCTTTCCATAGACAAGTTTAAAAGCCGCTGACCTTACATAAATGCTCTTGTTATATAACTTTTCCCCCACCTGTCCAATTATTTATGTAAGGTAGAGTCCTATAAGTGAAATGGTATGAATTTTATGGGAACCTTGATTTTTATTGCCAGATTGTTCTTAAGAAAGCTTAGACCAGAAAGGTTCTACTCCTATTTTAAGACTGTGTAGTGTTTAACATTTTCTTGGCTACTTTGAGTATTTGCAGTTTTTATTTTAGAATATTTATTGTAGGTCCAAAACGTTTAATTTCATTGATCACAAGTAAGACTGAATTATTTAAATAGAATTATTGGCTATTTGTCATAGATAATAGTCAATTAAAAATCTCCCACTTTGACAGTGATACTATTTTTCCTTTGTTTCAAATAGAGTTTCTTTGTACTTTTTCCTTTCGTCAATTGAATGCAATTCATTAGTGTCAGCCTTGCTTCTGTTAAAGTCTACTTTTTATTGGCAGGTTGGGGGGCTTCTGAGGGCTGCTTAGTCATGTGAGGCATTAAGCCTAACAACATGATAGAATTTTGTCAAATAGACCACCCTAATTTTTTAAGAGCTACCTATGGAAAGAAGAATTGGAACTTCAGAGAACTGTGCACTTTGTAAATGTGGACAATTACTCTTATGCAACCATAATTACAAGCTTAGTGGAATGCTTTGGGACAGAATTCTGGACTGTGGCCAGTCCTATGTGAATGTCCCCATGCATTACTCTGACCTGCTTTTGATTACGATGCAAAATCCTAGGCTATTTAGTTCTCATGGAACCTCCACCCTTATAATTAGGATGAGCCCTTTGGGAACCAGAGACGGAACCTCTGAGTGGTGCTCTTCTCAGAAAGAGCCCTTCTTTAAACACATGAATCCTTATTACCTCCACTTTGGCAAATCTGTGTTTTCATTTTTAAAGAAGGATATACTGTTGTTGCTTGGGGTTTTCTTTTTCATTTAATTCTTTCAGATCTGTTCTTTCTAACCTAGTTGTCAGTCATATTTAGATGTTGTAAGTTGCACAAAACAAAACATATGAGCAAATTGAACTTAATAGGCAAAGATAAGTACCTTATAGAAGCATGTGCTGTGGTGAGTGGTTTTCCCAGTTGCATCTAGATTCTCTGTCTAATGGAAATATTGAGGGTAGAATTTATGATGTTGACTGCACTGATGTTGACATACTTGTAGCCCACCAGGTAGACTATCTTAAGGAAAAAAGAAAATTAAATATTCAAAGTGGTGAAACGATTTTGATTCCAGCTAGTAAAGCTGTTGTCTTTCCATTCTTTGACCTGCTAATAGATGAGGCCCATGTATGTCTGCTTAGTAGTATCTTTAGGACCCTTGTCGTATAGTGAATTAAGATGTCTTTTTTAGAGGAAATGGAAGAGTTTTCATTTCTCCTCTACATAGTCATTTAGGGTAATTAAGATTAGCATGTGACCATTGTAATGACTTTAATGTATGTTGCTATAATGCTTTCTAAAATGGTTGGTACCAATTCGTGGTGTCACCAGCAATGAAGGACTGTATTCCAGCCCTACCAAGGACCATTTTTCCATTCAGAAGTGTTGTTGCTAATTTTTTGAGGCCTGAGATAGTAGCTGTTTTATTTGCTTTCTGTTTCTTTGATTTCTGTGTATCAGCCTATTTCCCCTATTTAAATTTCTAAATTGACAATTCTAAAGAAATATTGTAAGCCATGCACCTTGTGGCTCAGCTGGTAAAGAATCCGCCTGCAGTGTGGGAGACCTGGGTTTGATCCCTGGGTTGGGAAGATGCCCTGGTGAAGGGAAAGGCTACCCACTCCAGTATTCTGGCCTAGAGAATTCCATGGACTGTATAGTCCATGGGGTCGCAAAGACTCTTACTTTATAATTGTAAAAATTATATATAAAAAAGATTTATTTTTGTCCATAATTACAAACAGTCCAGATTATGCTGGTCTCTGGAAATGTACAACTGAAATGCTAATGTGAAATCTGCAAATATTATGAAAACCAGTATAAGCAATCCAAAAATTGTTGTTGAAGCCCTGTAACTCTTATCACTTTATTTTTGTTTCCTTCTTTGCAATTAAAATGCCTGGCTTTTAACTTTTTATGCCTTGTGCACACATCCTTATCTGCAGCTCATAACTGGGTAATGTGACTGTACTTGATCTAATCGTTTGGAGCTTTGAACTATTGACTAGGTTTCCTCTCTAAGAATGTGAAAGTGTTATTATTTATTATTGTGACTGCATCAGCCAGAAATATGGCTATTTGTGTGGAATGTTCTAGTAATAGAACTACTCATTGGTATTCTTTGTACCATCCCCCCCTTGTTTAAATGTAAGAACCAGAACTAATAAAACTAAGGTTAATAATTTGTTTAGGTGCTAAAGATGAAAACTAAAACTGAAGGTGAGGGGAATCAGCACTATATGATAAACACAGTGAAACCTTGGCAATATAGTACATCAGGAAATAAAGCCTTCTGTGTGATCTGGCTAGTCAGTCCCTTTAGACATCACATTTTATTTAACTATTTTTATCCATAGTACAGTTTTAGAAATGTTTGGGAAGATAACAGTATATGTAATGCTAAGCAAATGAGCTTTGGAATTGATACTTAATATGTTTGAGTTCTGGTGTTGCTGTGTACTGGTTGTGGCTGGCAAGTGACTTATTTTCTCTAAATCATAATTGCCACATCTGTGAAAAAGAAGGCAATGTCTATATTTTCATAGTTGACATGAATATTAGAGGGCTTGGCAAAGTGCCTCACCTCACTGCATTATATCATTCTAATGTAGTGATTGCAGTACTGGGTTTTGGCATTCCAGTATGCTGGCACGGAAATATCATTATTTTTGGTAGTGTAATCCCCATACTTCGATTCACCCATCAGCAGATTTATCCACCCTGCTCGAGTCTCCAGCCCCTCTTTCCTCCCCTTTCCTTCCTCCGTCTTTCATCATCAACGGCTTCCTGGCCTTTCTTGAGCACTTACCATCTGCATGTCCCCCATACTTGAACCCTCTCTCCGCCTTCCATCCCTCCACCCCACAAAAGACAAAGCTGATGGTAGGTATGACTGGAAGAGCTCTCTGCGTTTGATGGATACCATGGTGCTAGCAGAGGGTGGAGGTGCTTCGCTTCGTGGCTGATGGGAAGAAATACGCCTGCTGCAGCGTGGAGCCAGGGCAGCGTGCTACCCCGAGACTGTGGTCCCAAGAGGGAAGCCGTGCAGTCCAGTGAACGTGAAGGACATGCAGCTGCAAGAGCAGCCTGAAGGACCGGACTCAGGATCCTAAGAGGCTAGCTTTTAGTGACAAACAGTCATTTGCCTTGAGATCAAAGTTTAAAGACTCAAAAACTGAATTGAAGGTAATTTGCTGAACCAAACCTCTCTGTTGGCAAATTACACTTTGCATTGGAATGTTGAAGTGAAAAGGTTGTATTCACATCAGAAGGATTTTTTTTTCCTATAGTTTTGTAATCCTCAGGAACAGAAAAAAAAAAAAAAAAAAAAG
>SJXQ01000319.1:74729-101331 GCA_006408695.1 Aepyceros melampus | reverse complement strand
AAAAAAAAAAAAAAAAAAAAGGATGGTGGACCAAAAAACAAGGCATTTATTGTAAGAATAATTCTTACTCAAGTTGAAAGACTTTTTGAACAAGCAGAGTCTGATCATGACAGTCGTGAATTTAACACCAGAAACCAGAGCAATATCTCCATCTCTGTTGATGGAACTGAAATAGATGAAGGCCAAATGGAAATGCTTGCTTGGAAATAACAGCTAGAGCTCTTTTTCAATAAAAGAAGATTGATGTTCCAGAACAAACACACATATAAATTTTTAAAAGATCTTCTCAGAGTTATTAAACCAGAGATGGGTTTTTTGAACACAGCGTCTGAAGAAAGTGTTAGAAGTTAGTTTATAAATGGTCTCATCAGCGTTCCCTCAGCTCAGAAACGGACTTCTTCAGCAGCTAGGAAAAAGCACACAAAGCTCTAGCCAGGGCTTGGTGATGACACTCAAAAACGTTTAAGTGATTCATTTTTTAAAATCAACCTTCTTCATTTTTAGGTAGGATTAGTTTCTTTTTAAATAACACTGTATTACCTGCCAATTTATACTAAAATGATTGTGTTCAATATTTGTACTTTTATAAATTCATGTTTTTCTGTAGTAAGCTTTCTAAATTTTTGCAGTTACAATGTATTATTTGGTTTCTCTAATTTGTATCTCTCTTACCAGTCTTAAAGTATTATCATTACTATGCAAGGTACACACTTTCATTTTGCTCCAGTGTTCAAGCACTCTTTGAGAAGATGTCTAAATAATATTTCAGATGCAACCTTGAAGGATGCAAGGACTTAGTCAAGTAAAGAGGAGTTAGTTGGTGGAATGTCCTAGGCAGGGTGTTTCAAGTGAGACAGGCACAATGAGTTGACAAGTTCAGGATGGTTGGTTCTCAGAGTTTAGACGGATCAAAGGTCCAGGTTGAAACTGGAATGACAGGCTGGTGACAGGCCACGAGGGCCCTTGAGAAGGCTTGAATAGTATCCAAGAACTGGTGGGAAAGCAACGGAGGGTTTGAAACTAATGGTGATGGTCAGGCTTGCATCTTAGAAGCCAGTCATGAAAAGCTAATCTGTCAGAAAACTCACAAACATCCAGGCGAATGACGATGTGGATAAACCAGTGGCAGTGGGATGGAGTCAAAGTAGGTGGATTTCAGAGCTCTTTAGGAGCTGGAATTCAGCGGGCATGACAGGGGGTCAGGCATAAGCAGCTAGAGGAGTGTGGTAGCAGTTACTCGAACCAGGGTTGCAGGGAGAGCTGTATTGGTTTGTGTGGAAGGTGATAGGTTCACTTTTACAGATGCCATGGGACAAAGAAATCGCAAGTTTTATTTGGTAAAGAGTGGGACATCTTTTAAATGTGATGATCGAGGGCTCACAGATGTCTGGAGTGGACATGTGGACTCGAGTAATCAGCATTGGGAGAGGACAGAAGATTCTAGATGGGAAGAGAAAGAGAAACTGAGTAAGCAGAGCCAGGGCCAGTGGAAGAAACACCGAGAGAGGCTGGTTTTGGAGAAGCCACTTTCTCGAAGAGTGTTTTTAGGGGGAAAACAAAAGGAAATGCCATTGGCAAGTTATGAGGAGTTTGGACAAGGTAAGGACCCAGAGTTTCTGTTTGTTTCAACTTTATGGCTGACTTTATGTTTCAGCTTTATGTTTATGTTTCAACTTTATGGCTGACTGCAGTGGCAGTCAGATGATGGGCATCCTAAAGTGAAGAATCAGGTATTTCATTCAGGAAGTTTCCAGTGGAAGAAAAGAGAAGGGAGGTAACCTGGAGGTTGGTAAGGAACTGAGAGCAGGTGTTGCGGTTAAAGATAAAGGAGGCCTGAGCCTGACTGAATGGTGATGGGAATGAGCAGGCAGAGAGGTTGCAGATACAGGGAGGGTGATTGGGCATCAGTGTCCCTGGGAAGGTGGAATTGAGTGGAGGCTAGAATTTCAGGAGAGACTGGGTTTACATTATAGAGCAAAGGAAATAAAAGTCTGGATCCAGGTAAGTGTCTGTGAGTGATGGTGGAAAGTGAGGCAGTTGCTTCGAAAGGGCTCTTTATTTTCTTTGTGATGTGGACAGCATTATCTGTCAAGATTGAGAGAAGGTAGATGAGGGGGAGTTTGAAGGAGAACAGAGAATATTTGAAATATCTGCAGTGGAGAAGGGGAGCGAGAGCTGACCAGGGACAGCTTGACGAGGACTTGAGGTCACTGATGGTAATTGGTATTGGCCCTGTGTCTTTGTTAATTTCTCCACCAGCAAAGACTAGCAGTCTCACCTGCCCTTCCTGAGCTTTGTGGGATGTGTTTGAGGAGTTTCTGGTGAGTCAGGGGTAGAGTCTGTGAACAGGACATAATGAATGTCATAGTCATCTTTGACATGTCCATCGTTGTTCTGTGCTGCAGGGTTAAAATAGTCTGAAGTTTTCAAGCATGTGAAGCCCTTTGCTCCTTCAGTAAATGTCCCCAGACTGCTGTCTGTTGCTCTTTGGGTTTGCATCCGCTTTTTGATACTGTTTCTATCTCCTCCCTTTTTGTTTTCTTCCTTATTGTCAGTTGTCTCTCCCAGTGCTATCTGCATGCTAGTTTCTATCAGCCCTGCACTCTGGACTTTGTCAACATGTGGAATTATCACATCTCTGAAATCAAGCTGTGGGCTTGAAGACCAGACAACCACGCTTATTAAAATTGTGTGCAAAGTAAGAGTAAATAACCTCTGAGTGCGATTCTCACCTGCTGTGCTTTGAGGGTGTACATAAGTGTTTGTACATGGATTTTGTGATGTTTATTGGGTTGTTTATCAGCTGTCCATATATGAGATGCTTGTTGCCTGTGTTCCCATTGTGTTTCCCGTAGTTTGAATTTCCATGGATTGTGATAATATTCTTAGATAGCTCATGGTATTAATGATTTTTTAAAATAATTATTCTCTGGTACTTGCAAAGCATTTTGTATGTATTACCTAAATTTAGAACTATATGATTAGATATTTTATGCTGTTATTTATTATTCTCATTGATTTTCAAATACATATTATGTATGAGAATAACATGTATTTTCAAATATTATATATTTTGTATGAGAATAACCCACCATGTCACAACTCAGTCATTTAATCATATCACGTGTAAATGAAATAGGGCAATGTAAATAACTATTTACATTTTTTTGTTTGAGAAGTAAGTTATCTACTCTAACTTTTCATGTGTGGTTTTTTTTTTTTTTTTTACTTTCTCATCTGTGAACATCTTTTGTCTGTATCAACAAGTTTAATTTTTAGGTGTACAGTAAGTAAATAGCACTTTTTACTTTTTCTGTAAATTAATTTACTTTTGACCCCAGCGTTCCTTCTTGTTAGGAGGAAGATAAAGTCAACACCAGTCATTTGGACACTTGCGCCCACCCCCAAGGTTGTTCTAAAGTTTGGGGTCTGGAGAAATGCCAGACATTGAGGAGAGGGCCCTGAGCTGCTGTTAGTCCCCTGGCCGCACCGGTGGCCTAGGAGAGGCCCTTATCCCAGCCCTCACATCCCTCCAGAGGCAGCGGCTCTGCTGGGTGCCTCTGATGCTTACTATGCGGGAACCATTGGTGAGGCCCAAAGCCCTGGGCGTGGGCTTCTGCCTCCCAGGGGCACTTTGAAGCTCTTTCCTCTGAGCTAAGACTCTGTCTTAACCTGGGCAATGCGGGAGCAGAATGCTGCCAAGTAACTCTAAGACCTCTTTCCTCTCTCTAGTCCGGGGAGATCTGTTTTATCTATCTATTTAGGCCATGCTGTGCAGCATGCAGGATCTTCCCTTACACAGGGATTGAACCTGTGTCTCCTGCATTGGGATCATGGAGTCTTAACCATTGGACCGCCAGGGAAGTCCCTAGGGAAATCTTTTTTAACCTGCAGGAAATCCATCTATCCTCAGACTTTGTTCTCAGTAGGTTTGGGGGCAGGGGTTTGGTTGATGTGGTTTTTAGTTGATGCAGTTTTTATAAAAGCTAAGAAGCCCTGATACAGTATAGCCTGTTTATAGGGCAATAACACAAATTTCTTTTTTAAAGTAAAGTAGTGAGTCGCAGAGTAGTAAAAAAAACTCAGCAGCCACCTCTGTTGTCTTACCACCTCTGAGACTAAACCTACATTGATTGCTCAGTCTTTACTTTTATAATTCAGTGAAGAATATTAATTTTTGTTAAATATGTTTATATTTTATTGATATAATTTCTGAGTGATGTAAATAGTAAGCAGCATATGACATTTTTTAGTGTGCTGTAAATATTCTAATTTTGTTTTGTCTTATTGTATCTAAGAACACTGGAACTATTTTGGGGCCGATGAGAATCTTGGTCCAGTGGCTGTGAGCATTCGAAGGGAAAAACCAGAAGAAACGAAAGAAAATGGATCTCCCTACAACTATCGAATAATTTTTAGAACTAGTGAGGTAAGTCACACATGAGAAAGACTTGAGGCTTTATTTAAATGAGAAAACAATAGAATCGTAGCAGTAACAAAGCAATTAAATTTAATAGCACATGGTTACAAATGTCTGTAGAGTAAACAAAGAGCCCTTTCATTCATTCCGAGGGTGATGGGGGTGGACATCATGATTAGATCTGGACCCTTTCTTCCCATCTAGCTTTGGGTAGATGCAATAAATGAATGAGAATTTTGATTCACAGAAAGATATGTTCATTAAGTGTGACCCAAGGAAATTGGAGTCCTCAGAATACCAAATTGGATATTACATATCCTGCTTGGGCAGCCGGAAGGCAGTGAGCCAGCTTGAGGAGCCAGAGGGGGTCAACTAAAACTTAACTCACATTTTTAAACCATTATTGAGGAAGTTTCTTGACCGAGGAAAAAGGAAAGGGACTCTTCTTGGATTTTTTTTTCTTTGCCATCTTGGACCTATTCTCAGAGGCTTAAAATAAAGATTTTTGAACTAGAGGCTGTCTAATTGTGGGTAAAATGGGTCCTTGGAGTTTTTTATGGAACTAAGTACACATGATATGTGAGTTTCTATTTTAAAGTGAAATTCTGGTAAAAAAAGAGAAAGTGAAAGAAAGTGAAAGTGAAGTTGCGCAGTCGTATCTGACTCTTTGCGACCCCATGGACTGTAACCACCAGGCTCCTCTGTCCATGGGATTTTCCAGGCAAGAATACTGGAGTGGGGTGCCATTTCCTTCTCCAGGAGATCTTCCCGACCCAGGGATTGAACCTGGGTCTCCTGCATTGTAGGCAGATGCTTTACCATCTAAGCTACCAAGGAAGTCTAAAAGGAAACATAAAAGCAAATAGCCAACAAAACATTAAAAAAAACTATTTTCAAAAGTGAAATAAAAGCAAGCACTAGAGTTTGTCATGTAGAGACTATTAAAGCTCTGCCTGATTTCCAGATTCAAAAAATGACCTCATGACTATCAGGGACTATGAGGGATTTTTTTGTTTTCTTTCTAAACATGTGTATAGTTATGTCAGCTATCAATTTATTGCCTCTCTGAGCCAAATCACTTTAGGATTGTTGTCATGCATTAATGCCTAATACCCCCTTGAGGTAGGTAGAAAATAATGGTTTTGAAACTAGTTTAAATAGGACATTTGGCTTAATTTCCCCCATTGAATACAAGACAGGTTGTAGGGGTTGGCTTCACTTAGTAATTGCTTCTCAGCTTCAGCTCTTGGGAAATTAAAAATAGGATTTTTAAAGGCACGGCTTTAATATCTAACGTGTTATGTTGAGTGGCCCAAGAGGAATGAAGAACCCACATACTCTAGGGTCCTTTTTCTCCAAGCCAAAGCTGATCATTAAGCAGGGTCAGGCCTTTCTTTTGTTGAACATGAAAAGCACGGGGAACACAGTATGTTTTTGAACTTGGATGTAGGTAGCTGTTCCTCAGACCCCACCAGCTTCCTGAGAGCCACTTACCTCCTCCCACCTGTTTCTGTCCTTCTGTGCTTAACCTTTCCCCACCTCCTAAGGCCGCTCTGATTTAAGTTGTCCTCATCCTTTTGCTTTTCTTTATTTTTTGTTTCATCTCAATTCCTTCTTGCCCCGGTCCTGTCATTCTTCATGCTGGAGGTTGAGGCTTTGCAAGGTGGCCCTTCCTTCCTTCCTCCCTCCCTCCCTCCGTCCCTCCCTCCCTCCTTCCTTCCTTCCTTCCTTCGTCTCCCTGTCTCTGCTGTCCACGATTGTCCCTTCCCGCTTGCCTTGCCTGCATGCCACGGCTGGTCGCAGCCTCTCTCTCCAGGTCAACTGCTGACCCAGGTGAACGTGGTCCCTCTGCCGTGGTTGGGGAGCCACGCTCGCCTTCATCTGTTTTCTTGCCTCTCCCTGCCTCAGCCTCAAATGCCCCACCTACACCTCCCTCCTATGATTACAGGTAAATCACATTGAAGGATTCTCTGGTCCTCTCCCTACCAGCCCATTGGATGGGCCCCGGGGGCCACGTCCTTACCCTTTGATTGAAATATCCAAGTCACGTGTTGTTTATGCTTCATTAGCACCTGCTCTCATGTTCAAATTAATGTTTAACCGCTGACAACCCTTTTGTTGTTCAGGCCAGAGACCTGGAGGTCCTGTTCGACTTTTCTACCCGCCCCGACCCCGTCCCCAGAGCTGGTCTCACCACAAAACTGGTTGACTCTGTCTGCAGAACGTGTCCAGAATTCAGCCGCTCCTCCCATCTCACTGCTTCTGCCTGGGCCCAGATCACCATCTTCTCTTTTCTTCCTACATCTTCCTTTAGGTCTGCGTCCTCTCAAGCCCAGCAGGGATCCTTTAGAAATGTAGTACAGATCTGTGATTCCTCAGGGCAGAATCCCTCTAGGGTTTTCTCGCTTCCAGGAAAAAGCCCTTCTCCTCCCTAGCTGAGGAGTCCAGGCACATCTCTCTCTGACCTTGACCTCACTTCGTCTTTTCCAGCCCCAGTGGCCTCCTTTCTTCTGGGCAACCTGAAGACAGCTCTGCCTCAGGGCTCCGCTGGTCCCTATTCCTCTGTAATCAGTGTTCTCCCCCAGGTGTCCTGTGGGCATCGCTCTCTTTTCCTTCTGGCCTTTATTGTTAAGCCACAGGGGCCTTCTTGGCCAGTGGATCTAAAATTTCTACTGCCTCATATCCCACTTCCAGGCTTTATTTATGTATTCATTTTTTCCAGGAACACCACTATTCACACATTGCACTTATTCATTTTGTGTCTTCCCCCTACTTGAATAAGTCAGGGATGTTGAGGACTCCGAGTTGTTCATGGTGGTGGTGGTTTAGTTGTTAAGTCATGTCCAGCTCTTGTGATCCTATGGACTGTAGCCCGCCAGGCTCTCTGTCCATGGGATTTATGACTATACACCTAACAACTAAAATAGTCCTCCGCCACATCATTCCTTTCTTCCTCCCTCATGTTTATTCAATTCATTACCACTGTCTTAGTGTCATTTTTTTTCTTTCTAATAGAAATAATCCTTAAGTGTGGTTTAATTATAATATCTTTATGAGACTTTGCAAAGAAATACACTAATGAAAGTCCTTTGATAGAAATATCTCTGGATGTTGGTCCTGATCCAGACAGAGCTCTTGCACTTTGTAGGATGGACAGTTGACTGACTATTTAATAAAGTAGGGCTTAATTCTTATGCCTTGGTAGGGGTTTCTCGTGCTGTTAATTTCCCTTCGAGAAAAAAGGAAGCAATCTCCAAAGTGACATTCCAGTTGCTTCATAAATGGTGTCAAGATAACAGAAATACAAACAGATATTTTTCATTTTAATAAAAACAATCATTGTACAGTATAAAGAAACCAAAAAAAGGACTTTGCACGTATTTGTAAGTGTGGCTGTTTATGAACAAAGTCTCTGGCGTGAGTGCTTTTAAGCATAGGTGCACGGGCATATAAGAGGATTCTCTGCTTGTTTCTGGAAGTCATTAGCAAAACATACCGGTAACACTGGTGGTTCAGGTATGAAAATGAGTCATTCTTTTTCTCGTCTGCTCAGACTTTTCTCGAGGTGGGCTGCTGTTTTTCTGTGGCCCAGGATTAGCAATGCTTCCCTAGCCTTCCTGGTCTGGGGCTCTCTCAGCTGGAAATCTGACCAGCCTTTGTAACTTCCTGACCCTCGACAGGCATCATCTCATGAAAGTAGGTGCACAGGAGTTGTTCAGCTATTTCTGATGACGTAAGAAATGAAACAAAAATCATTCTGTCAAATTAGATATTAAGTCACAGAAAAGGATTTTTTTTTTTTACCCAAGTGTTATTTGCAAACGGACTATAAATGAAAGAAAAGATAACTAATCAAATGAATAGACTACAAATAACCTCAAGCACTGTCTTCTTGTTTTGAGAGTCAGAGGTTGGTGAACTTGGCTTTTCCTACCCTCATCTCTCTTTTTCTTCGGTTGGCACCTGTTACAGGTTTTACTTCCCTGGTGATTCTTTCTTTGGTTTCCATTTTCCCTGGTAATTCTCTGTCACACCATCTTGCATGTTACTTGAGCAGTACAGCTTCTTTCAAGCTGTATTCTCTGCCTGTGGTTTCTTCCTTGGGCAGTGGCAACTGAATTTTCCTACATCATCATCCCCGTGCAAACAGTTTCTGAGATGGCCTGTGGCTTCTGGGTGAGATGCTCACCCCTCGAGGTACACTCTGCTGGGGACTCTGGCCCACACACAGCCCTCTCCGCTCACTTAGATCCCGCTTAGCTACACTGGTCTCTCTTTCCTGCTCACACCCTGCTGTTTCTCATCTCCACACCTTTGCTGACACTGTCTTTTTGTACAGTTTTTCCCTGAAGGCCCCTTTTTAGTGCTACACTTTTCCATGGGGGCCTTTCCTTATGCCCTGAGCCATAGCAGTCCTTTTTCTGCTTTTGTTATAGAATCTGACTTTGTTAGGTTTCTCTTAGTACATACATCCTCCTGGATGGATATTTCTTACCTCTCACCCTCTTTTCACACCACACTTGGTCTTCAACATTTACTCCTTTTGCAGTATAATGCCTTATAACCTACATGCTTAATGGAAATTCATTCAACTTAATGGTTTTGTTTTTAAGTCACCATAGAGTATTTAAATTGTAGTATCAACTTTCATGAAAATTCTTGAACATGAAAGCTACTTTACTTCAACAGATCATCATTGCCTAAGGAAATGTCTTTGCTTATGTTTATATTTCATAATAATAGCAGAGTTCTTAAGACATAGGGGGAAAGCACAAGTCCTTTAAATGCTGTAGACAGTGGCTACTGTACTAACTATAATCGTTGTCCTATCATAGCACCATTTGGGGTTAGGAATAGCTTAAGCTGGTCAACAGTGCATTATGAAATAAAAAACTCTTCCCCTGCCCTTGCCTCTTACAATTCAAAAAGGTATAGCATCCAAATTCTAAGCATTTAGTGTTCAGATAGTCTCTGGAATATCTCCTTAATTTCCTGGTATTTGTGTAAGTGACATTGTATAGCTATATGGATGCCTTGGTCTTCCTGAGCTCTTCAAGGAAACGTGTACTCTTTGGGGTTTAAGGACATGTCCTCAGAGAGCTTGATGATGAGTTCCATTGGACTTGCCTGGGTCTTCTTGAAAGTACTGGGCTCGTTTTTCATACATAAAGTATCTTACATCACTCCCTTTATCCTTTCTCCCTTACTGGCTCAACTGATTAACTGTCACCTCCAACTCCCTAAGGGGGACCTCACACTGGTTGTATTTACTGATCTCCCTGGACATGTGTCTCTTTCAGCTCATGACACTGAGAGGGTCAGTGCTGGAGGATGCCATTCCCTCAACAGCAAAGCACTCAACGGCTCGGGGGCTGCCCCTGAAGGAGGTGCTGGAGCACGTGATTCCTGAGCTCAATGTTCAGTGCCTGCGGTTGGCCTTCAACACCCCCAAAGTCACAGAACAGCTCATGAAGCTGGATGAGCAGGGGGTAAGTCTGGCCTCCAGGGGAGGACATTTCTGCTGCTCAGGCTTCCCACTAAGCTTTCAGAATCAGACCTGAGGAGTTCTTTTTTGACGGGGAAAACGGGTACCATTTATTATGAAGGATCTTCTCTTTGCAATTACTCGTTTTCTTTTTTCTTAACTCACTGAACATTTCTCATCTGATGAAATTCTCTATGTCAGGATTGACTGATATGGTACTTAAACAATGTTCAACTCTTTTGGTAATCTTCCATTAATGCAATGAATTTTTCAGGTACTCCAGGAATAAGTAATAGCAATAACAGTAGCTGATACAATGAACATATTCACCAGGCTCTGTTTTAAGTACCTTAATATATTATCCCAACTTATGTCCCAGCCCCAGGAGAATGGTACCATTTTTATCCCCACTTTAATGATGAGGAATCTGAGACACAGAGAGGTTAAGTAATAAGTCCAGGATCACACGATTAATAAGTTCAAAGCATGTACTGGGAACCACTATATCATACTGTTCTTAAAAGCTTTAATTTTTAGTCTATTAGTACCACCAGAGATGTATTTTCATCAAGATTTTTAATTACAAAATTCAGAATTTTAAAAATCTGGATTCTAATATGTAACAAAACGAAAATACTCAAGATTTTCTCACCTCCATACTTCCTTACCCTTAATGTGAGGTCATTGATCCAGATACAAATGAGTGATAGGATAATTCACATAGAGGGGACAGAAGAGTAGAGAATGCAGAACTGTAATCCGCTAACTGGGGAGTGTATCCACATCCTAGTTGGAATCATTTGAGCATATGGGCTAGTTTTGTTAGACGTTGTATTTATATACTCTTATTTTGACTCTCTCTTTGAATATTTTGGCCATAATGTGTCTTGACTGAGTGGTAATTCCACTGCAGTTTTTTTTTTTAAAGAGTCTCCCAAAAGTAAAGTTGGTCCAGTTATTGAATTCCATTCTATGAACAAATTTTGATAGAATTTTCTTAATTAGGCAAAAATTTGAATTTTATTAAAATGAATTATAGTGCAAAGTAACAGTTGAAAGGTATGATTCAGTCTTTTAACTCAGCCGATAAGGATATATTATTAGATATTAGATGTAACTTTTCTAATCATTGCTCCTTTTGTCCATTCATCTTAAGCACAGCTAATGTCTATTCCATATGTATATTTCAAGCAGACTGT
The DNA here is from genome assembly GCA_006408695.1 of Aepyceros melampus. Taxonomy (NCBI): domain Eukaryota; kingdom Metazoa; phylum Chordata; class Mammalia; order Artiodactyla; family Bovidae; genus Aepyceros; species Aepyceros melampus. The sequence continues at coordinate 90,227 of SJXQ01000319.1, read as the reverse complement.
GAGTATCCATATTTATAACATGTAAATTTGAGCACTTTGAATGCCTGGGGCTTCCTGGTGGCTCAGATGGTAAAGAATCTGCCTGTAATTTAGGAGACCCATGTTCAATCTGTTGGTCAAGAAGATCCTCTGGAGAAGGGATGGCTACCCACTCCAGTACACTTGCCTGGAAAATTCCATGGATAGAGGAGCCTGGCAGGTGGTAGTCCATGGAGTCACAAAGAGATGGACACAACTGAGTGACTAACACTTTCAGAAGACTACTGATGCATAAATTTAACTATTTTGGGTGCTGTGTTCCAGTAAATATTTTGAGCATTTATTCTAACAAAGGAAGAGTAGAAAAATAACGATTAGATTCAATTTTACAGGTTCAAGGGAAACAACATTTAGACATTGATAATACAGGGGATGAGATTTTGGGGCTTCCCAGTGGTGCTAATGGTAAAGAACCTGGCTGCAAATGCAGGAGACACAAAAGGCACAGGTTCAATCCCCTGGGTTTAGAAGATCCCCTGGAAGAGGGCGTTGCAACCCACTCCAGTACTCTTGCCTAGAGAATCCCATGGACAGAGGAGCCTGGTGGGCTACAGTCCATGGGGTCACAAAGAGTTACATATGACTAAAGCTACTTAGCATGCACACATACAATATAATCAATCATATACTGAATATTCTAATTTCAACATACTAAACAGATTATTTTGTGTAAACGACGAATATTTTTCCTTTTCATCCTAGGTTTTACTTAAATTAAAAAATGATTGCCCCAATTATAAATATTTTATGGGATCCCTGGCACGTTTCATGCCTTTCTTAGTCTTCACAAAATATTAGACCACAGGTAGTGCTGCTCTGTTATAAACGCTTTATGGGTCCATCCACAGGACTTCCCTGATAGCTCAGTTGGTAAAGAATCTACCTGAAATGCAGGAGACCCCGGTTCGGTTCCTGGGTCAGAAAGATCCACTGGAGAAGAAATAGGCTACCCACCCTGGTATTCGTGGGCTTCCCTTGTGGCTCAGCTGGTAAAGAACCCATCTGCATTGTGGGAGACCTGGGTTTGATCCCTGGTTTGGGAAGATCCCCTGAAGAAGGGAAAGGCTACCCACTAGAGTATTCTGGCCTAGAGAATTCCATGAACTATCTAGTCCGTGGGGGGCAAAGAGTCGGACACAACTGAGCAACTTTCACTTCCACAAAGAAAGATGAAAGCACCATAATGAATTTAGCTTAAAGGTACATTTATTTAATTCACAAAACTGCCCATTATTCTGAAATGATGGGCTTCTTATTTTTGTTTTTGTTGTTCAGTCACTAATAAGTCATTCCAACTTTTCGCCACCCCATGGACTGCAGCATGCCAGGCTTCCCTGTCCTTCACTGCCTCCCAGTTTGCTCAAACTCATGTCCATTAAGTCAGTGATGCCATCCAGCCATCTCATCATCTGTCGACCCCTTCTCCTCCTGCCCTCATCTTGGGGGATATTAAACTGTTCATCCCTTCCTTCATAAATTATTGATGATCATATGTATTAAATGTTTTCTATAATGCTTTCTCAGTGAAACTATAGTTTGGCAGTCTAGATAAGTCTCCCCAGTTTAATTTTGGAAATTTTACTAGGTGGTAGAATCTAGAAGTTTAAAACCTGCTATTCTGTGTGAGCAGCGCTATATCTGAACTAAAGGATACCACTACTTGGCCTCTCTTTCTGTTTATGTATTCATAGCATTTAAATCCCAGGATTATACTGATAAAAGACAGAGGACACACATACTTAGGGGCTTAGTCTGGGAAGTTGTATTTTTGGTAAGGAAATTTTATTAATGCCTTGGAATCCTTTTGAGAAATTGATTATTCTGGTGACTTTACAGATAACAGATTTTGAAAAAGGAGTGCCTCTAGGTGCTTATAATGCATTTGAATCACTGCAAAATGTTGTTAGTTTCCATCTGTGTCATCATTTTTCGAAATTTCATGCTCTGTAGATGCTTATATTTAAAGAGATCCATAGTTTGAATTGTGTGTTAGTTGCTCAGTCATGTCCATCCCTTTGAGACCCCATGGAGTGTAGCCGATGACTGAAGCAACTTAGTACAAAAGAACTGAGATCACTGAAAGGAGCCTCTACATCTCCCTTTAAATTTTATTTAAATAATTCCTTTAAAATCGTTTCTGCTTAACAGCTCACGTAATTATTCTCAGATAAAGAAAACACTGTTTGCTTGCTGTGTTGTGGCATTATGCCTTTCAGATATTTGGTATTTTTTTTTCATTTACCATTTTTAAAACCTAAAATGAACAAAAGAACAGATGTAAGTTATACCTATATGATATAAAAGATAGCATTTCACAAAAATACAAAAATTTGTTTCTCGTTTGACTAGACTCTTGATATTTATGTGGGAAGTGAAGTTGACATTGTAATTCTCCAAGTTTTAGGAAATGATCATGTGCTTTGTGGCTTACCCATGCTTTCATATTCACCTTCCTCACAACTTCCTGGGCCTTTCACTATTGATTGATGTCCATTTCCATTATCATCTAAAGGGCAATCAAAAGATGAAATAACCTGCCAATGGTTGCACATTGTCATGAATTTAGAACAGCTTGTGACTTAGCACATTTGAATTAACTCTGGATTTAGTTTTCCCATCATGGTCCTGGATCTTCACTTATGAGATAATTTGAGAGCATCTCTTATGATGAAGACACTTTAGACAAGTATATATGTTTACTTATTACACTGTTCTAAGTCTTTACCAGCATCATCTGCTTTAACCCTCACGGCACCTCTGGATGGTTCAGTACAGTTCAGTTCAGTTCAGTCCAGTCGCTCAGTCGTGTCCGACTCTTTGCGACCCCATGAATCGCAGCATGCCAGGCCTCCCTGTCCATCACCAACTCCCGGAGTTCACTCAGACTCACGTCCATTGAGTCCGTGATGCAGTCTAGCCATCTCATCCTCTGTCGTCCCCTTCTCCTCCTGCCCCCAATCCCTCCCAGCATCAGAGTCTTTTCCAATGAGTCAACTCTTCGCATAAGGTGGCCAAAGTACTGGAGTTTCAGCTTTAGCATCATTCCTTCCAAAGAAATCCCAGGGTTGATCTCCTTCAGAATGGACTGGTTGGATCTCCTTGCAGTCCAAGGGACTCTCAAGAGTCTTCTCCAACACCACAGTTCAAAAGCATCAATTCTTCAGCCTCAGCCTTCTTCACAGTCCAACTCTCACATCCATACATGACCACAGGAAAAACCATAGCCTTGACTAGGTTCCAATTATTGGCCTTTTACACTTGAGAGGAGTGAGGCTTTCAGAAGCAGTACTGTTTTGCCTTAGGAGTCCTGAATGCTGGATATGCATTTGCATGGTACTAACTTTGGCTTTTAAGATTTATAAGTTTTCTTCTCTGGCTCAGATGGTAAAGAATCTGCTTGTAAAGTGGGAGGCCTGGGTTCCATCCCTGGGTCAGAAAGATTCCCTGGAGAGGGGAATGGCAATCAACCCCAGTATTCTTGCCTGAAGAATTCCATGAACAGAGGAGCCTAGCAAGCTGTAGTCCATGGTGTTGCAGAGTCAGACATGACTGGGGTACTAACACTTTCACTTTTACTTTTTGCACGTATCAAATTATTTCAATCTTCCAAACTACACTGTGACATATTAGGAATTTCATTATATATTGCCAACTTTTTAATAATACGAGTAATTCAGTTACTTTTAGATTTGCCATATCAATGCTGTTTTTCTTCATCGGTCATTAAAACACCTTTATCTCACCTACTCCGTGCAATGGAGTGAAAAGATCATTCTGCCAGCAGTGAAAGTAACATTGAAAGTGAAAAGAAAGTGAAAGATCATATTCCAGGCCCTGTTTCAAGGATCTCACAAGTGTAGAGCACTTAATGCAATGCCAGGCACGTGGTAAACACCGAATGATGATAAAATAATAACTCGTTAGTAGCCGTTTACATGCTTTATCTCATTTCATCTTTATAAGCATCTTCTGTTACAGATAGCATAATATATCATGCTTACTTTTATAAGTAAAAAGCGTAACTTTTCAAATCCAGTGAATGTGCAGTAACCACTCTTTGCAGATTTTTATTAATAAATGCTGTATGCTCGTAAGACACAGTCTTTACCTATGAAGGAAACAGTCATAAATGGCTATAATAAAAGGTGGGTTTAATATAATGAGTGTAATAACAGAGCTACTAACAACCAGTGGGGCCAAGTCACGATTCATCAGACGGGTCAGGATGAAACGGACCTTTCATCAGTCCAGAAAATAAGCAGTGTGGTGGTCTAGACTCAGAACAATGAGAACAAAGCGCAGCAGGATAGGAGCTTGGGATGTGGGTATGGGACAGCAAGCAGTCCCGCTGAGCAGGAGTGTCAGGCAGTCATAAAAATAGATGTTTTTTTATTGAGCAGTGACTAAGCCAGGAACTGTGAAGCAATTTACATGAATTATTTTAAATTAATCCTTAGAATCCTTTGATATAGATGCTGTTATTCTTGCTTTGCTGACAAGAGTACTGAGACACAAAGAGAGTGAAGGACCCCTCAGATCACAGTTAGGATATGCTGGAGGCAGGTCTTAAATCCAAGCATTTCAGACTCGAGCATCTGCTTTCTTATCCAATACACTCTACACCCCATCTTCCCATTCTCTCCCCTTGAGTAGGAAAAGAAACTGGAAATATGGCTCCAGGTTTTATTGCTACCGGCTTCAGAGCCTAATATTAAGTATAACATGCAAAACCCAAGATCAGAATAGAACTTAAAAATAAAGTAAAATTGCCAGTCTGCAATGGAGAAAATTGGAAGACCTGTTTTCATTAGGAAATGTCAAGTTTTATGTACATAGTAGTGATTTTATCTAAATCAATATCTCCACTGTTTTTCTAGATACTTATTGAAAATACAAAGAAATGAAAACATTTATTGGATTCTCTGCTCTTTAAAATGTTGCCCTTCAAATTATTGAAGTTAAAGGGGTAAAATAATCATATCTAATTAGGTCTGCAATATACATCTCAAGAATAAATATAAGGAAAAAAGCAATCTTTATTTGATAATGAATAGTGCTGTTCTTTTGATTTAGAGAATAAATGAAATTCTTTGCTGACTTAGCCTGTTCATTGCCCTGGTGCATTATTTTATTGATGATAAATGAGTTTGACCAGCCACTTCTCTCTGATTCAGGCATCTGGAGTTAAAGAATGAGCCATAGGGAAAACACATTGTCTATGAATGAAGCTTTGGCAAAACAACTAACACTCCTGAAATTTTGATCTTCTTCTGGATTATGCTATCAGTTAATGCATGTGTAAAGTTCAGAAGGCCACCAGATTCGTTCCATATGTACATTATCAGGAAGAAATACATGTGACAGTCATTAGATCAGGGAAAGAAGCCCGTGGCATTGGTCTCTTTCTCTTGTCTGCACACAAGTAATCATTACTCTGCAGGGGTTCATCCATGCTATTTGCCTGGCTGAGGCTGATAGGTGGGTGACTGAATGGAGTCCTTCCTAGAGGTAAGGTTATGATTAATATGACTGAAAGCAGTAGTGTTTGGAAGACGTTTGGCTTAGTAGGACTGTAGTTGATAGTGAAGGAACGCAGCATGGCTAAGACCTGTAGTAAGGACTCTTTGGTTCACAATCCAAAAAGACTGAGGAACTGATTGTAGATATTTCAGTCTCCTTGATTTTAAACTGAATTGTGCTTTAAATTCAGCTTTAAAAAAAAAAGCTAGTTTCGCTATTAATAATACCTTCACATGAGCCAAAACTCAAAGTGTTTACATTGAAGGATCCCATTTCTACCCTGTTTCTATCTCTCAGCTCTCTTCTCCCCTCTGGTTTCCGCTTAGTTTCTTATGTATTCTGATGTTTCTTTATACAGATACACCAAAAATGCATATGTAGTCTTATTTCCATTTTTCTTATACAAACTATAGCATGCTATACACATTTCCATTTTCACTTAGTAATATATTTTGAAGATCTTTCCATGTCAGTACACAGGAAGTTTTCCCATTGTTTTTATGGCTGCATAATATTCTGTTTAGTTGCTGTACCAAAGTTTATCTAATCAGTTTCTCTATTAATAGACATTTAGATGGATTCCAGTCTTACTGTTACAAACAATGCTGCAATGAAGAGCCTATTCCTATATAATTGAAATTCATCTTAATATCAAATCAATACAAGTACATAAATCATCAATTTAATAGCAGTATGAAGCTTTCTATTTTTTGAGAACTTTTATAAAACATTATTATAGAATATTTATATAGAATGTGTGTATTGAACATTTTCTTTATGTGTGTATAGAATACAAAATGTGTGTCTAGAATATTTCCTTTACATTATGCCAAAGATAAAAATAGAATCTGTGCACATGTATATAAATAATTTTGACAGCATTTCAGACAGATTTTTTTAAAAATTATTTTCCTACCCAGTATCCATATGTCATTTTTTAAAGCAATTTGATTTTTGTTAGTGAATTCCAATGAGGATTAAGTTTCTAATTAGCATTTTTTTCACTCCCAGCACTGAATTTTTCTAGTCTCTTTGTCATTTTTTTGGAGGACAGTATAGTGATAAATCTTTAGAAAGTAGTTAAAACAGTTATCATGTTTATGAGGAACAAACCAAAGTAAGTGCTGTTGATATGAATCGTGAGGATTTGAAAAATGAGCAAGGTCTTCATATCTAAGGGCAGAATAACTTGCCTCAGATAAGTCTACCCACTAAGAATAATCAGTGCTTTTAAAAAATAGATTTAGACTTTTGCTTCTAGAAGCATGGAATAGATGCATTTCCTAAGTACCACCACTGTATATTAAGCAAAAATGAATCTAAAAGGTTGAAAAGAAGGAAGCAGACTGGCTGGGGATCCTGGGATGAGAAAAGCCATAATGGCCACAAACAATAAAAACTGAAATAAGAGGAACTTCTTCAGCTGGATTAAAAAACAATATACACCTGTAAAACCTATGCAGCGTACATCATAGTTGATTAAAGACTTAATGGTAAAGACAAAGATGTCTACAGCCACCATTGCTATTCAACATAGTGCTAGAAGGTCTAGTCAGTACCATAAGGCGAGAAGAGGAAGGCATGTGGGTAAAGGAAAGGAAAACGTGAACGTGTGCCTATTTCAGATAACGTGATAGTCTGTGTACAAAACCCCAGGAAATCTACCGAAACATGTTAGAACTGCAGGCTGTGTCCAGCATGGTTGTATGATTCAGCATCAACTCACAAGCATCGTTGGATCTCTTTTGATGAACATGGGGAAACAGAAAATAAAATACAGTACCATTTATCGTCCTTCAATAAAAAATAAAATAGAGAAACCGAAAACAGCCCCACACAAATATATCCAACTGATTTTTGACAAAGGTATAAAAATATTCAGTGGAGGAAAGGCAGGCTTTTCAAACAAAGGTGCTGAAACAATTCCATAGACAAAATAATGAACTTGACCTAAACCTCACACATTATACAGAAATTTATTTAAATGACTCACAGGTTGAAATGTAGAACTTTAAAAATCTGTGACAAAAAACATAGAAGAAAATCTGTGACTTCTAAGGGTTAGTGAAGAGTTCTTAGATATAATATCAAAATCTTGGTCTAGAAAAGAAATAATTGAGAAATTTGGGTTCATCACAATTAAATCATTCCGCAGCAGTTTTTTCCTGGGGCCTTTGCTGATTTGTAAGAGGCTTGGGGCTAAAGTGTGGCCAAAGTACAGATTAAAAGTTAGGTGGCTACTGTTTAGAGTTTTCATTGATTTCATGGGACCTGCAGAAATAAACAGAGGTCAAGGATCACTGGAGAACTTGGATTTGCTTTTTAAAAAGTCAAATTGAAATTCTAGAACTGGAGGGGGAAAATAGAAAACCCCAGAAGTTAAAAATCACAGCAAATGTTTTACAGAGCACATTAGACACACAGAAGAGGAAAATGATGAATTGAAGTTACCGGAAAATGTTGAATTGAATAATCTAGACAAGAAAACATGAGAAATACAGAAAAGTGCCTGAAAGACATGTGGGCCATAATGAATACATATGTGTAATGGAATTCCCAGAAAAGAGGAAGAGAAATTAAAGCAGTATTTTGAGACATAATCAATGTCTGAAGAAATACCCCTAGAGAAGTTTCCAAAACTGATGAAACAACGTACAAGTTAAGACAGAGTCAAGGAACTCTGCCTATTTTAAGCGGGGTAGATACAAAGAAAGTCAGATATAGCTCCACTGTAGTAAAAATTGATGAAATTAAAGAAAAAGAACAATCTAAAAACAGCCAGAGGAAAAAGTACATTCAAAGAAGAATGAAGACAATTGGATTATAATTGACCATTTCCTGAGCTGTAAAACCTAAAAGGTAGAAGCCACATTTCTAGAATGCTGAAAAAGAATTCTCATTAGGAGTTTTACCTAGCAAAAATACTCTTTAAAAATGTAGATGGACAAATTTACAGTGGGAAAAAAATAGAACAGTGATCGTCTGAGGCAGTGATTGTCAGTTGATACAGGCATATACAGCAAATGGGAACCAAGGGGCTTGGGGTGAAAGAAATGTTCTGTATTTTGACTGAGCGTGGGTTTGTTAGAAATCATTAAACCGTAGGCCTCAAACAGATGCAGTTTACTGTCCAGAAATTATATGGCTTGAAAATGGAGACAGATTTCCAGCCAAGATTAAAAGAGAAGAACTAGATTTACTTTCCCATCTGAAACAACTTTTACAAACTAGGCAAACCAATGAAACAGTGGTTTTTATGATGTTGGAGTCAGGCAACAAAGGACAATGGGAACAAAATGAACAGTAAAAATCACATCAGCTTTCAGCCTGAGTTCGCAGGCGGCACAGCCAAGAGGGGCCACCCAGTCGAAGCCCAGAGGTCTCCCTGAGTGAAGACTGAGATGTGAGTCCAGGGAGATAAGGATTTGCTGAGCTGGATACTGGTGCATTCCTCACCCAGTCGTGTCCGACTGACTCTTTGTGACCCCATGGGCTGTAGCCCACCAGGCTCCTCTGTCCATGGGGATTCTCCAGGCAAGAATACTGGAGTGGGTTGCCATGCCCTCCTCCAGGGAATCTTCCCGACCCAGGGATCAAACCCAGGTCTCCCACACTGCAGACAGTTTCTTTACCATCTGAGCCACCAGAGTAAATGTGAGTATTTGAGGAAAGTATTTGTAGCCAGGGTAGGAACCACCCTAAGATTGAGCGAGGCAAATCCTCAGACCTCTGCCTGGCTGAGAACAGTGTCTGCTCTCAACAGGCAGCCAGGAAAACTCATAGTTCCCATGGCATTGGGTAAAATCTTAGAATGACTTTGCCTCAATAATGGGACAGGATTATCCTCAAATTAGACAGTACTCTGATAAGACCTGTGAGTTTAAAAGGAAAAACTGAAAGGATCAGATTATTTCCAATTAACTGCCCCAGAGCAAAGCTCAAGCACCCCTCAAGGGTTCCTGGCTCACACTTTGAGAACTGCTAGATGATGAGACAGCTCATAGGGAAAGTTTTAAATCCCCCTATTAAAGCAGACAATTTAAAAAGGTCTTGTAAGAAAGGAAGACATGGGGGGTTTTCTTACGATCTGTGCCACCCCCAGTGCTGCCTTCTGGTTGTGACATCAGGAAGAAGAGGTGAAAGTTCAGAACTTCTTAAGAGGTCTCTGAGAACTTGGTCATTCAAACCTGTTTCTACTGATGGAGGGCCCTGACTATATCATGCATCTTTCCAGGAACTCTGGGCTGTATAAGCCAGATTTTGCTGTACCTGCTTCTGTGGTTCTGTGTTAAAGTGCCTATTTTATGAGAAGGAGAGCAACCCTGAATACTGTTGCTCCCAGCTGTGGGAGTCCATATCACTCTTGGTGGCTACTGAAAGACACTTTCATCTCAAGCAGAACCTTAGTCCTGTTGGATTGACCATAATCGCTTTTTACAATACAAACACTTGTTGTGAGTCCAAACACTTCCCTCAGTCCTGCATGTAAACAGTTGATATGGAGTTGATATGCAAGTATGGAACTGTAGAGTATGACTCCATGAATATCCAAAAGCAAAATCCTAAACAATTGTATAAACCCAGCCTGTTTCCAAGATGGCTTCTGGCATCATCGTAACTATTCTAATCGTTGCAGGAAAGTATTATCTACTCATAGATGTGTCTGTGTCTCAAAAAAATCCTGTTTTATATAACATCATAACAATTCAAATCCTCCCCAAACCATAGCTCTAACTTCATTTCCAGTTGCTCTTTGTCCTGAAATGTTCCTTGTTATACTTATATAACTCCTCCTTTACACTGCTCATGTTCTGGGCAGGGAACAAGGTTGCTAAGGATTCCCGGAACCTGAGTTCAAAGAATGACACCTACCTTGATTGCATTGCAGCAGAAACCAAAGATACAGTCATAGTGTCACCTTCAAGGATGGAGCACTGACATTCTGCACCATTTCAAATTGGAGGAAATTTGACATTCTAACAAATTTCCAAATCCTTTTAAAGGAGCTTTCCTTTGACAAGCAAATATCAGTCTGTCCTGTCTGCGGGTGGAGTCAACGGAATATGAGAAACCCGCCTAAAGAAGACAGCACACTGTCCTATTGTGCTTGCATTCTGCTCCTGCAGTGGTTTGGGGGAAGTTTCCTTGCTTATCTTCTCTCCAAAGTGAGCTCTTTTGTATATATAAATAAATGAGTCCTTTTGAATGTTGCGCAGTGAAATCCTAGACCTTTATCTAAGAAGTTTAAAAAGCCACCCACAAATCCAGGGTCACTGAGATGCTTTCCACTGAACAAGTTTTACATTGTTGCATTAGAAGGCTGATCTGGGAGGCACAGAGCCAAATAGCAAATAAATCCAAGCTCCTTCCTTTCTCCAGATTGCTTCCTTTCTTTGGTAGCTCTCCCTGCAGGGAGAGAGTAAGGAGCTGGCTGTGTTAAGGACTTCTTTTGTAACAGACATAGAGCCTACTGCTACTCTTTTATTTGTTGAGACTTAATAGAATACTCAGCTTAATTCGAAGGCCAAGATGAAGGCTCCACCTGTGGGAGTTCCCTTCTATTCACATTCAGACCTTTGAAGGAGCCCAACTACCAGTGGCATGTGGCAGGTTTTACTCTTCTCTTCTTCTTCACTGCATGTGGCATACCAGAAAAATGAACTAAATCCTAAAAGTGTTTCTGTTAATGATTAAAATGAAGCAGCAATAATGCCAGGTTATATGCTATTTTTTAAAAATTCCAACATCATTAGACACAGTTACTTGGAAGTTTCAGGTCTGGAACTTTGCCCTGCACTCACCGGAGTAGACAGAGAGTCAATCTGCACAATTACAGAACTGCTAAGCAGCTCTCATGTCCACGGGTCATGTAAAACTTGCGAACCTTCCTTGTCAACTAGTTGGTGAGGAGATGCTAAAGCAAGCAGGAGTTTCCTGATAACATTTTCTAGTTAACCACCATTCTGAACCATTTGATTTAGAAAGTTGAAAAGAATTGTTTAGGTTCACAGTCCTCTGTGTAAAACAATAGAAGCAAATATGTTTGCGAATTCATAAAGGTCCAGATCTAGAAGGGTAATAAAATACATGCACTTAGAGCAAGTTTCAGTGGAATCTGGGGCAGCACCCCACCATCAAACACATTAATATTTCCAAAGATATGAATATTCACAGAAAGGAATAAGTTAAACAGCATTCACTGTCAGCTCATAGGAAGTTTTGCTGCCAAATATGTTTGCTTAAGTTTGGTTTATACCTTTCAACTATGGAATTGCAAATAAGGAGCTGTGGACGTATGTTGGAGTGACAGAAATACAGCAAAACAAGCCTGATTGAATCCTGGTTGTATTAAATAGAGCCAGATCACAGGGTTGACAGTTTATGATCTTGTGTGTCTCTTACTGTTCCCTTTTCTGAACTTCTCTTTGCCTGTTGGTCATATGGGGTAATATTTGCAGGCTTTTGTGAGGAAAGCTAATGTAATTTAATCACTAAAAAGTGATTGGCAGATAGTGGCTATTCAGTAAATGTTAGCTGTTAAAATTTTGCCTCTTCCCCCTTTTATGAGATAAAAATTTATTGATAACAGTTGTTGCAGTGCTAGTCTATAAATAGGCTTCACGAATATGGATTACCCTGATTTCACTGGAGAATTAAATGTCTAAATTTTATTATAAAAATTCATTTCTTAAATGACTAATACAACTTTAAAATTTGTTTATAGGATGACTGAACTTTTCAATGATGAATAAATGTTTGATTAATGTTATATTTAAATTTCTTGAATGCTTTGTTTTCTTTGTGATTTGCCATATGAGGCCCCTTTTAAAATTTCTATCTAGAACTCATCGTTTAGAAAAATAATTTGAAAAGTACAGTGTTGATGATGCTCATGCTGTCACAAAGGTATAACCAAGGTTTATTACTTAGTGTATTGGAAAAATGGCCTTGGGAGATAAGTCTTTTCCAATTTTACCTCCCAAAATTTTAAAAGAACTTTAATGGGCTCTTAGTGCAAAACAGTTTAAAGTATATTTTTGTAAAAGAAATAAACCCACAGACATAGAAAATAAACTTGGTTGTTTATTTACCAAAGTTTGTTTGGTAAACTTATGGTTACCAAAGAGGGAAGTAGAGGAGGACAGGAGTTTGGGATTAACATACACAGGACCATATAAAATAGATAAGCAAGGAGGACCTCATGTATAGCACAGTGAACCCAATGTTTTGTAGTAACCTATAGGGGAAAGGAACCTAAAAAAGGATGTGTGTGCATGTGTGTGTATAATTGAATCACTTTGCTATACACGTGAAAGTAACACAGTGTTGTGAAACAAGGTTTTTTTTCCAAAGGCATCTTTTGTAAAATAGACCTTTACTTTTAAATTCATAAGGCCTCCTTTTTTTTTAAAAGGGGGAGAACCAAAGCAGAAGGATTTCAAGAGAAGAAAGAGGTTAGCTCCTTGATGGGCATATGCCCTACAGGACTTACTAGCTTTTAAGTGGGCAGAGTGGATCTGCCTGTATTTATATGCATTGTGTCACCTGCCTTCACAGCTGAACTATCAGCAGAAAGTAGGCATCATGTACTGCAAAGCTGGACAGAGCACAGAAGAAGAGATGTACAACAATGAATCAGCCGGCCCAGCCTTTGAGGAATTCCTCCAGCTGTTGGGAGAACGCATTCGGCTCAAAGGATTTGAGAAGTATCGTGCGCAGCTTGACACCAAAAGTAAGAAATACTTATACCCTCCTTCCAGGCTTATTGTCCTCCTGCTGTGTTGATGTTAGCCTGCTAAGTTACCCGTAAAACAACACTGCCACTAACTGTTGGTGATACTGCTGGTGATGGGGGAGAGTAGAAGCAGTCTCGGAGGATTGGCTTTAAGACAATTGAAGACCATTATCAAAGCATTTAGGATTGGAATGTAAAAAAAAAAGTAGTGTTATCAGAAGTGTGGAAGGTAGGAAGCAATGGATGGAGATGATGCAGAATTCCTCCTGGATAGTGTTACATAAGCTTCACTGTATTTAGCTGAACGTTAGAGTGAGTAAAAACGCCTGCAACTTAGCAACCATCTGATCCTAAGCCCCAGAAGTCTTGACTTTTCATTAACTCATTTCATAATCCTTGTCCATATCTGTGTAGTCAGCCATTGTAGGGTTTTCTTAATCACTTTTATATTTTACTGTCTTAAGATGTTTTTGTTTATTTTCTGTTTTTACTGTTCATAGTCTAACTTAATCTCCAAGCAAACAGGCTTCTTAGCTTTGGTATTAGTTTGGCTCATAAAATGGGTTGATTAAAATCACACTAGTGCAGCAGTCTGTTTATCGACAGCTCATGAATATAGAGGTTTGTCCATTCCGTTTTCCCAGGTGGTTAATAAAAGAGCTAGGTTCTCAAGTATCTAGAGTATGTTGACTTCTGCTGTGTGTCTGTGTGGAAGCAGATTTTAAATTTTATCTCAGTATCCATCCATAGATACCTGTGACCTGTTTTTCTTCGAGAGGGTCTTTGGATTAGCACATCTGTATTGCAGTCTATAGTAATCACTCTGATTTTCTGTACAGGAAATTAAATAAGGAGTCGAGTCATGAAAACAGAAAAGCATTCATAAACTCCACTGCAGGGAAGAATTTCCTGTTGCCATGGTTTTGCTGTTGCCAACTTGGAAACGACATGCAAGAGAGCCTATGAGAAACCATAAATAGCCTAGACTCTTAAATATTATTTTAACGTTCCATACTCTGCTTGCGACTGCAGAAAATATTAAATCTCAATATGCCCTTAAATTCTTCCTATCAAGATATTCTGACATTTACTCTGTAATTCATTCACATTGTCCCAGTTTGTTGTGTTATGTAAATTATAATTACCACAAAGGCTATTAAAAGGGTCTGGGAAGAAAATGTAATAAGAGCCTTGATTCTGTCAATGAATGGTCAGAATCGGAGTTGGTAAGATTATTTATCATTTCCTGGTCCTTCGCTATCTCCTGGATTTTGCTCAAACTCATATCCATTGAGACCATTTATTATTTGTGTATTTACACGTTCCTAGCCATCTCTTGATGAAAGGACAATATGAGAAATGTAGATGGCAGGGCCATTCCTAAGCAATGTGGCATCATGTAAGGGAGTGGAATAAGCAAAATAAGCACTTTGCACATTTTGCCCCAATAACTGCAAAGACCTTGGTTAGTAAACTGCTGCTAGTGGCACATTTCATAGTTATGCAGCACATTCGTCAAGGGCAGGTTCCTTTTCACTGAGCTACTCTCCTTTATGGCTCCCGGTAACCTTCTGAGGCATAGCTCCCGAAAAGGAGGGTTCACAGGTTCCTTTTCTGTCCTTTCAGAGGGTTATTTCCTAAAGTCATTGAAAAGTAGGAAAGTGTTTCCACTCTAAAGCTTGAAGAAGACAGTATGCATATTTATCTCTCTTACTCCCAGCTGAGAAGGACTATTAGCATCATAACTGAAGGGGGGATTAAACAATAATAGACCAAAAGACACAGGGATCAACCAGCCGCTGCACACCCTGGCTGCCTTCTTTCTGCTGGCCATGACACCCCAGAGATGAGACTTTGTGTGGTTGCTGTGAGATGATCTCACCACATCTTACCTAATCTTACATTGTGTTAAACTCTTTCAATATAATGCTTAAAAAGAGAAAATGCTTTCCAGAACATGTGTTCCTGAAGGATCGCTCCCTCTCTATGTGACAGTGTAGTTGTCACTTGGATCTGTGGATTTGTAGTCTTAATAAAATTCAAACATTATTTGCCAAGCTCATTTTATTTTTCTGCACCTCATCTTCTGACTCTCCAATTATATATATATTAAGTCACTTACTAGTTGTGATTTTTAACATTTCTCCCTCCTCTGCCCCCCCCCCCCCGCCCCGCCCCCCCCCCCCCCCCTCCCCCCCCCCCCC
>SJXQ01000319.1:48100-74702 GCA_006408695.1 Aepyceros melampus | reverse complement strand
AATTTTTATTTATTTATATCTTTTTGTATTTGTTCTTTTTTCCTTTTCTTCCCCCCTTGCCCCCCCCCCCCCCTCCCCGTGCTTATATTTGGGAAATTCCTGTTAATGTTTTCAAGTTCACTGTGTTTTCTTTCCTCCCAGTGTTTCTTAATCTGCTGTTAGTGAAATTTTTATGTCAGATATTGTGATTTTCAAGTCCAGAAGTTCTTTTGAGCTTTCTCTCTCTCTTTTTTTTTCTTTTCTCTGCCCCCTCCCCTTTTTTTTTGGAGTAATCTTATATTTTCCATGTTCCTCTCATTAGGTTCATGTCCTTTAAAGCCTTGAATGTATTCATAATAGCTGTTTCAAACTGTTTGCATGCTAGTTCCATCATCTCTGTCATTTGGGGTCTCCTTTTAACAGATTTTCTCATGCTTTTGAGTTACATTTTATTTCTTCATATGTCTGGTTGTTTTTGATTGGATACTGGATATTGTGAATGTCTCATCATTGAGGATCTGGATTTTGTCCTTTTCTTTAAATAGTGTTGTTTTATTTTGGTAGGCAATTAAGTTAGTTACAGAACAGTTTGATCTTTATGAAGATCAAACAGTTTGACCTTTATTTGTTCTTACGCGTTTTTAAAGCATGCTGCTGCTGCTGCTTCTAAGTCGCTTCAGAGTCGTGTCCGACTCTGTGCGACCCCATGGACTGCAGCCCACCGGGCTCCTCCGTCCGTGGGATTCTCCAGGCAAGAGCACTGGGGTGGGTGCCATTGCCTTCTCCGTTTTTAAAGCATAGTTTAAAAAAAAAAAGTAGTTTTTGTCGCTGTTGTTCAGTCACTAAGTTGTGTCTGACTCTTGGCAGCACACCAGGCTTCCTGGTCCTTCACTGTCTCCTAGAGTTTGCTCAAACTCATGTTCACTGAGTAAGATGTGCCCTTCAACCATCTCATCCTCTACCACCCCCTTCTCCTTTTGTCTTCATCTTTCTCAGCATCAGGCTCTTTTCCAGCCAGTCAGCTCTTCACACCAGGTATGAGGTGACTATCCAGGCTCTTTAGTTCCTCTTCACTTTCTGCCATTAGAGTGGTGTTACGTGCATATCTGAGATTGTGATATTTCTCCCAGCAGTCTTGACTCCAGTTCGTGAGTAGTCTAGACTCTCTGGCTGATTTACTGCTCTTACTAAGGCATGACTTTTCTTGCACCTGAACACCAGCATATTCAGCGAAGTATCTCTACTATGGCTGGTCAAACTTCAACGTCTTCCAGCCCTGTGTGAACTGTGAGAATTGTTTGGCTGTCAATTCTCAGGTAGTTATTTGCCCAATAGTTTCTCTTTTCTTTTTTTTTTTTGAAATTGAGGTATAATTGACATACAACATTATATTAGCTTCGGGTGTACAACATAATGACTCCGTGTTTTTGTATATTCCAAAATGGTCATCATAATAAGTCTGGTTATGTATCACCATACCTAGTTTTTTTTTGTTTTTTCTTGTGATGAAAACTTTTAAGATCAACTCTCTTAGCAACTTTCAGCTATTCTGTGTAGTGTTATTAACTATAGCCACCATGGTGTACCATGATGCACCCTGGCGTTTTTTCTTTCTCTGGCTTTTGGAACCCCACTCTATGCCTATGCTTAATATTCAGCCCAAGACTCAAGGGAACCCCTGTGCAGATTTCCGGGCGTCTTTCACTGTACAGTTTCCTCCTCTTTAGTATTGTGCCCAGCACATATCAGCCACACCTTAGCCTTCCAGACCTCCAGCATGTTTTGGCTTCTCTCTTCAAATCCCTACTCCAAAGCTGGGTAGGATCATAAGGTTCATCTCCTTTGATACTTCTTCCTCCAAGATCACTACCCAATGCTGCCCATTGTAAGATGTCTTGAGGGGGGAAAAGTTGTTTCAGATATTTTGCTTATTTTTCTATTTATTTACCGTAGGAGAGCAGGTCCTATACCAAGTGCTGTTATGGCCAGGAGCAAAAGTCCTGGATCCTTTCTATGTGTCATCTCATTTAATCCCCACAAATTCTGCTAGATGCCCGTCATCCCCATTTTACAGACTAGGCTTCTGTGGATTAACTAGGGTGCCCGAGGTTAAGTGTTAAGGGAGGAGGCCATATCCTGTGTTATGGTTAGTGATGTATTCAGGGACAGCATAAAAGTAGAATTAAGGACAATGAGGCCCAGAGCTGTGCTTTGTGACTGTTTCATCCCCTCTCTTGAGCCCTTGGGCTAAAATTGCTCAAGCAATCTAAAGAGATAGCTCCACTTGTCACGTATTCAGATTTTAGTGTTTTGGTAAAAGAAAGAGAGGCTCAGGAAAGGAAGGTTTGGTGAAACTGTTGAACCATTTCTTCTTATTCCCAATTTTCTGTACAAAGTCACAATTTCCCATTTCATAAATAAGGACTTCCAGTAAGCAAGCTACATTTGTATCAGGGGTTGGAACAGTTCTGCAGTGAAAAATCTTTCCAGAGTGAATTTTTTTCTCTTTTTTTGTTTCCTTATTTGGATAGCATAACCTCTAGATAATTGCCATCCCCTCCCACTACAGTAAGTACAAAAATAAGCTTCCCACCAAGCAGTTTGTTATTTGAAAGCTGGAGACCACCCTCATTTTAAGTTGTGTGTGTGGACTATTATTTGGGAAATTATTTCCTGAATAAGGTGCGTTTGTCAAGTCAGCATGCAGAAGACTTAGAAACTCTTGAAAAGCATTCCTTCAGAGCTCTGCCTTCATTGGCCACAATTTTAGTGAATGCATGTTGCTTCCCCCATTTTTCAGCAATGTTACAACGATCACTGAGTTTCAGGGTCTTAGAATAGATGTAAGACTTTTCATAAAGAAAATAAATCCTATATTTCTGATATTTAACCTTTGATAAATAAAAGAATAAAACTGGCATTATTTAAATGCTTTGCACATTTAAAGGACTGTTTGGAGTTGTAGAGACTGATGAATGAAGAAAAGTTTTTTTCCCTCCTTAACTTTGAACTGTGTTATAGTAGCAGGTTTTTCTCTTGAGTGTTAGTGAGATGCACTTGGCCAAGAAATTGAAATATATAAAAGGCCCTGTTTAAGGCAGCTACACTTTTTATCTCAACTGCAGAAAATTCTAAATTCCAATCAGCGTGTTTCTTAGGCTCTTTTATGAGCTACTACTTTCATAGACATGGTTTCACTCAATCCTCACAACAGTGAGAATATTGAGGGGCAGAGAAGTAAAGTGACTTGTCTGGTTATTTAGCAAATGATGCTGGAGGCATTGGAATTCAGATTGTCTTACTTTCAAGTTGGAATCCAGATAATTGCAGGTATTTTGCAAAGTGCTCTGTATGTAGAAAACAGACTGATTCCTTAAGTACCCACTCCACATCATTGCTTATCCTTTTCTCACAGGATGTTAGTGGTTTTAAGAAGCCTTCGGTTCCAGGCACGTACACGTGCACACATGCACGTTCCTTGCACTGACACAGCGTGAATTCTCCTGTCACGGCAAAGGGTGGTGTTACAGACTATTCCCATCCTCAGTGAAGTAAGCCACCTCCTGATGATGGTTAAAGACACACTGAAGAAAATGCAAGTAAATATGATAGATGGCAGAGCAGATGGGATTCTTGCTTTTCCCAAATGCTTCCTGAGGAGATGAAATAGTACTGAAGGGCAGATGTGTGTCCCATCTAAACTGCGTGCCAGTGTTCCAGGTGTCAGTGCTTGTTCCTGACTGTGCTCCTTCCAAGCATTGCCCTCTGCATCCCCAAACCCTGAGGCAAGCTTACCTACTAGGGAGAGCTGGAGTCTTTAAATGGATGGTCCTTAGCAGCCAGCTGATGATTACTCTATTAGCATTTTAAACTATGGATGATAATCAATCCTACTGCCTGGCTGGGATTTCGTCTTGTGCATTTTTTGTGTTCTACAAGGGCGAGGACCTTCACAAACTGAGCTTAAGCTTTCTTCATTCTGTTGACTTTCTTAGTGTGTCTGCGTTTAGTTCATGAGATTGATTTTCTCCTTGTAGTCATAAATATTTTAAAACTAGGACCTTGCACAAAATCAAATTCCTTAGGCTTGTTTTCCTTTATCTCGCTTTTCTCAACTCAAATCTGTTGGTGACCAAGAAGTGATTATGTAAAAGTCGAATTACTTTTTCCTGATTCAGATTCTACACATCCACCTTTATCATCCAAGTTTTATACCCTTTAAAGCAAAAGACTTTCACCAAGAGAAGTCAAGAATGAATATGACATTAACCATATCTGAAACTGCTTCTACAAACTTATTAACCTATACATGCCATCTTTAAATAGAAGTGCCTATTGTAGGATATTCTCACTTATCTACACCTTTTCAAAGCAGCTGAAAGGAATATTCTTATCATTCCTCAATTACTCAGTGCCTTCTTATCATCTAGTTTGAATATTAGAAATTTTACTTTCTACGACTTAGTGTAGAGGGCTGACCTTATTAGTGGATACACACCAGTCACTGGTACTATAATTTGGAGGCAAATCACGTGATTATCAAGATGACCTATAAGATGCCTGAATTTATTTTTTAACTTTTAAAGCTCCATACACATATGAAGGAGTGTTATCTTCTTTTTATCCCACTTCTGTAAGCATATTTTCCCTTTAGGAATTCAGTTCAGTCGCTCAGTCATGTCTGACTCTTTGCAACCCCATGAATCACAGCATGCCAGGCCTCTCTGTCCATCACCAACTCCCAGAGTTCTCCCAGACTCGTGTCCATCGAGTTAGTGATGCCATCCAGCCATCTCATCCTCTTTTGTCCCCTTCTCCTCCTGCCCCCAGTCCCTCCCAACATTAGAGTCTTTTCCAGTGATCTTCCCACTGATTAAACTATATATTTTTATTGTAATCAGGCCCTATAATAATGTAGAATGGATATCAAAGAAATTATGATGAAAGTTTTAGTATTAAGTTGACCAATATAAGGACCAATTCTTATTAAGTTACTTAATCTAAATGCCTCAGGTTCCTCACAAGAAACAAGCAGGAGGGGTAAAATCATTTTAAAGTGACTTCAAGTTCATTTTCTAAATGACAGCCACAGTCACCACTTGCTTGGTTTGGTCACATCCTTAACAGATCTGTTTCTGCAGTTTTTAATACAATGGAAACAATTTAAATCATGGAAACAAAAACCCACACAGAAAAACCAAAGCATTAGATAAAAGAAAAGGGCAAATAATTACTTTCAGTGTCAATCAAATGAAGTATAACGAAGAGAACAACGTTAAATAGTTATCCTCCATTTTCATTAATTTCAAAAGAAATCCATTTAAACGTCCTCAATAGGTTCACATGCAAGTAAATGGAACTTGATATTGTAAAAGATTAAATGATGGAAGAGCTGACAGACTCTTCATACACAAATATTTAAAATAATGCTAGATTATAGTCTAGTTATAGTGAAAGTTGCTCAATTGTGTCCAACTCTTTGCAACCCCTTGGACTATACAGTCCACAGAATTCTCCAGGCCAGAATACTAGAGTGGGTAGTCTTTCCCTTCTCCAAAGGATCTTCCCAACTCAGGGATCAAACCCAGGTCTCCTGCATTGCAAGTGGATTCTGTACCAGCTGAACCACAAGTGAAGCCCAAGAATATTGGAGTTATTAGCCTATCCCTTCTCCAGTAGATCTTTCTGACCCAGAAATCAAACCCAAGTCTCCTGCATTGCATGCGGTTTACCAACTGAGCTATCAGAGAAGCCCAATGTTAGATTACCATAATTGACTGTTAAATCATTGACCAATCTGAGGATTAAAAAATTGTGAAATTATATAACTGAATGTTTAATAAGCACAAATATTACCTTAAATTCACACTTTGTGATAGGACACAAGACTTCATTAGGTTAATTCTTAGCATGGTAAACAGATGATCAGATAACTATAAAAAATAATCCCATTAGCTACTGTATGACTATTCAAATTCCAGTCTCAGCAAATATTTTAAGCTTCTCTCCTCAGAGTGAGTCATTAATTTCCTTATCCACATAGTTTCTCTCTTGCTTACTAATACAGCAAGGATTAAGAGAAATATTTCCATTTATTACTAGCATTTTCTATAGGTTATAGCCAAGTTTGCAGACTGGGGGCCTCAAGCACAGTTTTATAAAAAAGGTATCATATACTCAAAATTATATAAAGAAATGCATGTTTTAAATAAAATGAACACCCATGAATCATCAAGCAATTTAAAAATATTAATACAACAGTATGAATAATTTTGAAGGTCCCTATATCCCTCTACTCAATATCTGCTTGCTATTATTTATAATATTATCTCAAATTTATATATATATACTGTTTAAATTTGCTAGGGTTTGCCTTTTATGTAATCTGTAACATAAAGTATATATTCTTCTGTAACTTTTTTTGGTGGAACAATATTACATTTTTGAGAATCATCTATGCTGATGTGAATAACTATAGCTCATTTTTACTGCTATAGAGTACTCCATGTATAAAAATTGTTTCCATTTTTTTTTTCTTATCAACAATACTGCAACAGATGTTCTTGTTTGTGTTTCCTTCTGCACATGTGCAAAAAATCTCACTCGGAAAGAATATTTTAAATTACAGTGTACGCACATCTTCAAGTTTACTAAATAGCCGATTTTCCAGTATACATTCCTCCTAGCTGCTGCTGCTACTGCTAAGTCACTTCAGTCGTGTCCGACTCTGTGCGACCCCATAGATGGCAGCCCACCAGGCTCTGCCATCCCTGGGATTCTCCAGGCAAGAACACTGGAGTGGGTTGCCATTTCCTTCTCCAGTGCATGAAAGTAAAAGGGAAGTCACTCAGTCATGTCCGACTCTTAGCGACCTCATGGACTGCAGCCCACCAGGCTCCTCCGTCCATGGGATCTTCCAGGCAAGAGTGCTGGAGTGGTTGCCATTGCCTTCTCCGATACATCCCTCCTAGAGGTGAGTGGAAATTCCTAATGCTCACATTCCCACCAACAATGATATGCCCAGTCTGTGAGATGATCCTTTACTGTGCTTTTAATTTTCATTTTCCCAATAATGAGGGTTGAGGTTTTCATGGTGACCCGGTGGTAAAGAGTCTGCCTGCCAATGCAGGAGACACAGGCTCCATCGCTGGTCCAGGAGGATCCCACATCACATGGAGCAACTAAGCCTGTGTGCACCACTACTGAGCCTGTGTTCCGGAGCCCAGGAACTGCAATACTGAGACTGCATGCAGCAACTACTGAAGCCCGCGTGCCCTAGAGTTCATGCTCTGCCACAGGAGAGGTCACCACAATAAAAAGCCCAAGAACCACAACCTCAGAGTGGCTCCAGGTCACCACAACTACAGAAAACTTCACACAGCAATGAAGACCCAGCACAGCCACAAATAAACAAATAATGAGGGTTGATGATGTTTTTATATTATAAGGGCCCATTTGGATTTCCTCTTCTGTGAAATGCCTATTCACATGTATCTGTTTTCTCCTTGGTTGTCATTCTCATATTTATTGATAGCAATGTTCTATGTATTCTGATACTTCTAGATTCTGTTTCATGTTTTGGTATGCAACAAACCAAATAATATTTTTGGGTTTTCCTTCTATGGTCTACACTCTTTACTTTTTACATTTCCATAAAATACATAGCACTTTGATGGTTGATGTTATTTTCCTTTTTCATTATATCTATGTATATCTCTCTATATAGATATACGAATAATAATCCCAGAGACAGTAGGCCCCTGTCTATGGGGTCGTGCAGAGTCAGACATGACTGAAGTGACTTAGCAGCATACATATAAAAATATAAACCAAGAGAAACCTTCATCACTTTTATTTTGAAACTTGATCCCAAGTTTCCCACACCTAGAAATGGAAGAGAGCATAAAGTATAACCAAGTAAACTTAAGGGGCCATGGAAACATCTATTAATAAGTAGCCTTTAAAACAGGCAGCACTTTTTTTACACATCTTCTGGACGCTGAGCTTATGCACAGAGATCAGGATAATCAGAGTGGAGATTTTTCTCTTAACAGTAACTTATATATGTGCGGCATGTTAGCTATTTTCAGTGTTCTTTATATACTTTATAGGATGCTCAGAACAACTAAAATGGATGAGGAAAAGAAATTATTGTTGCCACTTCAGAACTGAAAAAAATACAGGAGGTGAAGGAATTTGCCTAAAATGGGAAAACCTTGGATGCAAGTCTAGGCCTCCTGCCCTTTAGTCCAGGATGCCTTTCTCAACACTGTACTACTTTTCAAGGTAAGGAATGAACACTGTCAAAGCTGAGGACATGGGGACATCCTTGGCACTAATGTGGTTAAGACTCTGCACTTCTAAGGCAGTTCAGTCCCTGGTAAGGGAACTAAGATCCCACATGCTGGGGGGCATGGCCAAAATAAAAAAAAAATTAATTAAAAAAAATAAAGTCCCAGTCTTTAAAAGAAAAAGAAAACAAAAGCTGAGGAGATGGCCTTTTTTTAAAGTATGAGTCGTCAGTGTAGTCAGCTTGTACTTACTGATTGTGAAAGGATAATACTGTCCTCAGAAAGAATTCTGCTTTGAGTGACAGCTGGGACAGGGTAGAGAGAGAAGTAGAGCAGTCATCTGCTCCCTCCTATGCCACACAAACTTAGCTTCCTGTTCAGTCAAGATTTTCCCTAAACACAGATCTCTTACCCATCACAGAAAATTTATGCAAAAAGAGAGTAAAACATGCTGATGGTGGTTGAGATTATTTTCTAAACACTAGGAACATATACTTAGATAAAGGATACTGAGATGTGGCCTCGAGAGTCTATGTTCCCTAGCAGGATGATAACCACAAAGAGTACATTCCAAATGTATCTGAATAATCACCAAAACTGTTTTTAAAACTTGCAAAGACTGTCACCTGCCCTATCAGTAGACAAAGGATGTTGCTGCCGTCAAGACATCAGTTACTATCATATGAAGTAAAGTAAATCAGAAAGAGAAATAAATATATTAACATGTGGAATCTATAAAACTGGTACAGTAAACTTATTTGTAAAGCACAGATAGAGACAAAGATATAGAGAACAAATGTTTGAACAGCAAGGGGGAAAAAGCACGGATTGGAAGATAGGGAATGAAACCTATACACAATTGATACTCTGCATAAAATAGATAACCCCAGTGAGAATCTACTGTGTAGCATAGGGGACTCTACCTGATGCTCTGTGGTGACATAAATGGTAAGGAAATCCAAGGAAGAGGGGATACTTCATACATTTTAAGTGATACAATTTGCTCTTCAGCAAAAATGAACACAATTAAAGCAAGTATACCACACACACACACACAAAAAAAGACATCAACTCCTGCAGTCACCCCCACCCACCAACACAACTCTGATGGTGCGTGAACAGAGGGTTTAAGCTGGAAATAAATCAAAAAACAGAAAATAGGATAGGTCCTAAATATCTAAGGTGCATATCAAAAGAAAGATTTCAATGAGCTCAGACTCTTTTATTTTCCTATACATAGAAAAGCACTAAATTCATTAACATGTCTGGTTTTTCTTTAACAGTAATTTTTTGATGTTCGAACTACTTGGTTTTTGTTGCAAGAACTCCCATATATCCTGGCTCCTTCCTTACCTCTCCATAACAGTCCCACAGAGCTATATAAGAGGCTACCCCCTGGGCTTAAGTCCTCAGCAAATCTGCCAAATAAAACATACTTCTCAAATTTTAGGTTGTTTACTTTTTTCAGTCAACTGGGGAAAATCTCGACTTAGTGTGTTTGTGAAAACTATCATAAGTCATATGATGGGCAAGAAAAAGTAAGGAATAGGCACATGTGTATCTGTAGTATCATAAATGCATTAAGTTTTCAGGTAATATAAACACAGCTTTAAAAAAAATTTTTTTGTATTGGGGTATAGCCGATGAATAAACAATGTTGTCACAGTTTTAAGTGAACAGTGAAGGGACTCAGACATACATATACATGTATCCATACTCCTCAAAATGCTTCTTTTAAAAATAAAATTGTAAAGGATAACCATAGGACCATATTGTACAACTACAAACAAAAGAATGCTTGGTTATTAAATAAGAATTAAACTCTTCGGAAATTTAATATAGCTATATTCACATTCGTCAGGGGTAGGAGGAAAACGTTCATTGTATTTTTTGAATTTTGACCCAAGTAAATATATCACTTATTCAGAACACATATAATTCAAATCTCTGCCTTATACCAAAATTCACTCTCTAAAGATGAAGAACATAAACACATAGAAATTTTTATAATTATCTGATAGGAAAGAATTCTTAAAGACCTTCCTAAAGGTAGAAATATTAAAAACAAAATAGTTTACTAAACACATTTTTTAAACTTCAATATAACCAAAAAAATTATAACCAAAGCAGTATGTTAGCAAGAAAACTGAAAATTTTAATATATATATGGTAGTGTGTGTTTGTGTATGCTGCTGTCGTTGAGTCACTAAATCTTGTCCAACTCTTTGCAATCCCATGGGATTGTCCAGCCAGGAATACTGGACTAGGTTGACATTTCAGTTGCATGTGATATTCACTGCAGTGATGTTTATAACAAAAAATAATTGAAAACAATGCACAAAAGACAGAGCTGGGATTGTAAATGAAGACCTTTCTGCCTTCAGCACCTGTGCCCCCTGATCAAGTTAGATTCCACTCCCTTAGTCTAAAAGTCTTCCTGTTATGCCCTAACCCTGTTGCAACCAACATATAATGCAGCTACATTCTGAAGGAGACTCTAGCTGGCTACCCTATAACACGGGAACAAACTGTGTAACCAAAGGAGCCTTGTAAACACAATTAACCACTGTAAATACACTAAGAATGATATTCTAAGCCTCTCTTAGAATCTGTTAGTGTAATAAATGCACCTTGGTCCATATTTCTGAAGCTCTTAAAGGAGATATGTTTTTTTAATTCCTTACCGTAACTGTACCAACAATGATATATTTTCTATCATATTAAAAAGTTATGTTGGGACTTCCCTAGAGGTCTCCCTAGAGGTCCAGCGGTTATGACTTTGCTTTCCAATGCGGGTGTGAGAGTTCGATACCTGGTCAGGGAGCTAAGATCTCATATGCCTCAGGACACAATGATAGATCGCGAATGACATGATGAAGATCCCACAAGCTGTAACTAAGACCCAATTCAGCCAAATATGAATAAAATTTTTTAAAAAGTCTCTGTGCTCTCAGTGCAAGGGGCATAGGTTCAACCCCTGGTTGGAAAACTAAGAGTTCACATACCTCACAGGGTGGCAAAAAAAGAAAAAATGAAAAACAACCCTGTTACGTATTCAATCTAATCAGCGTTTTCTGAAAAAAAAAAAAAAAAAAAAGAACATATGGTAATTGGTCACTACAAAGTGCCAGGAGCCAGCATGGGGAATCCCGCCCGTGGCAAAGGTCATGAGGAAAGGGGCCTGACAAAACGCAAAGGCGGGATCAGGCCTCAGGGGTCCCCCTGGATTTTCTCAAGCATCTACCCCCAAAACCAGAGTCTGCCTGCTTTACTGTGCTATGCTTTCCACCTACTCTTCTGACATTAACAGGGGGCTGTCCCCTCCCCCCCCAACCTTTTTCTGGAAAAAGGTAATTTAGAGCTTTTAGATAATAAGTCTCCTGGGCATACTAAGAGTGTTTCAATCCAAAAACCCCTCTGATGGCTTTCTAGCCTGCCTGACAGGTCTGTCCAGACTCTTACAACTACGCATGTGATTGTTTGCGGCCTCCTGGAAGCTTAAAACATCCTAGGAATGTAGGGGCTTCCGAAGAGTCAAAATCATTAGAATAGGACTGATTAAGGGTTTCATTGCTGAGCCAATACTTGCTGCCAAGTTTTCATATCTCTTATTTGTTGATATAGTTGGTACGTAGAAAAAACAGGTAGTAGCCATGGCATTAGCAACATTAGATCTTTGAGTTGAGTACTTTCTTTGTTATAACCCACTGCACCTTTGTTCTACAGGAATGTAACTTTATTTAGTACTTTGAAGGTGATGCAGATTAAAGAAAAAACACTTCAAGGGAAAATGAGTTTTCTGGCTGATAGACATTATCTAGGAAGAGAGCCATAAAAATGTTAACAGACCCCCTGGCCAGAAGATGATGTAAAACCACCTGAGACCTTTTGTATACAGGAGGGTATGCAAAAATAAAGCCTGGTCTCAATAAGGGTCAGGACTGCTGCCCCTGCATATTCCATCATTTCTTTATGCACAACTTGGGGTATATAAACTGCTTTTGAAAATAAAGTTGTGGGTCTGGCACCAATGCTTAGCTCCCCGATGTCGTTCTTTTCTCCCTTTTCAGGCTGAATTCCCGTCTGGAGCACAGAGGCTCTCCGTGTCTACTTATTTTCCCTGGCTTCTAAGACCCACACAAGAGGGAGCCCAAGGCAGAGCACCCTCCACTATTCAAGCAGGCGCTGGTGGCCTACGGAGACGGTGCAAGCCCCTTGTCTTGGAGCTTTATTGGTCTCCTGTGTAAACCAAGTTATTCAGCCTCTTTTCTCCACTAATCTTCCTAATACACTATTCTTTCCTAATCTCTCTTTATATCTCTAATTAAATAAATCTCTCCTGGCCGACTCCGTCCCTGTTTCAAATTACCCTGGATCCACCGGGGCTGGACCCCAGCAACAAAGTTAGTTTATATTTAAATCAAAGTCATGTTTCACAAGAAACATTCTCATTTCCTGTAACATTTAAATGTTCATTACATATTTCCTTTGGGGAACAGAAGTTCTTATCAATTCAATTACACAAATATTTAGTGAGTAATTACTATTGAAGTTACTTTATGGCAAACAGATTGCAAAACAATGGAAACAGTGACAGACTTTACTTTGGGGGGCTTCAAAATCACTGCAGATGATAACTACAGCCATGAAATTAAAAGACGCTTGCTCCTTGGAAGAGAAGTTATGACCAACCTAGACAGCATATTAAAAAGCAGAGACATTACTTTGATATTACAAAGGTCTGTCTAGTAAAAGCAATGGTTTCCAGAGTCACGTATGAATGTGAGAGTTGGACTATAAAGAAAGCTGAGCACCAAAGAACTGATGCTTTTGAACTTGGTGTTGGAGAAGACTCTTGAGGGTCCCTCTGACTGCAAGGAGATCCAATCAGTCCATCCTAAAGGAAATCAGTCCTGAATATTCATTGGAAGGACTAATGCTAAAGCTGAAACTCCAATACTTCGGGCACCTGATACGAAGGACTACTCATTTGAAAAGACCCTGATGCTGGGAAAGACTGAAGGTGGGAGGAAAAGAGGACAACAGAGGAGGAGATGGTTGGATGGCATCACCGACTCGATGGACATGAGTTTGAATAAGCTCCGGGACTGGGTGATGGACAGGCAAGCCTGGGGCACTGCAGTCCATGGGGTCGCAAAGGGTCGGACACAATTAAGCAACTAAACTGAACTGAATTACTATATGCCAGAAACTCTAGTTTTCCATTAAATTCAGTTCCATTATTTATAAGACAGTTACAAAGACTTGGTTATATCTTGGACTGATAGGCAGAAAATTCAACAGGTAACACTCGTGCCATGATCTCTTCAGGACTGAGAGAATAAAGCTGTAACTCACCAGCAAGCTCATAAATGTTTATTTTATCAAAAGTGTGGAAAAGTCACATGTATCTCTTCTGAAGTGAAAGTGTTAGTCGCTCAGCCATGTCTGACTCTTTTCAATCCGGTAGACTTTAGCCTGCCAGGCTCCTCTATCTTTAGAATTCTCCAGGCAAGAATACTAGGGTGGGTTCCCATTTTCTTCTCCAGGGATCTTCCTGACCCAGGAATAGAACCTAGGTCTCCCATACTGCAGGCAGATTCTTTATCATCAGAGCCAACAGGGAAGTCCTTTATCCCTTCTGGCATCAATTAATTCTCTCCCATCACTCTAACTACTATCTGATGATGAACTGTTTAGAGGATTATCAGAAAAATTAGGAGAGAAGCACTTTTTCTAACTCAACATTGAAGATGTTGTGAGTTGCGAACAACTCATTGATAACAGTCAGTGAACATATAGGATCATGGAAAAGTTTACAGTGGAGCAGGGTTACACTCAATATGTTAGCAACAAGGGNATTAGATTGACTAGTTTTCTGTGGGTATGGTTTCAGTGTGTCTGCCCTCTGATGCCCTCTTGCAACACTTACCATCTTACTTGGGTTTCTCTTACCTTGAACGTGGGGTATCTCTTCACGGCTGCTCCAGCAAAGCGCAGCCACTGTTCCTTTAGAAATTACTCAGTAGATATTCTTTTCAACCAGAGGAAAAAATATTTTTGTCGCAATGATCATCTGTGGTTTTCTTTCCTTTTCATTTTGTTCAATTCCAATGCCTTATTCTTCAGAGAATATAACCTTCATTTTCCATTTTCTCCGATACAGTTCAGCAATGCTGTTGTGTACATATAATTTCAAGATTTTGAAATTCCTTTCTTCTCAGAGAAGAAAATTTCATTGTTTTTACCCTAGTTTCCATCACTAAAAGTTTTGAAACACCTTCCAGACTGTTTAAAATTATTAGCAAGGTTGGGATTTTCAAAGGTCCCCAGAAGAAGACTGGTTGTATAGCATCTGTTGTATAAAATGCAGCAAGTGTAGGAAAGAGAGAAAGGACAATAAATATAAAATAAATTATCTTCAGGGTCATCTTCACTCTTCTTTCATGATAGTAATGCCTTTAGAATTAGAAAGACATATAAAACAAAATGTAATAAAAAAATCTTTTTTTTTTTTTAGTTCGTTAATTTTGCTTAAAATTGACTTGAGACACATATAAGTACTCATCAGGTTGACTCATTGACTTGAAAGTTGTAAAATGTGCCTATCAATTCTCGAGCTATTTATATCAAGAGTCTTTAACAATGGATACCTTCTTCATACTCAAGACCTGTCTTAAGTTGGTCAGTGATTTATTGTAGTTAATTTGTAGTTTTTTGTGGTAGTGGTCATTAACAATATTTTTCTTGGGGAGTTATGTTTTGGTGCGTATATTTGCAGTTTTTCAAAAGTAGTCCTTGCTTTACATGTATCTTGATTTTAAAACTGTTGGCATTTTATGCCCTCTTCAAAATTAAGATCCTCTAAGAAGCTCAAGGTTGAAACTCAGGGCTCTAGAATATCTTAGCAAATCTCTGCAAACTGCTGTTATGGTCTATTCTTGGAACAGTGCCTAAGGGCGGTGCAGCTAGTGCGTTAAAGTCCCCTAAGGGTGTTTATTAAAATAGATCATTCTGCCCAGCCCCACACCTACAGAGCAGTATTTCTGGGCATGGAGGATGGGAGGCTGCCTTTTAAGCAGCACCCTAGGTGATTCCAGGTACAGTCCAGTTTGAGAACTGCTGCTTTATGGTACATGCCAGAGGCTTTGGGAGAAGGCAATGGCACCCCACTCCAGTGCTCTTGCCTGGAGAATCCCAGGGACGGGGAAACCTGGTGGGCTGCTGTCTATGGGGTCGCACAGAGTTGGACACGACTGAAGCGACTTAGCAGCAGCAGCAGCAGCAGCAGAGGCTTTGACTTGCTGCATCATTCTCTAAAATGGTCCTCAACAATATGGTTGACGGAGGATTGAGTTTACCCAGAATGAATGCACTTCCGTTCATTTTGCCTGTAAGTCCAGGTCCTTTAAGGCTAAAGAGACTTCCCTTCAACTGGCATGGCACCCCACTCCAGTGCTCTTGCCTGGAGAATCCCAGGGACGGGGAAACCTGGTGGGCTGCTGTCTATGGGGTCGCACAGAGTTGGACACGACTGAAGCGACTTAGCAGCAGCAGCAGCAGCAGCAGAGGCTTTGACTTGCTGCATCATTCTCTAAAATGGTCCTCAACAATATGGTTGACGGAGGATTGAGTTTACCCAGAATGAATGCACTTCCGTTCATTTTGCCTGTAAGTCCAGGTCCTTTAAGGCTAAAGAGACTTCCCTTCAACTGGCCAGTTAATAATTCTCTTTGGTTTCCAAGTGTTTACAGATGCAGTGATTTAATAACAGTCAAGGAGGTCAGGGTTGTTTTTTTTTTTATAAGGAAAGTGAGCACAGCCACACGCAGTCTTAAACTATTAGACATCGCTAAAAAACCTTTGTTACTCAGTGTTACAATCTTGTTAAGTTTCCATCTGTTAGGAGCAAAACAATGGTTCTCCTGCTTCAGTCGAAAGTATTGGAAAAGAGGTCCTGAACTTGAAGTTTGTTGCCAGAATTCAGGGGTATGTGAACTTGGGTGAGAAATAGTTTTTTATATTTATTTCACTGATCTCTAGTTGAAATTTAGCATTACCTTCAATTATGAATCTAGGCACAAATCACAGCAGTATAGGCTCCACCTGTGATTTTACCAATCGAAAGTATAGGTATTTTCATACCATATTGTTGTTGGAGGTATCTCAAGATACTGCTTATGCACTTCACTAGGTCAAAATTATAGTATTTATTAGACCTACTGCTAAAACTTGTTACAGAAATCTTACGCTATTACATCATTTTAAAATTATTTGGATAGCAGTATTTTTTAATCCATTGATTTCTGTTGAAATTTGTGTTTTGTCTTTGTTGTTGTTGTTTAATTGCTAAGTTGTGTCCAGCTCTTTTCTGACCCTATGGACAGTAGCCCACCAGGCTCCTCTGTCCATGGAATTTTGCTGGCAAGAATATTGGGGTGTGTTGCCATTTCCTTCTCCAGGGTATCTTTCCCACCCAGACATCGAACCCATGTCTGCTGCATTGGCAGACAGATTCTTTACCACTGAGCCCACCTGGGAAGCCCATATTTTATTATACTTATGCATTTACAAATATTTTTCTAAGAAGGAATCCATAGGCCTCACTAGACTGCCAAAGGGGGATCAGGTTTAAAAAATACATAAAAACTCCTATACCAGATCTTGTCTAGGAATTTTTCATCCTAAACCGTTTTCTGTCCCAACCCCCCTTTTGAGATGTCTCTCTTAAATGAGCTGTTTTTTCCTATTCTTACAATTGTCTCTCTGTCTCTCTCTCTCTTTTTTTTTTTCACTGTAGCTGACTCCACTGGAACCCATTCTCTGTACACAACATACAAAGACTATGAGATCATGTTCCATGTGTCTACCATGCTGCCATACACGCCTAACAACAAGCAACAGGTAAGAGATCCTTGTGTTTTCTGGGTTTTTTTTCACCCTTGTTTCATTTCCCCCAGAAGCGAAAGTGGCAAGTTCGTAAAATCTTAAACCAGAATTTAATGTTACACCTGTCACAGCAGCAGGAAGCTTTGTACTTTGTGTGGAAGTGATAGCAAATGAGCTGAAAACAAATGAAGAGACACAAATTCTAGGTTAACACCACCTGGATGGCTTTGGGAATTAATCATTTGCTTTTCACCCAGGAGGACTGAGGTTTTCCTGAAATCTGAAAAGAACAAGTTGAAGTCATGGTGATTAGATGACTCTGCAGGGTTGCAGAGAACACCTATGAGTAGGTGAAGTTTCATCTCAAGAGGCCAGTGTACAAGGCAGGAAAGTACTGATGTTTCATTTCAGATTTCAAAGGAGGTTTCCTCTACTTATTTGGAGGAAAATTCAAAATAAATGTCAAGGGATCTCAGAGAAATGGTTTTTGTTTTTCTTTTTTTTTAAACATATCCTTCAGGGAACAGCATAAGTAACAATTGCGTTTGTGTACCTCATATACAGATTTCTTTTTAAGAGATCTAAAAGCACAATGCCTATTACTAAAATGTAGTCAGTGAAATGATAAAACGTGAAAACTAAGAAATGGCAGATGGTTACAGAGCAAGATGGAAACTGGCAGTATTGTTTTAAAGAGTATGTGGTGGTAGTTGTTTTTTAAAATGTTTTAAAACAAATGATACCAAATTGAAACTTAAAAGACCCAGAGAACTAATAGACTTTACTTTCAATAGCTCTTATAAACACAGCAGTCTTAAATCACTTCTGACCTTCAAACGGACATAGATTTTGTTATTGTCGATTGTTGTACTAACAGACCACAGGCCAGCTGCAGAATGAATCACATCCTCTTTCACAGAATTTAGCAAAACAGGGATCAAATCTAACACGTCGTCACATAAATTTGATTACATCACACATGTCAATAACAAAATCTTACCTCTCTTGATTCCCAAAGTAATCAAGAGTAGGAAACAAAGCAATGAGTCAGCTATAAATCTGAAATAAACCTATTTTAAGATAAATTCCCTGATCTGGAGTTTGTTGACTGTTTTATGCACATTCCAAATTCTAGATTTCTTAGAGGAAAATACCGTGCTAAGAAAAATATACTAAACTCATTCTGACCAGACAGTAGAGAGATTTTAAAAACATTAGCAAATGATCTTTAAAGGAAGATGAAGCCTTATTCTACCTGATTACTCAATGGAGAACGGCTTCCTAAGTGGCTTAGTGGTGAAGAATCCACCTGCCAATGCAGGAGATGCAAGTTCCATCCCTGGTCAGGAAGATCCCCTGGAAAAGGAACCAGCACTCCAATATTCTTGTCTGGAAAATCTCACGGACAGAGGAGCCTGGAGGGCTACAGTCCATGGGCTCCCAGAGTCAGACGTGACTTAGGGACTAACCAACGTTCAGCAGAGAAAAGTAACATGGGGGAGGAGGGGTAAAACATTCAGTAACAAGATGCAGTTGTTTGCTGCTGCTGCTGCTGCTAAATTGCTTCATTCGTGTCCGACTCTGTGTGACCCCAGAGACGGCAGCCCACCAGGCTCCCCCGTCCCTGGGATTCTCCGGGCAAGAACACTGGAGTGGGTTACCATTTCCTTCTCCAATGCATGGAAGTGAAAAGTGAAAGTGAAGTCACTCAGTTGTGTCCGACTCTTCGCAACCCCATGGGCTGCAGCCCACCGGGCTCCTCCGTCCATAGGATTTTCCAGGCAAGAGTACTGCAGTTGTTTATATCCAGCTAAATCAGTTAAAATGCTGAGCTGAGTTAGTTGGCATTTAAGTGGACAGCTATCTAAATGATTTAATTTGGGGTCCAATCAAAGCAAAAGTATTATCCTAAATCAGAATGAAAGAAATAATTGGTATTCTGCATATTAAGAAATTTTAATTCTCTAGTTAAAGAATTTAGTGTAATCTACATAGATTACATTATGGTTAGAAAAACCAGAAAGAATGTGTCTTAAAATCTTTTTGCAGTTATTGATTTATAAACACTGTCTTTTTTTTCCATTATATATATTGCAAGATGGATAGATGGATTTATTTCTGTGCGGGTCGTTTAGTAAGTAAGATAACATATCAAGCCATGTTTTGAAGGAAGGATGACAGTGCATCAAAAAGCAATGACCTCCATGCAGCAATGACGTATACATAGATAGATTGTATTTGAGTTAGATGTGTTCAAATCCTGAATAGATTAATAATCTTTGATAACTGGTATATTTTATTTAGCAGTCAGTAGGGAATAGCCTTAATTTATGTCACGTCTGATAATATAGCATGTTTAGAAATGAAGTAAACAGCCTCATTAAAAGATAATTTGGGATGCTTTAAAATTCCTAAGGTTAAAAGTACATGTCACAAACTTCCTAACTCCCAATTCTCAACCCTAATCTGATGCTGTCGTTTCTCCAGTATTGGCTGACAGCCAGTACTTGATCATTGATTTTACTGGTATGTTATCTGTGTAAGTTAAAGTCACTGGAGAAATTTTTCTTTAAGATTTATAAATAAAGTTTTTCTCTAATGAATAGTTTATGTAAAGGCCGTGTTTAGTTGTTCTCTTCCTGGTAGGAGCTTCCGTGTAATAAATACAAATAATACAGATTTTGTTCAGTTTTTCTTCACATGATTGAGCTAACCTGCTTAAGGACCCCTCCCAGAGAGGCACTGACCTGGGATGATTCATTCGGAGGGTCTGAAATTGAAAGCCACCTTCCCTGAACACCTTTTAATGTGAAACAGAAAGTGGTCTTAAGCAGCATTCACTGTAATTAAAGCAGTTATTTAAACCTGAACTTTAACCTGCTATAAAACTGTTAGAACATTCTGGAATATTATTAATTTCTGCATCCTCAGCTTGTGCCACAAAAAGTATCATCAGAAAACATTTTAGCCTCGTTTCTTTAAATGAAGCTAATTGAATCACAACATAAATTGTATTGTAATTACTTCAGCCATTCTCATCTTTTAAAAAAATCTTCCCCATGGCAAGTTTCTTTCTTATACAAAAATGGAACAAAACTGTTGTTATGGAAACTGAGGATTTGGAGACGCTAGGACTTGGCGTAATATGCTAGAGATTGGTTAGATCTATTTGAATGGACTATGTATTTAATGCAAATTTATGAGTATTCATTTCTATAGTCTTCCTTGGAGGAGATGATAAGACATGCTAAAATATTGACAATAACTGTGTAGATTTCCCACCTAATATGAATGTTTTAAATACAATTACATAAGGGAATCG
This sequence comes from Aepyceros melampus, assembly GCA_006408695.1. Classification (NCBI taxonomy): domain Eukaryota; kingdom Metazoa; phylum Chordata; class Mammalia; order Artiodactyla; family Bovidae; genus Aepyceros; species Aepyceros melampus. The sequence continues at coordinate 54,221 of SJXQ01000319.1, read as the reverse complement.
GAGAGGAAAAAGCAGACCTTCGTCATTGACGTTGTTTTCTTATGTTTTCTTTTAGCTCCTACGGAAGCGGCACATTGGAAATGATATTGTAACAATTGTTTTCCAAGAGCCGGGAGCACAGCCATTCAGCCCGAAAAACATCCGATCCCACTTTCAGCATGTTTTCGTCATTGTCAGGGTTCACAACCCCTGCACTGACAGTGTCTGTTACAGGTAATGGCTCCAGAGGTGGCTGGATGGGCGTTAGCGGGTGGTCACGTCGAAGGCCCCCTCCAGCTCTTCGGAAGTGGCAATGGGAAGTCTATTGCAATTTATTCCTGCCTTTAAACTGTGCGTGCGGATGGCCAAATTCACAGGATGATGTAACCTGGTGGCACTGACATTCCCTAGACGTGTTGGTCAGACACCTGCTGTTTCCATTCGCACCTCCTCCTTAGGTGGTGTCCTTCATCCACACCATCTGGTCACCAGCTAATTACTCATACTGCTAATTATATTTTGCTTTTGCCATGGCAGAAGCAGAGAAAAATGATCATAATAAGTAGGGAATAGTGAAAGTCACTCAGTCATGTCCAACTCTTTGCAACCCCACGGACCGTGCAGTCCATGGAATTCTCCAAGCCAGAATACTGGAGTAGGTAGCCTCTCCCTTCTCCAGGGTTTCTTCCCAACCCAGGGATAGAACCCAGGTCTCCCACTTTGCAGGCAGATTATTTACCAGCTGAGCCACAAGGAAAACCAAATAAGTAGGGAAGAGAAGTTTAATTTTTTTTTTAATTATTGCTAGTATTTAAAACCTTTGCTTCCGGCTGACTTGATTCACTGTAACATTTCTGACTTCAGTCTTAGAGGCTTTGTTAAGTGTTTGGTGAAACTGTTTCCATGCCCCTCACTGATGTAGTCTCATGAGTTACAGAATTCAAGATCTACCTGCAGTGGCCTCTGCAGGAATCCTGGAGGGGATTAGTGTTGAAGAGAGAAGAACCTGTGATGCTGGATTGACATGAGTGTCATTCCAAGAAGATGTTTTGAGGATGTTCTAGCATGAGTAAGGTGTCCTAAGAGGAATCTGTCCTTTTAGAATATGAAAGTTTATTGTAGGTCTGCATCCCTGAAGTTTGGGAGACAAGGCTTTCTTAATTTTGAATAGTTCTTTTTTATTTAATGTAGCCATCTATACAGAAAGTGGCCAACCTAGGCTGCTAATTGGTTTGTTGTGAAATCTACAACTGTCTAATCCTAGGGGTAAGGCAGGTTAATTATAGGAGAACAAGCAAGTTCAGGGAACAGAACAAGTCAAGATTACTTCTACTGACTGCCATTATCCCTCCCTATTCCACAGTAACTATGTCTGATGAGCCCCCGTTATAAGCCCAGCTCTAGTTAGGGTATCTTATTTGTATTATTACCTCATTCAATTTTTAAAATCTATGAGGTGGCTTCCCTGGTGGCTCAGATTGTAAAGAGTCTACTTGCCATGTGGTGGACCCAGGTTCAATCCCTGGGTTGAGAAGATTCCCTGGAGGAGGAAACAGTAAACCAGTCCGGTATTCTTGTCTGGGAAATCACATGGACAGAGGAGCCTGGCGGGCTACAGTCCATGGAATCACACAGAGTCAGACACAACTGAGCGACTTAACACTTTCAGGAGGTGGGTACTGTTTTAATCCCCATTTTCACATGAGAAAACTTGAGCGCATGGGAATAGGTAACTCACCTGAGGTCAGCTGGTACTGGGCAGAGTATAGGTTTGAATGCACCAAGTCTGATTTTAGAATTTTGTCTCTTAACCACTCTACCCTGCTGCCTCACTCCAGGCCATGTGAAATAGGGTCTTTGCTGCCCCTACTACCAACCTGCAGGCTGTTCCAGAATTTCTCGGATGCCGAGTCTATGTGAAAACCTCAAACCAAGGAGGTCTGTAGTTTCCTAGACTCGGTGGGTAGAAACTCAAGCAGAGGAAGCCTGACAAGAATATGGTGTCCAAAAGCTGCGTTAGTTGGTGTAGAAGGAAAGAATTAATGTAGAACATTTGACTGTAATTGGGATGGATAACTGAGTTTAGAAACTACACCCAAGCAATGGAAACATGTTGTGTACTGGATTCCTGCAAAGGATTTCATACAATTTTGTGGACAGAAAGCTAAATCCTGTTTTGAATCATCTCTAGGATGTTTGGGGAATGGAAAGCTATGTACTTTCTTTTAAAAAGAGATTCTTCTTTTAAAGATCTTTGTCTTAGTGAATTGTTGTTCATTAGAAATATAGTGCAAGTCACATATTCATTTTATATTCTACAATAGCCATTTTTTAAAAAGTAACAAGAAATAGGTAAAATTAATTTTAACAGTAGGTTTTTGCCCATTGTAAAGTGAAAGTCCTTCAGTCGTGTCCAATTCTTTGCAACTCCATGGACTGAATTTTGACCCAATAATATATATTATTTACCTGTGATATCCAAATATTATAATTTTAACATATAATTTTTAAATTTTAAAAATTATTGAGAAATCTCACGTATTTTTGAACCTCCCCTCAGTTAGGATGCTCAATTTTCACTGGAAATAATACGGATTTAGATTTCATAAAATTTGAAGTTGGAAAAATATATTCATGATAGCTTATTCCAAACATACTTTTGGAAAACTGAATCAAGTGACAGTTTTTAAAATTTAATATGATTTAATACTCCTTGACCATACCAGCCACATTTTCAGTGCTTAATAGCCACTGAAGTGTGTCCGGTGCAAATCTAAATACACTGATAGGAGGAGAGATGTCTGAGCCTTCTTCAGTACTTGATGGGTAGAGGAGGTGATATCTATTTCATTCTTTTCAAACTCCCCTCCCCAGCCTGAGGATCATGGTTTTTGCTTGCTCTTTTTTTTCTGTCTCTCATTTTTAATCTCTTACCTGGAGACCACATGTTCTTAGCCCACCTTGTGATGCTGGATGTCTTTGCAGGAGGACCCTGGACACCCCAGCTCACAAGACAGGGGCTAGTCCGGAATTCCCTAGTTGCCAGCTTGCTTGAAAACCCAGTACACTGAATTTTGGAACTCTAGTAGTGATCTTTTCCTGTTAAAAACTTTGGGTACCTGGGTTTTTCTCAGTCCTTCTCAAGTTCAGGTCGACATGTTTCCTGGGGTATATCGTGATGCCAAATGTTTATAGGCCCACAATAACTAGGATACCTCACTTGTAGTCCTTAATGCTTGGGAAAGGGATGTGAAGGTTTATTTTCTCATGGAAACGTATTAGGAAGTAGAATGGAAAATTTGTACCAATTTTAAGATAAAATGTGGGTCTTCAAAGAGTTTTCGTACATGTGGGGTTTTCTCATACCCCAGTCCCTCCCCCAAACTACTAGGGATATGAATTCATAGACCTCTTTCATTAGGGATACTCTGGTAGGAAAGCTTGGAGATACACTTAATTTATACAGATTTTATTTAAATCTACTTTTAATTTTATCTGTAAGAGATATAGTTAGAATATTCAAATGCTTTTCCTCATTTATAGTCTCTTGGTGCCAGCTTTCTCCACTGTGAACACTCTACGTTTATTTACTGACATCTACTTGGTACCCAGAGTGTGGCCAGTTAGTTCCTCGAACGAGTGTCTTGCTGTAACTGTGTAGAGAATTGTGCGGTCAATACAGGCTAAAGATACACAGACCGTTTCGCCGGGAAAATAGGATTCAGTGTATGTTGTGTAGCACAGATGGTGGAACTCAGTGGCAAAGTAGAAATAATTCTATGAGTCGGGGGGCGGGCAGCGGTACAGATGGACACGTAAACACAGGAAGCACACTGGTAAGTACAGGAAGAAGGCCATGTTGTTGGAGAGATTATTGGGCTGTAGAGGCCCTTGAAATCCTAGGCCTTCTGACAACAGTATATAAAGAGACTTTCAGGAAAACTCACTGTTTAATCATTGTTAACATGCAAAGTAATTTATATACAAAAATGTAAAATTTAGAGTTTATTGTTACTCATTTATTTTTCACTAGTTATTTGCAGCTCTAATCAAAATATGCTGGGCATATTCGAGGCTCTAGGATTCAACAGGAGAGCAGAGAGGGGGAAAAAAAGTCCCTATAGTGAATATGGAAATGAGACTCTGAAATAATGTGTGCTGTACCACGCTGGGACCTATAATAGACTGTTTATACAGGAAGAACTGACTAATCCAAGTTAATTCCAGAGTCTAGTTAGCCTTGAATAGTAGACAAAGCCAAGAACTCAGGTTAATCACTAAGTCTGAGTACTAAAGCTTATCCTCATACCTGATAAGAGAGCCCTCCGGTCTCTATTATTTTACTTCTGTCATTACAGAGAGCTTAATTGTCTGATTTCAGTTGACAGAATAGATTAGAAACAACAAATCAAAAAGATGAACCATTTAGTGGCAAGGATGTACTGAAAGCATCATAAGTGATGACTGATAAGGGAGATACAGAAAAATGAGTCATGTTTAATGTACAGATTTAATAAGCATAGCAATCCATGGTCTTTTGACTTGGAACCAAACAACCAAATGTACACCATTCACCCCAAAGGCCTCAATTTATAAAAACATAGTGCAGAAATTTTACGACCATTTTTTTAAACAGCTAATGAATGGATGGATCTAGGCATTGATCTTCAAAGGTTGCAAATATCATAAAAAGAGACAAATGTATGTCTCATAATGGAAGAACACAACCCCCTCTAGGAATCAGTCTTATCCCTCTTTCCAAAATTGAATGTGAACCTGATCAAATATCTAGAGAAGCCAAGTTGCAAGAAATATAAGACCACAGAACATGTTTTTATTCAGGAAAATTCAGGCTCTGGACAACTCTGGAACACATAGCCCAGTTTCTTCAACAAATACATTGCAAGAAATAAAGGGAAGGTGACAAGGAGATCCAACCAGTCCATTCTGAAGGAGATCAACCCTGGGATTTCTTTGGAAGGAATGATGCTAAAACTGAAGCTCCAGTACTTTGGCCACCTCATGCGAAGAGTTGACTCATTGGAAAAGACCCTGATGCTGGGAGGGATTGGGGGCAGGAGGAGAAGGGATGACCGAGGATGAGATGGTTGGATGGCATCACGGACTCAATGGACATCAGTCTGAGTGAACTCTGGGAGTTGGTGATGGACAGGGAGGCCTGGCGTGCTGCGATTCATGGGGTCGCAAAGAGTCGGACACGACTGAGCAACTGAACTGAATTGAACTGAAGTGAGAAAAGTAGAGGAGCGTTAACAGAATTCAAAATTTTAAGATAAAATTAATTAATTGTAATGTATGAGCCTTATTTGGATGCATTTCAGGCAGACTGTTTAAAAATTTTAGAACATCTTTAACAGTTGAAAGTTGCTTTTTGATGAAATTCAAAAATTACTGTTAACTTTAAAACTAGTGTTGTAATAAGTAGTTTTAATAAATACTCATCTTCAAAACAGATGTTAAATTGTGGTCAGGAGCTATGTTTAGGAAGTAGATATATATATATTATTCCTCTTAGAAGGATTTCCATATTCAGTGGTTAAGATGTAGTAAATGTTGAAATGAGTTAGTATGATGTGGTGCAGAAAGCACTTTAAACCAGACCAGACTGTTAAACATCTCAGATCTTAAATTTCCCTTTCTGTGCAGTAGGAGACTGCTTGACCCCTACCTAAAAATTCCCTAAGAGTCTGGTGTAGGCAGGGAAGTGTGGTATATGCACATTAAATGACCATACCTTTCTTCTTTCCTTCTCTCAAATAAAAATAAATAAATATGCAAGCTTCAACTGTGTGTCTCACAGTTGAAAAATCAACTGTGTCTCACAAAAGAAAAATCAAAGTGGGTCAAGTGGTGAGATTCTTTCAGAAAGTCTATTCCCAGCCATTATTAATCAGCATCCTTCTTGTCCCGTATGGCTGACTTTTCTATGACAAGATTCTGAAAATGTCACTCTTGGTGCTGAAAACCACTTAAGCAGTGTTGAGACTCCCTGGCATAGCCTACCACATGGAGTCCTTCAGGTCTGGCCTCTCTTATCCCTCAGCGTCCGCTGGCCCCTCTCCCAGTCCTCCCACTCCCCCCCCCCCCCCCCCCCCCCCCCCCCCCCCCACCCCCACCCCTC
>SJXQ01000319.1:0-47860 GCA_006408695.1 Aepyceros melampus | reverse complement strand
TGGCCCGCCTTCATCCAGGAATGCCTGCTCTTCTTTTCTCTGGGAGGGCTCCCCTGACCTCCCAGGACTGGATAAAGTATCTTTCCTGAGTGTTCCAGTGGCATGCCAAGCTCTCTCCAGGAGAGTGCTCAGCCCAGCAGAGGTAGCCCCACACCAGGCTTTGAGCTTCTGGAAGACTGAGCCTGTGACATCCACCCTTGGTCCTGGCATATAGTCAGGTGTTGGTGATTGAAGACTTAGCAGTAGAGATCCCCCAGGGAGGGGACAGTGGGTACCCATTTGTTCTGCTGCTCATCTTTCCTGTCCTTTGCCAGGGTCTGCTTTCTTGGAAAGCTCCCCAAGTTGGCAGTCTGATCTGAGCTTCTAAACTCAACAGTTTTGATGCTAAGTCCCCTTCCTTTTAAATGTCATTCTTTATTGCTGTTGCCATGGTGCTTCAGAAGTTCAGGAGTCTTACTCTTCTCACTTTCATTGAGACCTCTGTTAAATGTCTCTGCAACTTTCCCATGTATCAGCTTGCGACTTCATCCAAGGTCTTTAATGCCAGCAAAGGCCCAGGCCCGCTGGCAGTGGCCTAATGGTGATCTCTTTGGCTGTGTGACTCTTGTAGATGGTCCCTCTCGAAAGCACCTTAAGAGTGGGAAATTTAAAAACAGCCCCAGGGAGTAAACATGGTCTTGTCACACTGCCGATTATCCAGAAGCTCAGATTCCCATCCTGGCTCACTCTAAAAAGCTCTGGGCAAATTGTTGTACTTCTGCGAGTCTGTTTCCTGGAGAAGTGAAGAATGTGTACCAGCTGTTCAAACGGAGGTTCAGGGATGTGTCAAACGACAGAGTGAAAGAAAAACCTTCCTGGTCCCTCAGTGGCTTCAAGATGAGGGGAACAGAACAGATTTTTGTGTTAAAATGAATATAGATACTCTTCAGTGGAATGCAAAATTAAGATGAATGTTAAGATGAAACTCAAGATTCTGTTGACAAGCGTTTGAGGAACCCTGACTTCGCTTAAGTATCCTCCCCCAACCCACTGCTAACTTTCCATAACCCTTTCAGCTTTTGATCTTCTGTCTGTCATCTGGATAACCCACTTGAGTAGATAACCCTCCTAGTCCTTGACAGTGCTGAGCATGTAAGGCATGGCTATGATTTTAAAGAATGTATTTTTTTCTCAAGAGATACAGTATGGCATAGTAGGCTAAGTATGGCCAAGTAGCTCTTTGGAATGTGCTTTTTAAAATAGCAAAAGCCATTTATAATTAATTCATCTCAAGTATCTATATATAACACACTGAAATTCTAGAAAGGCTTCTTTTCTTATGAAGGCAAAAAAAAAAAATTCTTTCTACTTAGCTTAAAACAGACCTTATTATCAAGAGTTCAGAATTGGTGGCATCTAAATTAATGAGCTTTTAACCTTGTAGAAAACCTTGAAAGTTAGATTTACCCAACATAAAGCCCTTTGTTTGAAAAGAGCATTCTAGGGTATCATCTTCCTCGTCTTCTTCTGTAAGGATTCTGTTTCTAATGATGCAAAGCTGATTTTAGTGTCTGTATCGTTCACCTCCCTACCGTGATGAGTCATTGATAATTATATGTTAAGGGTTCAGGTTTTTTCCCTCATAGTTCATTCTTGAGTCTTCTAATTATCGGAGGGTTTTCAATATATGTTTGTCTAACGTTCTGTTAGCTAATAAATAGATCTATTAGACAACCCGTGAATTTAAGGGGCAAGTGGATGGATGATGCCCATATCAACATCTTCTGCTAAGCATTTTTCTCTCCTTGTTTAAAATATCTGCTGTTTCTTGAGAAAGAATAATGATATGAAATGAGCAAGAGAAGAAATTGTCCACTTAAAAAGGAAAGATTTAAGTATTTCTGGGTCCTTCTGGGATTCCTCTTAGAAAAGCAAGTGAATCTGGATTTTAGGATCATCTGCTTGACTTGGAAAAAAAAAAAAGATCAAATTAAAATTATACAGCTGTCAGCATTCAAGCCAGACAGTTCACATTAGACAGGAAAAACTGCCTTTCTAATACTGATGTAATTAGCTATCGTGCAGATGGAGGTTTCTGTGAATTCTCATCTCCAGTTAGAAAATGAAATGTTGCCTGCCACCTTTCTTTGTCATGAAATGAACTAGGTAGTCTTTTTTTTTTTTTTAATAAATTTGTAAAAAGCCATTTTCAGAAATAGGCCATCTTGTGGCGTATTCTGACAAAATATATAATTTGTCTCCTGAGAATGCTGATTTTTATTTATTTATCCTACTTTCACAAGCAATAATCATTTTTGGTAAAGCAAAGCCAAGCATCTTCAAGGAAGCCATTGAAATAAAGAAAAAATTGTGCAAGTTTAATTTGAAAGTTGCATGCTCTTTGATTATGTCCTTTCGTTCTGAGAATTCTAGAGAAACAGATTTTGTATTCTTAGTACAATTTCATAATTGATTCACTTTTAAATAATTGGATAATTTGAAAAGAGGATGTTTGATGTGTTAGAATCATCATTTCCAGTCCTCTCAAACTTTGCTCAGGTCCTGGAAGGAGATCTTGAAATATGATATAAAACACACAACCGCCCCACTTTCATTTAATTCCTGTTGTTGTTTTAGAAAAAACTTAAGTCTTTTTCCTTTTGAGATTAAAAGTAATAGATTAGTATAGATATTTGTAGATCCTTGTCTTGGACCCAATTTTAGCAATATAGATGCAAAGGAAGTGACTGGAACAGGCTTTCTTAACTCAGTTTAGCCTAAAGGAATGGGGAAAGGAACATATTTTCCTTACCAATTGTCAGAATCAAATACCAAAAGTAGAGAATTTAGACCAAAGAATAGCTTCATTTAAAAATGTTATTGTAAAGCACTGTTGGTATTACCACATAAAAATATAATCCTTTTTTATTATCTGAATTTCAAGTTTCATTTTAAAAGTATGCTTTTGGGAGAATTCCTTGATGGTCCAGTGGTTAGGACTTAGCACTTTTACTGCTGAGGCCCAGGTTCAATCCCTGCTGGGCAACTAAGATCCAGCAAGCTATTTGGTGCAGCCAAAGCAGTTTAATAAAAGAGAATTTAAAAAATAAACTCATGCTTTTTGATCTGGTTGCCTAAGGCCTGACACGTAAGAAAAAATAATATGTTTAATTTTTTTAATCCATTCCTCTTCCTTGTATACATATCTTTGGATATTTGCATTAGAAGATGACATCTGTGATCATCCTGTCTAAAATGGGGACTGTATTTGTGTTCCTAAAGAATCTATGTTGTTGTTTAGTCACTAAGTCATATCTGACTCTTGTGACCCCATGGACTGTAGCCCACCAGGCCTCTATGTCTGTGGGTTTTCCCAGGCAAGAATACTGGAATGGGTTGCCATTTCCTTCTCCAGGGGATCTTCCCAACCCAGGGATCAAACCTGTGTCTTGTGCATTAGCAGGTGGATTCTTTACCACTGAGCCACCTGGGAAGCCCCTATAAAACCTATACATGTTCTGAAAGGTGTTTATAGTAATCACCCCTCCTCACTTGGGAATAATTACTAAGTATTTTAAATGTTGTCTCTTGTAAAGAATATTACAGTTAAATCTTTTTTTGTGTGTGGAGTTATGGTTGATTTACTACCTGTTCATGAAAGTTTTTACCTTAAGTTTTTGGGTATCTTGACCTAGAAAAAAATGTTGGTTCCTAAGTCCTAAATATGATTGAATGGAAAAGTATGCTCATGTTAAGCAGAAATGTGTGTTGTTTCTTATGAGAAGATGACAGTTATTTTCCTTTTGAAAGATATCTTTGTCATTGAGAAAGTATATTTTATTCTCCTGCTGTGAGTCTGAGAAATATTGACCAGCCTCTTTCTCACTGATCTTTGTCTCTTTAGTGTGGCTGTCACCAGGTCCAGAGATGTGCCTCTTTTGGACCTCCCATCCCGAAAGGGGTCACCTTCCCTAAATCAAATGTGTTCAGGGACTTCCTTTTGGCCAAAGTGATCAATGCAGAAAATGCTGCTCATAAGTCGGAAAAGTTCCGGGCCATGGCGATGCGGACCCGCCAGGAATACCTGAAAGACCTGGCAGAAAAGAACGTCACCAACACCCCCATTGACCCCTCTGGCAAGTTTCCGTTCATCTCTCTGGCCTCCAAAAAGAAGGAGAAGTCCAAGCCATACCCAGGAGCCGAGCTGAGCAGCATGGGAGCCATCGTGTGGGCCGTCCGGGCCAAGGACTACAGCAAGGCGATGGAGATAGACTGCCTCCTCGGGGTCTCCAGTGAGTTCATCGTCCTCATCGAGCAGGAGACAAAGAGTGTGGTTTTCAACTGTTCCTGCAGAGATGTGATAGGGTGGACTTCAACCGACGCCAGCCTCAAAATCTTCTACGAGCGAGGCGAATGTGTGTCCGTGGAGAGTTTCGTTAACAATGATGACATCAAAGAGATTGTCAAAAGGCTTCAGGTCAGTGTTTTTCTTCCACTTCCCTTTCATCAAGCTTTCCATGCAGGCGAGAGCCAAGTTACAGAAGCCCGTCCTGTTTTATTAGGTCCTCTGAAAACTCCCTTCATGGTGGGAGGGAACCCAGAGTTTATGTCACGTTTGCTTCCCATCATTTTTTTCAGCAGGACAAGTAACAGAACAAGTTGGGGAAGACACTGTGCATCTTTGTTGGAAACTCATTTGCATGTGAGCTGATCCCATTGCCGTGGTGACTGATGATGTAGCCCAGCCAGTCTGCTTCAGCTGGTGAAAACAGTTGTTGGATTGAGTATCTGCTGCTTTGAATGTCTTAAGGGCAAAATGAACAGCAGAACACCCATTTTTCTTCACTGCCAGCTCCCTGTAGGTCTCTGTTAGGGGTTTCCTTGTAACTTCAGAGAAGCCATTGAGTTCTTTGGACGCAACAAGTGTGTTCCTTTGGGCCTAACGAATGGAGATTAGGAAGGCAAAATAACCAGCCTGCTCTTCAGCTGGTGTTAGGGTATTCAGAAATAACCCTGGCTGGCCACGCATGCCACTTACGACCCTAGTGGGCTCATCAGACTGTGATGTCTTTTGTGTCTCTGTCTAGTTCGTGTCAAAAGGCTGTGAATCGGTGGAGATGACTCTGCGAAGGAATGGGCTGGGACAGCTCGGCTTCCACGTCAACTATGAGGGCATCGTGGCAGACGTGGAGCCCTACGGCTACGCCTGGCAGGCCGGGCTGAGGCAGGGCAGCCGGCTGGTGGAGATCTGCAAGGTGGCCGTGGCCACCCTGAGCCACGAGCAGATGATAGACCTCCTGAGAACATCCGTCACAGTGAAGGTCGTCATCATCCCCCCACATGACGACTGCACCCCGCGGAGGTAGGTCTCAGAGTCGAGGGCCGTTGACGTACCATGGAGAACATTCCCCACCTAGGTGGGGGTGTAGGGGGCCGTGTGAAGAGTGCTCGGTTACAAGCGACGCTGAAAGTTCCCTCCACAGAAGGTCTGACTCAGGACGCAGCTCCCTTTAAGCATGTGGCAACAGCAGCTGGAAAGAATCACCAACGTGGACCATTCCCAGGATTTACACCTCTGGGTATATAAAGTCACTGTCACAGACAGAGAAGTCTGGTAAATATCCCCTTTAAGTATCTTGCACCAGTAGCTGAGAAGCATGGAATATTTGATGTTAAGAGACACTCAGCATGACAAACTGTCAAACTCATTTCTTTTGTGTTCCGTGACCCTGATTTTCCTGCATCTCCCATTTGCAGCCAGTTGCTGTCCAGAACTCTTGAAGTACTGTTTTTGACCCCTGCTGTCTCAGCCTGGAGGGCTGAATATGACTTCCAAGCTTTTTCTTAAGTGCATCTGCATGTGTCAGAAGTCGACTTCAGACAAGCTAGTCCTGCTCGTGATGCCGGGGCAGTGTAGTTCCCTGACTTTACAAACGGGAGCCCGAGAGCTCCCCGCCCCTCCCAGCTTCTGTCAAGCCTCAGCACTGTTGAAAATTTAATTTCTCTGTCTCTGGGGAGATTTCCTGATGGAACAGATTTAATCAACTGTTTCTTTTCTCCTTTGAGCATGCACATGCTATTTTTGCTAGTTTTTGTGTTATTTTTTTTTTCAATCCGTTAATTTGGTTTAAACACGTTATTTTCTAAGAGTTTCTCTTAAGCTTTGGCAATTAATGCTTAGGCTTCCTAAGGCTAAGACAATATTCTTATGTTATTTTTTCCCCCCAAAACATGACCAGTCCTGCACCTGAGCTTTTATAGATTCATGAATGTCAGATGGTAGAATGTGTAAACAATTAGGATGGGTTATTTGTGCCCTTTAAAAAGTAAGCAGCAATGGCAGTATCGGTGTACTTCAGTTCTTCAGACCAAGTGTTACAGACCAGACTCTGCTCAGGATAGTGTTTAGTACTGCTTACCTCCTAGGTGGATGTGCCGATGTCAGAATGTGGTGAAAATCCCCTTCTCTCATAGTTTTAAGAACTGCTCCCTTTCTGATGACTGGATTCCCTGGAAACAAAAATTTTACCCAGAACTTTTCGTTTTAGCTATTTCAAGGGCAGGGAGGGTTTATTCTGAAACTATCTTCATTTCCTCACGTACATAGTATTAATGTTAAGTATTTTGCTTAACTGCAGTTCGAGAATGACTCTTGAGTGCGATCGGAAAGGCAGCCAGGTCCTTGCAGCACTCTGCAAGTGCCCTGTGATCCTCTTCCTCTGGCCTGTCTCCCATCCCATAGTCGCTCCTGTGAATTGTCTGCTTAATAATCTATATGTCTAAACAGGCACTTATAAACTGGAGAAAATAACCAAGCTATGTAACTTGCCTGGGCTTCCCTGGTAGCTCAGCTGGTAAAGAATCCACCTGCAGTGCAGGAGACCCCGGTTCGATTCCTGGTAGGAAGATCCACTGGAGGCATGATAGACTACCTACTCCAGTGTGCTTGGGCTTCCCTGGTGGTTCCGTTGGTAACGAATCCATCTGCAATGAGAGAGACCGGTTTGGGAAGATCCTCTGGAGAAAGGAACAGCTACCCGCTCTAGTATTCTGGCCTGGAGAATTCCAAGGACTATATAGTTCATGGGATCGCAGTCAGACACGACTGAGCTACTTTCACTTTTCGTGTAACTTGACAGCCTTAGGTACACAGTACAGAGTTACAGAGGCTGGTCTAAGGACTGATCTACTCAAAAGGAAGCCTGTTGATCGTCAGACGCCATCTGTCTGCTCAGGGGTCTTTCCCCGTGTTTCTAGGCTCTTCAGTTCATGGGGAGAGGGAAATAGATGTGTACGTGAGAGGAAATGGGATGGAATGGCAACATTACTGACATTGAACTGTGAATAGCAGTTACTAGAAAGATGGGTCCATGACAGGAGGTGGTTTGTCTACAGCAAAATACTAGACTAGGTATATTTGCTGTGGTGTGTTGGTAAAAACAAGTAATGTTTGCTGAGTTATTACTTTAATATGCCAGGCTGTAGAAAAAAACACTTTTATATGGATTAGCAAATTTAATCCATGTAACAACCCTGTGAAGTAATAGTAGTAATATTACTCCTAGTTAAAGGAAACCCACAGTCAAAAAGGTTAGTAACTCCCCAGCCTCATCTGGCAAACCCAGGCAGGTCTAACTTGAGAATCCAAACTCTTAGCTTTGTATGCTTGGGACAGAAATCCTTTTCCTGTGTCCCAGTGGAAGCAGGAATATGCTGGTAAACCGGCTTTCTGGGGGAAAGAACCTTGGTTTGTAGTATTTGCTGATTCCCATGGCGTAGATATTCCCGCTGTGGCTGATTTCAAGTGACCAATATTTCACCCCTGAATGCACACCCAGGATAGATGCTCAGAGTCTGATCCTGCAAACCAAGGCCGACCAGCTCCAGCACAGCCTTTGCGGATGAGCTGCATTTTCCTTCATCTCCCCTTACGGCTTCTGGAACATCACTGTCATCCTCTAGTAGCCGTGGAGCCAGCAGTGATGGGACAGAAGAGTGTTCCCTGCCTAGGCGTGGGAAGGTGGGGAAGGGGGGCTGATCAGCGCACCGCACAGCCCCGCGGGCCTCAGAGATTCACTCTGGCCCTTTCACTAGCGTTTCCACCTGAGACACCACGACTGACCTAGGTGGGTCTGAAATGATGCCCTGCATGCCTCCGGAGGGCCAGAAGCCCGCTCTCCCCTTCCCTCCCTTAGAGACAACTTCAAAGGAACAGCTGAAGCATTAACACCTTGCTACAATTTTCAGCAAAATAAAATAATGCTCTTCTGTCACTTTTTTTCCCTGTCCTCCGCACTTCACACTCCCACGACTGTTTTGCTTGCAGCTAATTACTCCGCTCTTTGACTAGTCACTCTCCCCTCTGTCAGCTTGTGCTGCCGCTCCAGGGCCAGGAGAGCAGGCCTCCTGGAAACACGCTGCCCTCTCTTCCCAGCTGCGTGTTTCGCAGGGTCCCCTGGAGCTGAGGGTCACAGGGCCCAGGCTCTAGCGTGGGGATTGTATTAATCACCAACATCCATGCATGCTCACACGGAGGCATCACTAGTTTTAGAAAGGCAAAGTTTTTTGTTTTTTAATGAAAAGACCAGTTTAACAACAATAAAATGGGGCTTCAGCAACACCTATAAAGTCCAGCTCTTCTCCCTGTCCTCAGGAAATAAGCAGACCCTCCATGATTTCCCATAGGAAAGTGTATTAAAAAGAAGATGGGACAGGAGAAAATTCCTGAGGCCCTACTATGTACTGGATTTTTTTTTTTAAGTCGTCATGGCAGCCTCATTTCCATTGAAACCGTGAGCAGAATGAGGGTTGCAGAGGTTTAGTAACTGTGCAGAGTGAGCGTGGGCAGCTAGGGTGATGGCATGATGCAAGCAGTCCTGGCAGAAACAGACTTGGGATTTAGCTGTGGACTTCACCGGAAGGCTCCCCCCAGGTTGTGAGATATTGCACTACTGGAGGGACCCCCTACCCTGTCCATCACCAGTGGGAGTGTATGACCAGCTGTATGTCTTGGTGTCCATGACCGCTGACTCGAGCGGTCATTCTGTGGCAAGATGAGAAATACCTAGATAGGGGATTCAGTTGTGATGCTCTGAATGGTATTACATGGGAGTGGTGGGCCTTCATTCTGCTGAGGGCCACCAGCCTTTGGATTTATTTTTTTAATTGATATATAGTACTCTTTCTTGGTGGCTCAGACGGTAAAGCGTCTGTCTGCAATGCAGGAGACCCGGGTTCAATCCCTGGGTTGGGAAGATCCCCTGGAGAAGGAAGTGGCAGCCCACTCTAGTATTCTTGCCTGGAAAATCCCATGGACGGAGGAGCCTGGTAGGCTCCTCCGTCCATGGGGTCACTAAGAGTCGGACACAACTGAGCGGCTTCACTTTCACTTTCATGCATTGAAGAAGGAAATGGCAACCCACTCCAGTGTTCTTGCCTGGAGAATCCCAGGGACGGGGGAGCCTGGTGGGCTGCCGTCTCTGGGGTTGCACAGAGTCAGACATGACTTAAGCGACTTAGCAGCAGCAGCATAGTTGATTTACATTGAGTGTTATTTTCAGATGTATAGCACCATGATTCAGTTAATATATGCATTCTTTTTCAGATTCTTTTCCTTTATAGGTTACTACAAAATAATCGAGTATATAGTTCCCTGAGGAAAGCAATCAAGGGCTATTCAAGTGGAAAAGCTAAAAACAAGTTACCTAAAGGGACCAAATTTTTTTTTAAGTAAGAATCGATTGCAAAGGTTTTTTCCTCATTTTAAAAAACAAGTATTGCAAAGTGCAGTAGCATCCTGCTTTAGTGCGAGAAGGGGTGTTAGAAACCATCTGGTTCAAGTCTCTAGTTTTTTTAGATGAGGAACTTTGGTTCAAAGAAATTGGTTGGGGTTTTTTTTTTTTTTTCCCCCAAGCCAAAATGACATGGTTTATTAGAGACATAGCTGTCCCCAAGCAGCAAACTTTTCTGATTCAAGAGTCCAGTATTGTGATGCTCTGTTCAGTACTCAGACCTGAGAGTTGTTATAGCGGAGCCAGATTAGTGCTAGCCAGTCATGAGCTGTAAGCTCGAGAGTTTTTGTTGTGCAGTGCCAGATTTTACTTGCAGTAATACAACACAAATGCCTTTGTGAATGTTCATGCATGTCATGAAAAGCCAGCTTTTATCTTTGTCCTTCGTTGTCCTGCCCACTTCTGGATTCCATATATCGTTCTTACATCTTACAGAGATGAGTATGGGCACAGAAGCTAGTGGTGGCCTGCTGCCATGGAGGGCAATCAGAAGGATGCCCTTGCAGGATGGCAGCGGTTTAGCACTGTGAAATCTTTGCTTTTCAGTCTCTGTAAATGCATCTTCTCTCCCTGCTTTGGCCTTATCGTACTTGATTCTATAATTATGGAATATGCAGAAGGTTTCTAGTAATATGCTAAAAGCAGTGGGGATGAAGTACAGACTGTAGAGGAGATAAAATCTCCAGCTTAATGGGATCTTTTGACCAGTTTTAGTTTTAAATGTGATGCAGCTTAAAGAGTACTTGAACTAGAAGAAAACAGAGTAATTATCAACTGCAAGTCTTTCATTTTACAAAGAAACTATGGCTCCAAGGCTGATATTGTTTATTTGGTATTGTTTCTATTTTATTTATTTACTTACTTTTCTATCCTGATGCAGTATGGGCTGCAATCAGCCTATGAAGGTATAGAATTAAAAGTCAGTGAGGGGATCTCTGTGTATGTGTGGAAGAGGGGTGGGGAAATGGGGAAGGTAAATTGAAAACATGGCCTAGGGGAAAACTTTTGAAAAGTTAATACCCCAGGATATGTGGTAAAGTTTGGTACATATTCTGTACTCATGTTGGTTCCTAGCAGCCGACAGAAAGGGGCGTAGATGGTATGGTCCATTGAGTTTATAAGTTAAATAGACCATCGCAGAGGAGAAGCAAAGCTTGCCATGATTTTGAGGTGGAGAGAAACTTTTTCATGCATGATCATAAATTTGTGTTAATATTCTTTTGGCAAGCTGTAACATTCTTGCATTATATTTCCTGATCCAGAACCCTAGATAATGTATGATCAAAAATGAAAGATTCTATATACTACAGTAGCACCTGTGTTAACAGCCAACGACATGGCGATGGCATATGTTTGTCATAAGTATTGAATCAAAGCTGGATACTTCTCAGAGTCTAAGGTGATAATCCCTCATTTCAGAGAAAGGCTTCATTATGTAAGAAGTCAGAACTTCTGAAAGTAATGTCAAGTGGGCCATACAGTGTTCTCCAAACTGCAGGGCATAACTCTTACATAGATCATGAAATCCATTTAGAAAGTTGTACCCAGTGTATTTTTTTCTTTAATGAATGCATTAACACAGAATATACCAGAATGGAAGCTATCAGAGGAGGGTTGTGTGTATTTATGGTTATGTAAAATGTCCTTGTCACCCAGATTGTGGTCCAAAAGGTTCAAGCGCCGTTGTCATCCAAACATAAACAGGGCACAGCAGTCTTGGGCATAGGGTTGGATTAGGGTTGACCTAGGGTTTGGCGGGAATTGGAGGGCGTGGCAAGGAAGCTCCAAGCAGAGGTGCCCGTTGGAGGCTTGGGCTGAGACTGAGGAGGGCAAAGTGACTTTGCTCAGTTGTGTCTAACTCTTTGTGACCCCATGGGCTGTAGCCCACCAAGCTTCTCCGTCCGTGGGATTTTCCAGGCAAGAGTAGTGGAGTGGGTTGCCATTTCCTTCTCCAGGGGATCTTCCCGACCCAGGAATCGAACCTGGGTCTCCTGCATTGCAGGCAGATGCTTTACCCTCTGAGCCACCAGGGAAGCCCAAGGACCCCAGCAAATCCATGTGCTGCAGAAGCAGCGCTTTTCAAAACCTGTGGCTGTCATGGGGATGAGGGAGAGTACGTTTGTGGTTGTTGGGAGTCTTACCCTGAAATACACAGGCAAGGTCATGAGAAGGGAGGACTGTTCCATCACACTCATTTTTCCACCAACAACAGCCCCTTCCCCAGATCAAAACCAGGCCTTCAGCTGGAGGCTCTATGGACGTGCATGTCCAGTACAACAGCCGTGAGTCACCTGTGGCTACAGAGCCATTGTAATGTGGCGCTCCCAAAGGAGCTGTGCTCTTAAGTGTAAAATACACTCCAAATTTACAAGTATGTAAAATGTCTCGTTAATTTTTTAAATACTGATTTATTTATCACTTGTTGAAATGATAGCATTTTGGATATATTGAGTTAAACAAAATGTATTCTTGAATTGACTTCACCTGTTTCATTTTGCTTTTGTAATGTGTCTGCTGGACATTTAAAAATTACATACATGGCTTCTGTTGGTGGCTCATACTGTATTTCTGTTGGACGGTACTGGTCTGGACTTTGCTTATGCTGCCTCTAAATTTCCTCTTAAAGGACTGTTTTGCTATTACTCTTAACCTTTCCTTTCGAGATTTTTTCACATGCTTCTCAATCTTCAAAATGTCTTTTAGAAAAAAAGTTTGTTTTTTTTTTTTTCACTTAGTGATGAAATTCAAATGCACAGTTCGTGTTAATGCTTTGGTGAGAATAGATTTTTTTCCCAATAATTTGCCCATCAGTCAAGTCAGTAATGGATTGAACCTTCCTTGGTTGTTTGGGGAAAGGGACTAGAAAATGGGTTCCTCCTTTCTTAAGGTTTGGGGGTTGGAGTGATGGCACAAAAAGAGGGTAAAATTATGGGTAACAGTTGTGTGCCTACCATTCATTTCACTCAGGCTGCTGCCTGGGGACAGCCTTGCTGTGAGAGATTTCTGGCTTTCAGGGGGGTGGGAGGGAGGCCTGATTTTAGAGTATGCTTTGTTCCCTGGCAATTTGATAATTTTTGATTTGATAATTGCTAATTTCAATAACTGGCACTCTTTTTTTTTCTCCTCCTGAGCTAAATTTGGCTCTCAGTTTGGATTTCAAGATTTCTCCCTACTTATTTTTGACTGTCGGGATCCCAAGAAATTTGAAACCCTTTTCAGTCCTTAATCATAAGGGAAGGATCTAAAGCTTCCTTGTGATTAAGCATGGAAAGCCGCCTGTTTCCTCTGAGGCCCCATCTTAGAAGTCTGCTCCCCACTCCAGATCCTGTCCCAGAACCTTCCTCCTCAGGTCTCAGTGCTGTCTCTAGCCCTGCTCCACCCATACCCTCACCCCCACCCGGTAACCATAGGTCTCATTGTCTGTCCAAGATTCCATACCTCAGGTCCAGTATTTGGAACTGAGCAAAGGAAAATGCGGGTATAATGCTTCCAAGGATTCTGGTTTTTGAAAGGAAAATGATTGTAGGGCCTCATGATTGAAAGATTGTTTGAAACCGAAAATGAAGTGTTTGCCGCGTTTTAACTGTTCATGAGAATCCGTGTGGTTCTGGCAACAAGCAGAAGCGATGTTGATGTTTCTTCTCTCTGTGCCCTCGCCCTAGGAGTTGCTCTGAGACCTACCGCCTGCCAGTGATGGAGTACAAAATGAACGAAGGGGTTTCCTACGAATTCAAGTTTCCCTTTCGAAATAACAACAAGTGGCAGAGAAATGCCAACAAGGGGCCTCATTCGCCTCAAGTCGCGTCCCAGGTGCAGAGTCCCGTGCCCTCAAGGCTGAACGCCGGGAAGGCGGACGGGAAGATGCCTCCTCCAGAAAGAGCCGCCAACATCCCCCGCAGCATCTCTAGCGATGGGCGCCCACTGGAGAGGCGGTGAGTGTGTCTTCCTAGGTTTGCCCTGAATCTCTGCCCCAGATTTAAATATCTCCAGGCCCAGAAGTACCAGTGTTGGAGCTGCCCATATTTTACTTAAGACAGATGCATGCACTAGTGGCCTTCAAAGCATGGTGGCGTTCCAAAGCCGGCAGGATAAATGAAGATGTGATCCAGCAAAGCATTCGGCCCTGTGTAATGGCATCTGGGCTTCGCTCTTTCATTTTGCTGTAGTTACCAACGGAAATCATCATTGCACACTTAGGAGCCATATGAACTAGATCTTGGCAGTCTCTTTGAGGAGACATTGACCATATCATCATCTTTGACCGTCTTTGACTTGTAGGGGATTAGTGATATGATTGTAGCAACAGTGAAGGTTTTTGGTTGGGTGTCTATGTTTGTGTTACTTTGTTATAAAGAATTGTGAAACGGAAAGCCACTAGTATACTACAAACATACTTTCCACTGCTCTGAATGCAGAAGAAAACAGTGGATGTTAGAACACTCAGTCCTAAGTAAAGTAATTAAAAGGAGCGGGGATTGAGGGATCCCCTAACATTTTTGTCTCAAATTCACTATAAAATGCAGCACCGTGAACTAAGAACCTAGGGCAAATATTAAAATAGAGTAAGTACTCTTGAAATGTGAATACAAATGGACGGTATAATTTTAAGTCATTGTACTGTAAATTCAAATACTCCAAATTGCCTCGACTGCAGTTTAGCTCAGTGACCTAGTCCTCTGCTCGAAGAAGCTGGCTTCTGTCTGCATGCACTGCCTTTTCCCCATCATTGTGCTTGTCTTGATCACATCTCTGCGTGTTTTTGTGGTCCCCACACTACAGAGGGGATCAGGAACCCTCACAGCTGGCAGGGAGAAGTCTCTGTTCCAGAAGCTGCTGTGGGAAGAAGAAAGGTCCCTATGGAGCCAAAATGTGAGCCTGACTCCAGCTAGAGCAGGGAGCCAAGGAAAACGTCCCAGCGATGCTTCAGAAGTCATTGGTTCAGACTGAGAGCAGAAAGTTGGAGGTTTTCAAAACCACACTATGATGTCTTTTATCTTAAAAGACATAAAACATTGTCATTTAACTATTTCAGAAATACTAGAATACCATGTAGAAATAATCTGATCAAAACAGACAACCAAAAAAAATGATAGTTGTCTTTCTAAAATTCCTCATGTAATCCTGGGGATTTATTTACAGAGCTTTGCTATTTATCTCAATAAAAGATTCCTCTCCCAGAGTGGCTACATTCCCATCTGGACTCCTCTTGCTTTCATTATTTTCGGGAAGGAAAAGCATCCAAGTGATCGCTGAATAAATTCTTTGTTCTGCGCATTCCAAACTTGGCTCCCTCTGAGGTGTGTGTTAACTGGAATTCATGATTTGGCCCACATTTTGAAAGATGAACCTAGGAAACCATTGTTTAGAGAAGGACCTTTTGTTCCTCCAATGCTATTTTCTTTCTTTCAAAGACAACCATCAGGATTTTATGAGTGAAATCAGTTTCACATTATTTTATATGATATCCATATAATAAAATAACAGAATGTATTTTGATTCCATGTTGAATTTAATTTCTGCAACAGAAACTAAAGCTTATGGCTGAATGTTCTGACCTCTGAAAGTAAAAATATTTTTTGTAGCTTATTATCCTCTTAGGATGCAGGTAAGTGCTATAGAATGCATCACTCCATTTATAGAAGTTCTCTGTGGGTGTTTGCGTGTACCTTTCCCATAACTCTACCCAAAGGATAGGGCATTCTCAAGCTCCCCCTGTAAGACTGAAGTAATAGCCCTGTGGCTCTCCAAGGCATAAGATGAAAGTGGCAGAAGTGAGGCTACAATCATTTTTGGAAAATTTAACCTCTACTAATTCCTCTTAGTGTCAGATATCCTTTAAGACACTGGACTAGGATTTCAAATCTAACAATGGAGAGTTTCTAAATGCTAAGCTCTAAATTTTCAGATTATTTGTCTCCTCTTCATTTTAAATGGTGTGGAATTAGATGGCTGTTCTTCTCTTGTAAAAATTTAAGAGTTTGATGTCCTATCCCATCATTCGTAACTTTCAGTAAAGCAGTATTTCTTATTTAAGTTTTAACTTTGAGGCATACATAGAAGGTATTGTTTGAGAAACTTTATATTGCTACTGTTTGCTGAATGCGTATTCAGTAGACTCCTAATGTTCACCAGGAATACTCCCCAAGTCCTCCATTAAGACCTAGAGTCATAAAATAGACCTGAGAATATCATTTCCTCCATGAAACATAGTAAAATGAAACTAAAAAAATGTAAGCATTCCCTTCTTGGTTCTACTGAGAACAAATTACCTTACTGCAACATGGACGTGATGCTCCTGGCTGGCCATACCTCCCCATCTGACTCTCCCCCTTCATCCCAGCCCTGCCCCTGGGTACCACCATTTGCCTTTGTACCTGGCCCATCTGTAGAGTGATGCAGACCTTTCGGTGAATCACAAGGGGTCAAAACTGATGCCACGGTCTGCCATTCCTTGAATCTTACCTTACCAGTAGTGGCATAAGCCTGATACTGAGACTAAAGGATGGTCCCTTGGTATCAGTATAAGATTGGTTCCAGAGCCTCCCTGGATACCGAAACCTGCAGCTACTCAAGTCCTGTAATTAACCCTCATATCCTCGGCAGGTCCGCAGGTCACAAACATAGTAGTATATGTATTGAAAAAAATTTCCGGTAGAAGTGAGCCTATGCAGTTCAAACCCATATTGTTCAAGGGTCAGCTGTATTGCCTGTACAGGGTTGGTTGGTTTCATTTATTTTTCTCCCCCAGGTCAGGCAAGTTGTATTAAACTGTAGAGAACCAGCTTATTTAGGATGAAGTATGCAGCCACCTCAAGCCTACTCTGCACATGCTACCCAAACCTGCCTACTTCATTCACCACGACTGGACACAGCACAGTTCATTTTAAATGAAAACTGAATATACTGCTTGTAGAAATATAATTTACTGCTTGTAGAAGCATAGTTTTCTTGAATTGTATGCAAGTTCCCAGACTTAAAGGTCATTAGAAACAATTAAAAAAAATACTTGTGAAACAGATTATCCTTTTTCACAATTTTTGTGACAAACTCAAAGGTGTTGTTATTTGGAGTTTCTAACAAGAATTATTTAACTGAATTTTGCTCTCTATACATTGGTTGGAGAAACTGATACAATAGGAGTAGATGACCCATTTGCCATCTAAGTAGAATAAAGTCTGATTAGATTTGGTTTAAATATAGGAGTTTTATGCTATCTAGGTGGCCTTTCAAGTATAGAATTTTATGGTATTTTTGGAGAAGTTCTTATTGACAGAATTATTATTTTTGTTCAGTAGCTAAATTGTGTCCGCTTCTTTTTGACCCTATGGACTGTAGCAGGCCAGGCTTCTCTGTCCATCACCAGCTCCCAGAGTTTGCTCAGACTTATGTCCATTGAGTTGATGATGACCTCCAACTATCTCTTCCTCTGCGCCCCCTTCTCCTGCCCTCAATCTTTGCCAGCATCAGGGTCTTTTCCACTGAATTGGCTCCTTGCATCAGGTGGCCAAAGTATTGGAGCCTCAGCATCAGTCCTTCCAATGAATATTCATGGTTGATCTCCTTTAGAATTGGCTGTTTTGATTTCCTTGCTGTCCAAGGGACTTTCAAGAGTCTTCTCCAGCACCACAATTCAAAAGCATCAAGAATTGACAAAATTAATGTTTAACAAAAACAGGTGATATGGTGCAATCTCTATTTTGGCCTCAAATTCATCTTGAGTGTAAGGATAGTACTGAAATTAAGTTAGCTGGCTGTGGTACACTGAATTTAACACATTACTGTGTTTAAACATAATATGGGATTAGTAATAAAACCCTGATCTGTGTTAATGTGCTCAGAAAAGCTTAAGTACATCAGGGGCTTTGCATAAACAACAGGCATGCTGACATATAAAAGAATTTTCCTTTCTCCTTTTTGTAGATGAAGTATTGCCAAGCTTTCTATAAATATTTAATGTCAGATCATACTGAACCAATGCCCCTTTTGCATTTTACCTGGATGCCATCCTTTCCCCCTTTTTCCATTCTATTTAGCTTTCAGCAGCTGGATGGAGTGTTGCTTCGTAAACAGAGTTACAGCTGGCTACACTTGCAGCCTCCCTGATACCCTCCTCTGCAGATGCCTGCACCATGCAGGGCATGAAGATCGTGCCTAGAGGATATTGTTGAAACAAACCAAATAGTTCTTCTATTTCTGTTTCAGTATCCATTAAACAAAAACTCCTCTTCCCCAACCCCTAGGCCCTTACCATTCTCCTTTCTGTGAATTTGACTATCTTGGTATCTCACATAAATAGAAAATTTACGTTAGTGGAATCATCCACTGTTTGTCCTTTTGGGACTGGTTTATTTCACTTTAGCATAATGTATTCAGGCTTCATTCATGTTGTAGCATATGTTGAGTTTTCCTTCTTGCTTATTAGTTCAGGCTACTGTAACAAAATACCAAAGATCAGTGGCTTATACAACAGACATTTACTTGTAGAGTCTGGAAATTCCAAAATCAAGGTTCCAAAAGGTGTGGTTCTTGCTGAGGACCCTCTTCTTGGCTTGTAAAAAGCAGCTTCTTGCTGTGTCCCCACATGACAGAGAGAGGAGGCTCTGGTTTCTTGCTCCTCTTATAAAGGCACTAATTGCATCATGGGGGCTCCACCCTTATGACCTCATCTTAACCTGATTACCTCCCAAAGGCCCCACCTCCTAATGTCATTACACCGGGGTTAGGATTTCAACACATGAATTCCGTGAGGAGTGAGGGTGGGAGGATCCTCAGGCGGCACAGTGGTAAAGAATCCACCTGCCAATGCAGAAGCCGCAGGAGACAGAGGTTTGATCTCTGGGTCAGGAAGATCCCCTGGAGGAGGGCATGGCAACCCATGCCAGTATTCTTGCCTGGAGAATCCCATGGACAGAGGAGCCTGGCGGGCAAAGAGTCAGACACAACTGAGCACACATCCACGCGGGTGGGGGGAGGGGCACATTAAGTCCATGACCTTTCCCCTTTCCAAGACTGGGTAATATTCCACTGTGTGTGTGTACCACATTGTTTATCCATTCATCCATTAATGGACACTTGGGTAAATCAGTTTATTTTTATAAAATTAAAAGCAGGTAAAAGTGAAACACTAGAATCTGATAAAGCCATAGAACTGAAGCTTAGATTTAAGTAGAATTTTTGCTTTTTATTGACTACGTTTAGAATACTGGTGTAAAAGTTATATTGTGAGTAAAGCTGTCTACTGTTGACTCAAAGTGAAATGCGAGTTGTTCTTGATGGAATTTCCTATCATTGGTTTCAATTAGGTTGGAGCTGAATTATGGCCATTTTATTTGTCAGCCAAGATAAGGTAGAAAGCAGAAAGCTAGCTGTACTCAACATAAACTCACTAGGCTCTTAACCCTCCTTTGCCCCAGCTCTTCAAAGGAGTGAGTGCACTCTGCCATCCCCACTGGCCTCACTTTAGATGATTTGCAATTCACACTTTTAGAGAGGGCTTTCCAGGTGGCGGTAGTGGTGAAGAACCTGTCTCCCAGTGCTGGAGACCCAAGAGATGCGGACTCTTTTTCTGGGTCAGAAAGATCCCTTGGTGGAGGGCATGGCAACCTACTCCAGTATTCTTGCCTGGAAAATCCCATCAACAGAGGAGCCTGGCAGGCTACGTTCATGAAGTCCCGAAGAGTCGGACACGACTGAAGCAACTTAGCACACACTCACGCACTTTTAGATTAGAGTATGAAGGCGTTTTCTATTCAAGCATTCAGTAGAGGGACACAGTGGCCTCCTAGCTCCCTTTCTTTTACAAACCGTAGAGTGACACAGGGAACAAGCCCAGGGTACTGTAAAGCCGAGGTGCTACAGTTACTCTGCTCAGTCTGAGCTCGTCAGGCAGGCCCGGCACATGGTGAGTCTTAGAAAGCGGTAGTTGCTGTCTTCCTTGGTGTCGTTTTGTGGGTGCTATTCTAAACGCAGCTGCCTGGGGGTGAAAGGGGGCTCTAGATCCAGTTGGGGACTTACGGGTGAGGGTAGAGCCGGCCAGACCGGGCTCCTGAGTCAGTCTGCAGATTGGCCTGCGTCCAGGCCATGCATGTGGTGAGTCAGTGTGTCTCCAAGGAGCGGGTTGTGCTGTCTTCAGCACCGGTTAACCTTGGTGAGACAGAGGATAAGTTCAGGAGGCCTGCTGTGCTGGGAACAGTCGTGGCGAACTGCACAGCTGTGGAAGGAAATGCTGCAAAAACCCTCCGGTGAGTTGGAATAGCCTGAGAGATGAGCTTGAAAAAGTGATGTGCTCTGGGAAGAGCAGTGAGGTGACCGATGGGCGTATTGTTCTGTGTGTCAGAGAGTTGTTCTTCTGAATGTGTCCAGCAGTGGGGTCTTGCCCTCTTATCCCTTTTAAGGGAGTTCTGCCTTAGGAACCACCCAGGGAGGCCTGGCCTGCTCACACCGTATGGGAAGGGCCTGAAGGGCCCATGGTCCCTCCAGAAGCACCCGTTGTCCACCCCCATACCTGACAAGGGACAGGCCTTCCAGAAGCCAGATGTGGCCCGCGTCCTGCCATGGCCCTCACTCTTGGGAGAAGGCAGCAGGAGTCCTACCTAGGCCCTTTGTCCAATGAGGGCACATAGCCCACACAGACACATTTACCATCAGGAATTTAAATAACTCAGGGGTGAAAAAAGTGTATCCTGCTCCCTTATATCTGAAATCGCTGACGTTTTTCTTTAGGATTTGTCGATTGCTCTGCACATATATAAATATGTGGAAATTAGTGATACTGAAGACAGGTGAGCTACCTAGACCCACCCCCACGGTCATCAGTGTGACATTTTCTGTAAGCCTCTTGTTGAGAACCTGGGATGATGGCCAGTCGGGCCAAGGTTTGCCTCCACTCATGGAGATCCTCGGTGTGGTGAGAAAGTGGCAGTCTGCCATGCGCCTGGTGTTAAAATATTGGCTGTACCAATATTCTTACATGGAAAATTCCACGGACAAAGCCTGGTGGACTATAGCCAGTGGGGTTGCAGAGAGTCAGACATGGCTGAGCGTGCGTGAACAGAGAAGCTTAGGGCAGTTGTACAGAGCGGGTGGGGGTCTTTGAGACCCCTTGAGGAAGGTGCAAGGCAGCACAGAGGCTATCACCGCATGCTGTATTTTGGCTTCTGCATCCCTTTTCTTGTGGAATGCAATGGGATTGAGTTTATTTTTAGTTTCTTCCAGTTTTTAAAAGCCTAGCATGCTCCAGGAGACCACTTAACTTCTTCTCACCAAAAGATTTGGTTGTGACTCTCTTCATGAAGTTTTTGAACATTGGTGAAGGGAAGAACCAATTAAAATTAAAGAGGCTAGTGTTTATGGTAGGCTAATAGATTCTTTCTATATGGAAATCTCATTAATTTTAGGCTCATTTCATCAGTTCTTTTGGGCCTTGGCAAAAAATAAACGACAGTATTTGGTCATTTCCCGCCATCTCAGGGGCTACAGAGCCAGCTCTGA
Source organism: Aepyceros melampus (assembly GCA_006408695.1). Classification (NCBI taxonomy): domain Eukaryota; kingdom Metazoa; phylum Chordata; class Mammalia; order Artiodactyla; family Bovidae; genus Aepyceros; species Aepyceros melampus. Next base: position 26,600 of record SJXQ01000319.1, on the reverse strand, counting down.
CCACACTACTGCTTTGCTGCAGAACCTTTAGGTTGCCCTGTTGCCTAATAGATGAAGTTTGTGCTCCCTCAGTTTACCAAACGTGGGCCCACCCTCCCAGACACATTTGTCCTGGTCACAGCCTGCACCAATATCCTGCCTGCGTCAAGTGTTCCAGCCAAAGATGCTGCTGTGGTGGCCACATACGCCCTCCTGTTCCTGTGTCCTAACTCTGGACTTCTGTGAAAATCCTTTGTTTCCTACAAAATGAATCTCAAGTGCATTTCCTCACAAAGCTTGCTTTTCCCATAGGATCTGACCTCTAACCTGCCTGAGCTGCCTCTGCATTCAGTTTGAACTGCCCTCGTGACAATAACATTCTACTTGCATTTTGCTTAAGAGCTATAGGCAGCTGGTTTTTTTTTTTTTTTTTTTTTTTTTTTTGCCGAGCTCATATTCTGTGCCATGCTCTGATCAAAGTCCCTCATGTTGAGTTTTCTCAATTGATCCACCCAGCCACCCAGTAAGTTGGTTGCTGTTTACTCCTTTTACAGATAAGAATGCCCGGGGATTGAGAAATGAAATCATTTGTGCAGGGCCCTGGCTGGTTTATAGTGAAGCTGAGATGAGCACCATCAGAGCCCCTATCTTAGCCATCATGACGCAAGAATGAAATCTACCACCGTATATAGGTGGTGCTGAAGAAATACTTGCCAAGTTTGAAATTGAGAATTAGTAAAAAGTGATGAGAATGAGTAAAATGAGTAATCACCAGTATTTGTAAACTAATAGAAGTTGATTTTGTTGTAGACTATTAACATGCATTTCATGTAAAGCATTCATAGCTCAGTTGGTAAAGGATCCTCCTGTAGTGCAGGAGACCCTGGTTTGATTGCTAGGTCGGGAAGATCCTCTGAAGAAGGGATAGACTACCCACTCCAGTATTCTTGGTTTTCCCTTGTGGCTTAGCTGGTAAAGAATCTGCCTGCAATGCAGGAGACCTGGGTTCAACCCCTGGATTGGGAAGATCCCCTGGATTGGGAAGATCCCCTGGAGAAGAGAAAGGCTACCACTCTGGTATTCTGGTCTGGAGAATTTCATGGACTATATATATATAGTCCATGGGTTTGCAAAAGTCGGACACAACTGAGCAACGTTCACTTTCACTACTAAAAATATATCATTAAAAAAAAAACCTAGGTCTTAAAAGAAATATTTGCTAGATAAATGCATTCATGTTTACATGCTAGGGGGGGCCCAGCCACATGCAGTCAGGGGCAGCTTCAGGTATCTACACAGGGCCCCATACTTAGAAGGGTCCATGCTGGGTTTAATGCTCTGCTGTGGCTGTCTTGGAAGTTTTAGTATGTTTGAACAAGGAGACCTGACGTTTCATTTGCACTGGGCCCCACAAATGGTATAGCTGGTGCTGTCTGCAGCCCGTTTTTATCTTCTGTTCTGTAGAGTCACCCTTAGATATAAAATTGGCTCGTCTCAGGAGGCACCCACGATGTGTGCTGGGCTGTGAACTTCTGAAGGCTTGCCAGCAACTGGGAAGTGAAGATCCATTTATCTCAGTGTGATGAACTGCGGTACTTTCCTAACTGTACGAGAGTTACTCATGGTTGTAAACTGATCTTGTCCCAGGAGGCTCGTCAGAACAGGATTTCAATGGTCCAGTCTGAATAGCTGGTAGGAACTGTATGGTCAGAAAGCCAGGGATAGCTCTGGTTCACAAAGTTAGGAAGAGACGAAAAGATGGAGGGGTGAGTTGCTCGGATTCGAACACAACTTGTTCAAACTCTAGTCTGAATACAGCAGCCAAGTGATGTTACGTTGAATCATTTTAGAGAATTTTTTTAACAGAATTCTGGGAAGAATCCCGGTTGATATGCATTGCTACAGACAGACTTGAACTGAATCCTGGTCTCTGGGTGAATAGGGTTTTAATTGCTAAGTTATGGTAAAATGCTGTGCTTAATTATGGACTTGGATATCTAATTTGTCAGTCATCGCTGCTGTTTGAAACTCTCTTGGTTGTTCTTGCCATCATTCCGCTGTTTGCACTTGAGATACAGAGAGCCTTATCTTCTAGACACATCCAAGCACTGCTATCCCTTTGGAGTAAAAGGCAGGAAACAGAGGCATAATTGAACCCATACATAACTATGCAAGGGAAAAAATTTAGCATCAATTACGCAGATACTGAGAGTTCCTTATCCATAAATTGGTAAATCACAGTCTCAAGAGATCAATTTAATAAAAGCCTATCAATATTAACATCATATGTGTAGTCCTGTGAGTTGATTCATGGGGAGGGTGTGGTGGGATGTGGGTTATTTCATTAGATAGCTGGAATTTTTTTTTTTTTTTTTTTGGTGCTTCCCTTCTCCCTTTTATCTTGACGTGAGAAGGCTTCTGGAAAAATGAAGAACTGATATTGATCTTGGACCATTTCTTCCTAAATGTCCGTTCCAGTCAACTGTCTTTTCATTGCACTGAAATGTACTGCATATAAATGGAAAGCTGGCGTTGAGTGTAGTCCTGCAGACTATGGGAGTATTGTCTGTCGGTCTGATGATCATGACTTTTTCAATTGCTGCATTCTTTGAACAGTCCAAAAGCCCCCAGTGTTTTATTTCTGCAGAGGGAAGTCATAACCATACAGAAAATTTAAGATTGGTTACTTTAAAAACATTTAGTTATTTTTCAGCTAAGTTGATAAAAATGTAGGGAAGAGAATCTACTGAAATAAATGCTAAAAAGGTTTTTAGATACTTCCTTTCTATCCGTGAACATAGCATTCTCAAAGAAGATTATTTCTTAAATTCCACAAAATCAAAAGATGTCACAGCAAGTGACAGATATATTCATCTTAGTCCTGTAAACCTATTCAGACATTAATAGGGGCTCGTTAAGACTGAGAGAAAGTAGAAAGCTCTATGTTTATCTCAAAAGAAAAGAAAAGACTTGTGATCCCCTCAGGTAGAGTTGGAGACAGGGGCTTGGAGGTTCAAGAGGCTAGCATGCTGACTTCCTCTGTGAGCTAATTTGGGGGTTACTCTTTTTCAAAGTATCAAGACAGCAACCAGCCAAAATTCCAGTAATGATCAGCGTGGTCTCTGGCAGTAGACTGCCAATGCCAGGCAGGCAGGAACCTCCCACTCCCTGAACGAGATCTGTTTTCCAGTAATATTTGTGAGCTGGTATCAAATTCAGAGTATTTGGAAAGAATACTAAGTCATCAAAATAAGGGCTAGTTCTGATTTTTTTTTTTTTTTTGGCCTGCCCTACATACATCTAGAGTCTTAAAAACATTTGGGTGGCATTCCATCAGTTGCTGTATGTGTGTTCTGTGTGTGTGGACAGTCCAAAACAATGCCACTATTGAGTTATGTAAGTGCAGAAAAGGCCTGGGAATGAATGCTGGCCTTCTGGAAATGCTATTTTTTCACTTTGGGATAACTCCAGTAACCAAGTAGAATTTTCTGATACATCTGCCAAATAAAAGAGCTGAGGTTGAGAAGTAGCATAAGATATTTTAATGTACATTTTGGAGAGCAGGGTAAGAAAAGCAAGCTCTAAATATAAATACGAAAGTTACATCTTGACTTTGGCTATGGAATCTTGTTGTTACTTCCTTGTAAAAGCAAAAACACTCACCATGAATATAATTCAGTGGTGTTACTTGTTTATCCCTAAAAGAGTTAAAAAATCTTCAGGCCCCCAGACATTGCATTGGCCCCAACGGTGTTCACATTTCTGCCTGTCATCCCCCTTCATCTTTATGTAACACCTCCTCTTCGCATTAAGAAAGGCAAAGCAGCAGCAAAATGAAACTGTATTTGAAGTTTCTCTGTATTGTGCATGCGTGCTAAGTTGATTCAGTTATGTCCAACTCTTTGTGACCCCATGGACTGTAGCCACCAGACTCCTCTGTCCATGGAATTCTCCAGACAAGAATACTAGAGTGGGTTGCCATGCCCTCCTCCAGGGGATCTTCCCAACCCAGGGATGGAGCTCCTATCTCTTAGGTCTCCTGCATTGGCAGGTGGATTCTTTACCACTAGCGCCACCTGGGAAGCCCTTCTTGCCATTTCTTTCCCCAGGGGATCTTCCCAACCCAGGGATCGAACCGGGTCTCCCACATTGGAGGCAGATGCTTTACCTACTGAGCCACCTGGGAAGCCCTTCTCTGAATTAGGTGCATCTAAAAACCAAACTCTTCAGGCAGAAGTGGTTCATGCTGTTCTAGTTTTCTTCTTGGTAACCTGCTCCTTCCCTTCTTCCCCCGACTCCAGTCCCTTTCTAGTTACCTCCGGATAAACAGTGAGAAATTTGGGAGATGTTTTAATGGAAAAGAAGGCATAACAGAATCACACCTGATAACATGTTTGTCACTGAGGAGAGAGTTGGGGCTCCCCAAGAGAGATCTGCCTCTTGGACATAGACCAGTTTGGGGGCCACGTTTTGGAGTATCTGTCCTTATTCTTTTTCTGCTAGAAAAGCTTCTGAGTGTGATTCTATTATCCCTTCTGTCAGTCTCCTGTATGTGGAGCCCCTTGCTCTATTTCAGAAGGTACGAAGGTTCCCTATAGGAAACTGCTGTGTTTCAGTGAAGAAGATCCCAGGGCTTCAAAACTTTTGTCTTTAGTGTGGAGACCCCTTTATGTGCAAAATCATCTGACCCTGCAGACCCCTTGCAAGCTGTCTTATTAAGCACAGAAAACACATCTCTCTAGCAATAGCCTGACACAGAGTGCAGTGGACGCAGAAATTCAAGAAGCCTGGCTTAGTGAAAAAATGACTTTGATTCCCCTCCCTCAACTATAAAATGGAAATGACCTGCCCTGCTGCCCCTTTACAAGAGCCAATGCTCTGGACCAGTATTTGCTTCTGAAATAAAATATCATTGTTTTAGCTGATGTTAAGATTTAGCTGACAGATTGTCACAGGCTTCAACCTCACTTATTAATATCCCGCAGTTGCCCCAGTGCCTACTTTTGAATAGAGCAAGTGGAGGGCAAAAGTCATGTCTCTCCTGACCACAAATTTCTGTTTTCTGCGTCAAGCCAGTCTACAGGGTGAGGGACCCATAATTTTAGAAAGAGATGTATTGTGGGCTAGGCAGAGCACACCTCTTCTGTGTTATCAACTCATCATCCCAATGAAATTCAGCAAGCTGCAGTTCTAGGCATGTTTCCATGGAGGTTTTTGTATGGTGATGCCACTATCAACTAAATTTATACATACTAAATAGCAATATCTGGATATTCATTCCAGACCTTTAGTAATAAAATTGGAAAACAAAGAAGCATACAAAGAATGTACCGGTCTCACTGTGGTCATATACTCTGGGAGAGCCAGTGGGGAAATTGAATTAATTGCCATGTTAATGTCACTGGGATTCATTATATTCTCTGGGCTGTCATACTGCAAAATTGCATAAGCATTTCAGCCCTTGAATTCTGGCAGCTTTTGGAAACATACATGTTTTCTTTTTTTCCCCCCTGTTATTTTTTGATGCCCCCGCCCCCTTCAAGGCCCTTTCCCAGCTGTCCCCTTAAGGGAGTAGGTTTATGGGGAAGTTTCTTTTGTGGGCTTCCAGCTGGCTTTATTTTCACTATCTTCACAAAGTGGCTGTGTTTGTCGCATTCATATGATATTACCCATCACATTGCCTTGGGATTTTCCCTTTGAGTTGCTGACTTCACGTTTTCTGTTCACACACACACAGGCTGTCTCCTGGTTCTGACATCTATGTGACGGTCTCATCCATGGCTTTAGCAAGATCCCAGCCATGCCGCAACTCCCCTAGCAGTCTGTCTTCATCCAGCGAGACTGGCTCTGGAGGGGGCACCTACAGACAGAAGTCCATGCCCGAAGGGTAGGTAAAGTTGGCATCACTGTCTCTCTTCCCATGTGTAACTCAGATGTGCAAAATAGTTTCCGTTTCGCCAGACTCAGTTCACAAAAGGGCGAAAGGGGAAATACAGTTAGTACTCTGCATTAAAAAATGTTTTCATGGCTAGTTCCAACCACTTCTTAGAATGATAATTCTGTAGTCTCTAAGGACTCAATGGCAAAGAAATCAAATTACATCGATTCCTCTGTTATGTGTGTTGATCTTGTTTCATCGTATGGATTTTGCCACTTCTTAAAATTTCCTCCAAAGTGAACTAGGAGTATACTGCTTGTGCTGGGTAGAGCTTGTATTGATGTTAAAGTAGGAAAAATGTTCATTCTGTCCAAAGCTTAAAAGGATTTTTCTCACACTCTAGAAATCTGTGATTTCAGCCTGTGGGTTGTTTGGGAGCTTTTCTCTCCATCTTATTTGAAAACACTATAAACACCCAAAAGTAACTGTTTGCTTCTGACAAGACTTACAAAGGAAAAAGCTAAGTGTATGTGATTGTAAAGGCTACTAAAAGGGGGGAAAAAAATTGGCTTGTCTGAAGCTGGAAAGGAATTAGCAGAAAACATCTCATGACATGCAGAAACTGACTTTGCTCAGAGGGAGAGTAAAAGAACCATCACAAGGTCTCCTGCCGGACACCTCTGAAGAACTTGAAACCACTTGAAATTCAAAAATGGCATGTTGGGGAAAAAAAGGATGTTTCTCTTCCAAGTTTTCTCCAGATTATTTTTAACAGATGCACATATGGTTTGTTTACTTTCTTGAGATCTTACCATGTTATAAAACAATTCTGCTTATGAGAATAGTTTCACAATGGATATTTTTTTTATCCTATGATCTTTTGTTGGTTTTTACAGCTGTTAAGAATAATTTTGTTGATATTTTTGCTAAATGTTTATGTTAGCAGAAAGTAAGTAATAAAAAACTACAGTAAAACATACTTCCCTCCCCAGCTCTCTTCCCAAGGAGTCCGTTGGTAGAGTGTCTAAAATGTACATTTCTTACTTTAATTACTTCAGTGACAGTTAGTAAAAAAATTCTAGCTCTTATTGCAGGCCCATGCAAAAGATTTTATGAGTTAAGCAGTATTATCATCCCATACCACAAGCCCAACTGATTATTTTTTGTTTTGATTAGTAGATTTTAAATGGCCTTGTTTGACTTCAAAAGTAAGAATTCACTGCAACTTCAGTGTATTTAATACAGTAATAAAATGTGAATGAGCTAACAACAACAAAATCCTGTTTGCTTCTTCTCTACATTTGATAGATACTCTCAAGGCATACAAAATGTAATTTGAAACAGTAATTTTTGGTGATTATTAATGGTAGAAACATGGCTCCAATGTTCATGCTATACCATTTTTTTAATAAAGTGGCAGTTATTTGACTTGATGTTCTATACTAAGTATCCCATAGCTGGTACGGAGGGTTTCCCCCATCACATTTAATGTTAACTGGTGACTGTGTACTGTGTAACATCAGTTTTATCTGCAGTGAACCTTTACAGGAGGATGCTGGTACAGTGTTTTCCTTTAGATCCCAAGAGAATTGTTGTCTGCATCAGTGCTGCAAGAGACTTTAGTATTCGTTGTCTGATTGACATGCTCTCCTCATGAGCCAGGTTTGATTCTGAAGTTACACTTACCAAGGGAACAATTGTTAGATCTACTCTGCAACTTAGCCCAGTAAAAATAAATAGGTCCAGGGTGACCGTGAAGCAGGAGTGTATGGAGTCTGCTGTGAACTCACTAACGTTAAACTTGGACAAGCTCCAAGGTGTGAGATAGCAACCGCAGGTCCATATACACTGATTGTCTGTAAATGTAATCCGCCCCTTTGTCGCCCTCCCTGTGCTTCAGCAGACTCTGTCTGCTTGTGTGTGGAGTGTGCCACCGCTTGCTGGAGTGAGGATGTGGAGAGCCTCCAGATCAGCTGAGAGGCGCAGTTTCACGGGCTAGTTAATAAAACTGCTCTGCTTGGGTGAAGGGGAAAAGGACAGTTGCACGGTTTAGGATGGGAATAAGAGAGAGTTAAAAAGCAAGTGATAAAAAGACATAGGATAGGGTCTGTTCTACCACCCTTGGAGATGTGTTTTGGGGCCACATACCCTAAGGAATGTGGGCAAAACTGCAGGTGCTGAGGGACAGGCTGGGCAGATACGGAGTTGGAGGATCGTGGCGTGAGAAGCGTAACCGAGGCTATGCAACCGATGCAGGCGGGCATCGGGAGGGAGGCCATGGTGGCTTTCTCCCAGCGCTCTTCAATGAGGGATTAAACTTGTCTCTGGTTGTAACTGAGATCATTAATGAAAAATCATAGAGAAGTTTCCAGCCCCTTGTAAGGAAGATATTTCAAAGCTATCAGCCTGCCGTGGGGAACTGTAGACTGACTCATGAGGGAGAAAGTTCTTGGTCATTGAATGCATTTCGTGTATCAGCCAAATGATTACTTAAAAACTCCTTCACATCAGAACTGTGACTCCTGGAGTATTATAAAGTGCTCCTCCAAACAGAGAGACAATTAGGTTCTTCAGAAAGAGGCACAGTGTAAAGTTAGAACAGGTTTTGTCTGAGCTCCTCAAGGATGGGGCCTTTGTAGCCCTGATGGCCTGGCACACAGTGAAAGAGGCGAGTGTGTGAGAACTAAAACCAAAAGTTCATTGGGTGAAACTTTTTTCAAGGCAGAGTTGAAAGACAGACAGGCTTACTTTATCATTTCTTTAAAAGCAGACAGCCAGAAAAGCATTTGGCTTTCCGTTTATAGAGGTTTAAAAAGTTGTCTTGGGTTTCCACTGCTACCAAAAAGTAAAACTAAGATTCCAGTTCACTTCTTTCTTTGATCTCTGTGCCTTTTTGGAAAAAAAAATTAATTTAGTGTACTTAAAATAGGATCATTGGAGCCAACTGGAGGATATTCACGGTTCTAAACAAGGACCCAATTTAGGAAGTGACAAAGATTATAATTAGTGAATTCTTTTTTTTTTTTTTTTGATGAGCCTTTTCACTGAAATTTTCATCAATTCAAGTTTTTATTTGTTTTTAATAATGGAGGTAACTATTTAGTGATGCTTATGAGTTAAGCTTGTAAATGACTGTCATTTGTGCAAAAAGTAACGAGGGAGATATTAGAGTAGGAGTTTTACTAAAATATTTCATAGCCTCCCCTACATTGCAGAGGCTTTTATATAAGTTTTTCTCCCTGGATCCTTATGAGAGTTGCCATTTTAAAAATAAAGAAAGACAGAACTTGAGTGACTCCAGGTGGGGAAGCTGAACTTAGCTACTGATCTTCCTCCTCCTAATCGCCTTCTCTTTGCAACACCCGGATTGTGGTTCTCCCCACACATTTATCAGTTTGTAACAAAGACACCTGTCACATGCATCAGTTAATTCAGGTCCTGTTTTATGATTTATTTTATTGATTACTTATAAGTTCATTAGTACCCACAGACAGATTTGTAAATTTCCATGTGAATCTTTGAGTATTATACCCTGGCCCTTTTTCCTGGACTCTGTCAGTGTTTACTTTGCTGATGTTACTAATCAAGGCATATACTTTAATTAAGCATATATTATATTATTATTCTACATAGGAAAAGTTATTAGTAAAATGGGCTCATTAAATAGATAAATGTTCTTTCCAGAAATAGACGTTTACCTTAATATATGCCAGCTCACCCACTTCCAAATTGCTCTTCCAAAGGCAGTTTGAAATTTATCTGGAAAGTGGTCCCTGTGTAATGTAAATGATAGCAATCTTTGTCTTTCAGACCTTAGAGTAAGAGCTTCAGAAAATACTTGTTCCAAGAATGAGTGCCTTAGTGATGTAGCAGATTACTGAGTTAAGAGAAACCGCTGGAATGTGCCAGTTGGACGACACACAGAAGGAGCACTAGGATGGTGGCGTTTTCCCCTTGGCTGTGAATGCCCCTCAGAGCTTACCTACACAAGGGCCAAAAGGCTTTGGTTTTTTACTGTATCTATTTTAGGTTGGCTCAGTGCTAATGACTCCTGCCCTTGTTCACAGTTTACATACTTAGCATACACACTCTGCTGAACAGAGGGGTGTATCCCGACCACAACATCCGCAGTTCTGGCATCCACGTATGCATGCACAAGACTGAGTACAGACCTGTGCGCAAAACTAGTAGAACCCATCATTAGAGTTCAGTGTGTTACACCCAGGACCACCTTCCCATTTGGACGAGGTCCCTGACGTTGTCTTTGCCTTTGGGGAAATCCCCCCAGGTTTGGAATCAGCCGCAGATCCCCCGCCTCCATCGACAGGCAGAACACCCAGTCAGACATTGGAGGCAGCGGGAAATCCACACCCAGCTGGCAAAGAAGTGAAACAGCATCGCTGACCAGATGGGTAAGTAACTAATTCCCACAATAAGCAAGTTGCTTTTATACCCAGGTGACTTTGGCGACCCTGGTTGATGTCATCAGTGCATTCTCTTCTCTAGTACGGCTCTGGGTCATAAATAGGAGTGATCATTAAGTCTGTTAATGTGTGTAGAAGTCAAAGCAGCAATTAAGACCTGAGAGAAAAGTCAAGGAATTCTATTCATAAGTGACCCTGACTTTGAAGACAGAAAGTACATAGGAATTATTTTCATCACTAAGGTTGAAATGCCAGAGTCCTAAGACACTTCTGTGCTATCTCCCTCCCCCACCTTGTTTATCTGTTTCTGCCTAGTATAAAGGCCCTGGGAGATTAGTTGATATTCTTAACGTTGAGTTTTAAAAAATTTTAAAGCTGGTACAAAATGGGAAAGAGATATAATTGTTCTCTAGTCATCTCTTGAGGATCCCTTTCTTCCCTTTATAGGCTTTTTCTTCCCCCTACTCTTCTATGAAGCTGTCAGCTAAGGAAACGTCTTAGGATAAGACCAGCTGGAAGGGAAAAAGATTTGCATGAGTGAGCCTTCCTTTGGGTTTTTGGCACATGGCCCATTCCCTCTCCCTGTCTCTCTCCACAGTTCTCTGATGACATCTAAATACTAGTTGATACAATAACATTTTGCCATGAAACAGGATTGAGTTTCAGCACAGTAGCACCAGGGATTTAGTATCAACACAGTTGATACATCAGGGACTTGAATCCGGACTGTTAAAGGTTTTTCCCTTTGCCTCTATTTAGTAGCTTTCCCATCAAGGTGGAATAAAAAGAAGTAAATTTCAGGGCCGAAAACAGATCAGCATTCACAGCAAAGACCTCATCGTTTTATCCTGTCTGCAAACACATCCTTTTGTTCTGTTTTGGTGACTGTGCCCACGTTTCCGTACCTGGCGGGGGAGGGCATCCTCAGTGCAGAGGTGGGGTCCATGCTGGCACTCTTTTTAACCCACGAACATGGAAGGGAGTGGAGAGCATTCAATTAAGACAGGAGCTGAAGAAGAGAAGCAAAATCCTCAGGTTCTGAAGATAGGCTTTGTTCCACCCCTTCAGTGCGACGTGTTCCTCCTTATTGAAGCCATCTGTCATTCCCTACTCTCATCCCACTCCCCACCCCCCACCGAAAACCTGAGCATATTCAGATCCACTGTTCCGCTCTTGACAGAACGTTTCGAATCCCATATGTTTTGATACCGTTGAGATGGTAACGACACATGTGAACAGGATCCCTCCTTCAGCATGACTTTAGCAGCTTTTTTTGGCTCCTAGTTGCAGGCTTTGAACAAAGCTGCCAGTGGGCCTTGTGCACTGTTCAGGGTCACGCTTCCCACTCATGTGAAGTCATACAGGGAATGAAACAGTATCTTGGGACTGGAGAGGGTAATTACAAGGTTCGTCCTAGGCCCATAGTCCTTCTTTCGCATAAACCTTCCTCCAGTCTTTTTTTCCCCCTTGTATCCACTTTAGTTTGGTGGCATCTCACGCTTCATAGATAAGATTCTAAAATGAATACCAGTGAATCTTTTTAACACATTGGTTCATCCTTTTAGTAAGGGTATACCTTTTCTTTTAAAAAAAGAAGATACTCCTAGAGCCTGCCAGAGAAGCCTTTTGTTTTTTTAAAACCAAGACCTTTCTTGATTCAAAATCTAAGGCTACAAAGAAAATGTTCAAAGAAATTTTTATAACTTTTGATATTCTATCATCCCAGAAGGATAACCCAGCCCTTTCTGCCTGGCACTTCAGAAGGAATCTGGGGCTTAGCTGACACAAACCATGCTAGGGAGGAATCAAGACAAATAATTGTTATGTTCTCATTCCTCAGTACACCGTATTGTGTGGACAAGGGACTGACCTTCCTACATTCCATTTGTAAGAACACAATTCTCTAACGACCTTCAGGTCACTGGTTAAAAATTTCAAGCAGATTCTTACTCATTAGCCAGGCTCTCCCCGTCTTTGTCCATCAGCCGATGATAAGCTGATTCCCAGGGGAACCCAGAGCGTAGCTTGTTGAATTGGCTCACTCATCTCAGTTTTTCCTGCCTCTCCACTTTTGGACACAACTGAGAGTCAAAGAGTACACTGCTCAGTCCTGTGCGTGTTAGGAATGGCGTTGCACGATTGATGCCATCAACTCTTAGGTGTGTTAAAGAGGCGAAGTTGCTTACCTTTCACTTTTGGAACAGCCCCATCCTGAATGCCAGCGGAGTCCAACAGGAAGCAATTGTTTTAAGTAAACTAGTCGCTGTGTGTCTTTTCTGTTGTGCTTAGCTTACAGTTATAGAGGACCTCAGGAATTCAATTCTTTTGTCCTCGAGCAGCATGAATATACAGGTAAAATATGTCCAAAGTGTCATGGTAAGTAACGCGCGATTGCATCCATGCCTGTCTAGGTAACGTAGACCAAGCGAGGTTAGCCACACTTTGCAATGAATGGATTTCCTAAACTTAATCCATATATTCGAGACTTCCCTGCCTCCCCAAGCCGAAAATCGATTCCTGACTTTGCCGCATTGTTCATGGCCTCTGGTTTGGTGGCACTTGGCTCTGCTCATGCGTATGGTGTGACACACTGTCACCAGCTGCAAGCTTCACCCATCAGCCACTTAGCTCTTGACATGCTGTCTATCGTGTAAACTCTCAACAAGCTTCCCGCTGAAATTCCGAGTTTGCTGGCCAGTGAACTGAGAGGCGCAGGGGCAAGCTGTCCTCATTTGTCAGCCTGTGCCCGCGTCTGTTTAGTGCCTGCACCGTAATGTCCTGTGCTGTGTTCCAGAGCCGACCTGCCACCTCCCAGCAGTATCCAAGGTACTGCCAGCTTTCCGAGAGAGCCCCAGTGGGAGACTAATGCGTCAGGATCCGGTGGTTCATTTGTCTCCAAACAAACAAGGGCACGTAAGTTAACTATAAAGTAATAAAAATGGTGCAATAAAAACTGATGCAATGGACAGGAACTTGGGCAGACTCTGGGAGCTGCTGAGGGACAGAGAGGCCTGGTGTGCTGCAGTCCATGAGCACAAAGAGTTGGACACAATGGGAGACTGAGCAACAACAACAAATAAAAATGTAGATTCCTGGCCCTGTGCCTTTCTTGCAAAGTGAAAATTGCACCGGTCTGCTCTCTTATTCTTCCAGTGTCAGAGGGGAAGTCATCCTAGTAGAAAGTGGGCATTGGCTGCCGTAGCCCTGAAATTTCTCCTGCAATGGCCTTAAGCTTTTTGTTGTTGTTTAGTTGCTAAGTTGTGTCCAACTGTTCGTGACCCCATGGACTGTAGCCTGCCAAGCTCCTCTGTCCAGGGGATTTCCCAGGCAAGATACTAGAGAGGGTTGCCATTTCCATCTCCGGGGCATCTTCCTGACCCAGGGATTGAACCGGAGTCTCTTGCAATGCAGACAGATTCTTTACCCCCTAGCCACCTGGGAAGCCTGGTCTTAAGCTTGTTTTGAGATTAAATTGAAATTCCCCATTGGGATGCACCTGCTGCCCCCACGGATTTGGATGGAAGGCCATGTGATGCAATCACAGACAATCCTAGTGTCTGGAATAGAAATGTACTTGATTAAGATTTTATTTGCTTACACAGTTGCCAGCATGAGATATGAACGGTTGGAACATCAGTCAAGGAGACAGACAGCATCCTGACAACTCGCCCTACTGCTTCTCTTTCCTTCCAGGGCTACACTGATTGTTGTCTCTTTACCATAATTACACACAGTCCCCCATCACTTACAGGTAGAATTGGGAATAAGAGACTCTCATTTCCTCCCTCTTTAAATGCAGTGGATTTCCTTGGTCTGTGTGTTCACTGAAATGTGTATGTTTATATTTATGTCATTTTATAGAATGAGGGCATAACTGAATTTAATATTCACTGATTTAATGAGGGGGCTCAATTTTTTTTTTTTAATTGAAATGAGTTTTGAGTGTAGACTTCACAGGTTCATGAGCAAGCATCCTGTACTGGGCTGTGGAAGAGAGATTTACTGATGAAATGTGATGCTGTCTCAGTTCCATTTGTAAATGTGAGATTACCCTATCCATCTGTCAATTTCCCCTCCTTCATTAACACTGTTTATGTTGATTACATGGTCAAATAGTATTTTGGCTAGATTTGGTTAGATAAAAAATATTCTCAAAGTTAATTTCACCTGTTTCTTTTTCTAAAATTTGGCTGCTGCTGCTAAGTCGCTTCAGTCGTGTCCGACTCTGTGCGACCCCATAGACTAGAGCACTTAAAATTCCAAATGTGGTTTGAGTTATATCTACATACAAATCTGTCACATACTCTACACTCTCAACACATCTGAATGTGGACTGGCCACATTTTAAGTGCCCAGTAGCCATACATGGCCTGGGGTTAGCAAATTCTATAGCCCAGGTCCAGGTGCTGCGGGGGTTCTGCCCTGTAGCAACTGGGCAGAATAAGTGACGGCCTTGTAATGCAGGGAGGTATTGAGAGCAACTGGAGTCGCACCAGTGAAGTGCCTGGGAAATCCCTTTTCAAGGGGAGATCTTTCACTTTGAGGTTTGTCCTCCTCCAGCCCCCTTCCTGCAGCCAGTAAAGACACACACCCCTCCTTCCTCTTCTTTTCTCTCAATCTCCACCAAGTATCTGAACTTTCAGCCCTCTAATTTAAATGCTGTTTTACTCAGATATCCTTTTGAAATCATATTTCTTTGATTAACTGTAAAAATCTTTCTGAGCAACCAAGCCGCTATCCAACAAGCATTCTGCCCACATTTTTAAAGTTGAGATATAATTTATGTTATTGACATATTGAAACATTCACACATTTAAAGTGTACTGTTTCATGGTGTTTGGTATATTCACAGAGTTGTGCAACCAGTACCATGATTTAACTCCAGAACATTTTTATCACCCTGAAAAGAAAGCCTAACTCTTCCATCCCCTCCAAGCCATTGACAACCACGAACTTACTTTCTGTCCCTGTGGATGTGCTGCAGAATGCCCACATTTTGACATTGCATGTGAATGGAATCATAGAGTGTGTGGCCTTCCATGTCTGGCTTCTTTCACTCAGCATGTTTTCAAGGTTCTCTGTTGTAGCCCGTGTTAGTACTTCATGTCTTTTTATGACTGAATAGTATGCCGTTGTATGGATATAACAACATTTTTTCAACCATTGATAGACATGTGAGTGATGTCTACTTTTTTGGCTATTAAGAATAATGCTACTTTAAAATTCATGTGGAAGTTTTTCTTGTTGACATAGGTTTTCATTTCCCTTGAGTATATAATTGCAGCTGTTTTCCCATAGCAGCTGCCCCGTTTTACATCCTAGCAACAATGCCCGCCATCCTTATTGTTTGCCTTTATCCTAGTGTGTATGAAGTGTTACTTCATTGTGGTTTGATTTGCATTTCCCTAGTGACTAATGATACTGAGCATCTTTTCATATGCTTGTTGAGCATTTGTATATCTTCTTTGGATGAATGACTATTCAAATCCCTTGCCATTTTTTTTTATTGGGTTATTTGAAGCACGGAACTTTTTAATTTTGATGAAGCCCCGTTTATCTATTTTCTCTTCATTTTTTTTTACTTTTGGTGTCCTATTTAAGAAACCATTGCATAGTCCAATCGTGTGTATACCTAATTTGTATACATAATCCATGGAGATGTATACCTATATTTTCTTCTAAGAGTTCTATAGTTTTAGCCCTGACACTTAGGTCTTTGACCTTTTTGAGTTATTTTCTATGTGGTAAAGACCGAACTTCATTCTTTCTTGTATGTGGATATCTAGTTTCTCAACACATCTGTATAAATTTTACCTCTTAGCACTCCTTAGAAGAGCTGTCTCCTAAATAGATGCTATATGAAGAAAGAAAAGATATCTTTTCTTTCTAAGAAAAAGTCTTATATTTTGCCTTCTGTTTACTCTGACCAATACGGTCTTTCTAATTATAAGCCCCTTGAAGTATCACTTTCTATCTTAAGACTGAGATATTGGAAGATTCTAATGACAGTTTTGACTTCGCTGGTGGCACAGATGGTAAAGTTCCACCTGCAGTGCAGGAGACCCAGATTCAATCGCTGGGTCGGGAAGATCCCCTGGAAAGGGAATGGCAACCCACGCCAGTGTTCTTGCCTGGAGAATCCCATGGACAGAGGAGCCTGGCGGGCTACAGTCCATAGGGTCGCAAAGAGTCGGATACAACTGAGCGACTGACTAAGCACACATCCAATGACAGTTTAGGGTGGTTTTATTTTTTTCCCCCTGATTAAGACTCCCTCAATGCTATAGTTGCTTCAGCATAAGCTAAACAAACTAAATAATGAAAAGTGGATTCTAAAACAGCAAAGTTTCCAGCATGTCCTGCTGTGAAATCTTCTGAATAGGTTTTTCCAGGTACCCCCGCCTTGCTTTTAGTCATCATAGAGGCGTTTTTGTGTCTCTCGAACCCCCTAGGAAGACACGTTTCACAGAGTCATTCCCCGGGTATTTGTTTCCTGCTCTTCAAGAAGCCCAGCCTGTCGTTAAGGAACCCTGCTTTCCTTGCAGTCCGACAGCCACTACTCAAGCCACTCCAGCAGCAATACCCTGTCCAGCAACGCGTCGAGCGCCCACAGCGACGAGAAGTGGTACGACGGGGACCGCACCGAGGCCGAGCTCAACAGCTACAACTACCTGCAGGGCACCTCCGCGGACAGCGGCATCGACACCACCTCGTACGGCCCCAGCCACGGCAGCACGGCCTCCCTGGGGGCGGCCACCTCATCTCCGCGCTCGGGGCCAGGCAAGGAGAAAGTGGCCCCGCTGTGGCACAGTTCCAGCGAAGTCATCTCCCTGGCAGATCGGACTTTAGAGGCAGAGAGCCACGGCCTGGACCGGAAAACTGAGTCCTCCCTGAGCTTGGACATCCACACCAAGAGCCAGGCCGGCTCGAGCCCTCTGAGCAGGGAGAACCCCACGTTCAGTATCAACGATGCTGCTTCCCACACCAGGTAACTGCCCCTCCCACTTCCCGCCTCCTGCATCCAGTGTCTGGCCTCTTCTCACTTTCCTTCCATCAAGAGTATATTTTTTAAAAAAAAAAGAGCTGGGGGCCATCTTTGGCACAATGGTAGTTAATTTTTAATATTTATTTACCATCCAAATCCTTTATTTCTACCATCCTAGTGCATTATTTTAATCTGTGAGAAAAGTTTGCAGATCTGTTTTTTTGTAGCTGTATTTGATTTTATAAAAATGTGCCTAACTGCATACCAGAATTAGAGGAGAATTCTGTCCTGTGGCTTCCTGCTAGTGATAGAGAATATAGAATAAAACAGTCTTTTGAAGACATAAGAAAATCTGAACCATATTTTTGAAAGGGAGGGTCTTTTCCAAGACTAACAGGGCGTATCATGTATGATGCTGGACACATCCTTAACACTCTCTATCAGAGGATATCACTTATCCAGTGTTTGCACAGCAGTCTGTTTTCAGTGACTGGCTCCTGACAGTGAAGTGTTGAGGGCGAGGGGTGTTCAACAGGAAAGCATGGCTAAAATTAGACACAGCCCATCTACCTTTCAGAATAGAAGCGTACATATTCCCCTGTATCCTCGGTGATCACACTGATAGGCAGGATAAATACTGTTTTTCATTTCCTCTTTGGCGTTTGAGCCTACAGTCCAAAATATGACAAGATATTCGTCCTTTTAGGGAGGAGACATTCGTCACTATCTTTGGGGGCCTGTTAATCTCTGTGGTAGTTTTTCCTTTTACCTTCTTTTGTTGTTGGTCATTGATCAGCCTGTGTGATAGTGTCTAACCTTGCCATCTTCCAGTCCTCTTTTACGCCCTAAAGAAAAGCATCAGAGAAGTTGAGTTTAGTTTTGGTCTTCCAATGGGAATCCAGGCACATAATCTGTCAGTAAACCCCAGGTAATCTTCACGAGAGAGGACATCCTTGACTTAATTTGGATTTGTTTTACTTGATCAGTTAAATAGTCAACTTCTCCTGTTGTCTGTATTGTTACTGATAAGATGCACACACTTCCCATCTTTTAAAACACTGATGGTATGAAGCATTTCCTGACTTTTACCTCTGTTTACCACTACCACGTTGCGGTAATAAAAAGTGATTGTGACAGGCCTGGTAACTGCATGGCTCCTAAGCAGAAAAGCAATTGGGAAAGTCATCTCAGGATTCTTGGGTAACATGTATCCAATTTCCTGTCCATAATTCAGAAAACAGAATGTTTGGTACAGAAGGATTAAGGAAGTGTTTGGAAAACAAAAAGCCAGGCATCAAATACCATGATAATATAATATAGACGTAGAATCGCTTGACTCAGTCATGTGACTGGCTTGTTTCTAGCACACCCACTGTCTCGTTAAGTACAGCCTGTGCACTGACTCAGAACATTTCACAATAGTTCCTCTGTGGTTTTCAGGTTTACCTTGACTCCTAGATTTGGTTTTCAGTTCTTCATTCTGAAAAGAGAATGTCTTTTTTTGAAATAGTACTCCATCTGGGGAATGTATCTCTGATCTAATTGGATGGCAGGAGAAAGTCACAGGTCTCGTCTAGAATGGCATTGCTCTGGAACAAAGTTAAAAAGTGTTGGGCCTCTGAAGCCAAAGCATAGAACGTGGGCTGTCCGATCTAACAGATTTACCAAATCCCAGGGGAGGTACAAAGCACCCTCTGGAAAGTCAGCGCCTGGGTTAGCATTGTCTGAATGTGCTGACTGCGGCTGCCTGAAGGTCTTAAAGGATTAGCCACATTTTCTGCTTCCAACTGACCATGCAGAAATCATTGAAATCATCATTTAGAAATAGCTCTTCTGTTGAAACTCAAGGTTGCTCCGGAAGAATGTGGCCTTTCAGGGAGGATGGCAGGGCTTCCCACCCACTGGTTGGTTGAGTCACATTCATTTGTGACTCCGGTAAATACGGATGCTTTGTGACTCCAGTTTGTTGATCTTGGCAGAGGGAGCTGGATAATCAGAGCTTTAGCAGACTTCCTTTTCTGGAGGAAGGGGGGGGGGTACTTAGCCACCAAATCCACATTGCTCGAGAAACTAAAATCACTGCAAATTAGAGTGTTTGTGTCCTCGGAAGACAGGAATAGCAATTAATGTGGAGATCTCTTGACAGTGCATAAAAGAGCTTGTACCTGGGACTTGGTGACAAATCTAAATTACAGTGATTAAGCTCCAGTGCACATTTCTGCCTGGGCTGTGTTCCTACTGCCTCTGTCCTCCAGTCTGCCTGTTGATGGCTGTGCAGGTTTTGTGTGGCCCTCCCATGAGAACTGCTTATAATGTAGGTTGGTAATTACATAGGGTTATTCTATCTGGATGTCATTGAGAGGAGCCATACACGCTGAAAGCTTTCTACAATTAAAAAGTCTATTAATTGCTCTTAAGTGTTACTGCAGGAATATACATTGTCTATGAAGCTTGGAAATTTAGGGAGAGATCTTTTAAGACGAAATTTGTTTTTGTAATGGGTGTTTCACTTACAGGTCTTAAACCACTCAGAAAAATGATTCGTGGTGAGCATAGGAAAGGTGAAGATAGTTTCAGTTTTAGTATACTCTTATCAGCTGGGTTCCCTTTGTCTTAGAGTTCTGGTCTTGGAAGTAGGCAGTGTCTATTTGTGTGGTGACCAAAGACTTCCTTAGTTTACAGAACTCTCATCCTGCTGATCACCGGCCACTGCTGATGGCAGAACTAAGTTCATGACCGTGTATTATAACGCTAAAGGGAATTCCCTGGCAGTCCAGTGGTTAAGACTCTGCGCTTCCACTGTAGGGGGATTCCATCCCTGGTTGGGGAACTAATATCCCAAATGCTGCACAGCATGGCAAAAAAAAAAAAAGTTAAAAGTCCCACCTTGGACTTGCACACACGTCTCGTTTGTAACATCCTGACCTGACCTGACCTGTTTTGAGTGTCCAGACTTCTGTTCCCCACCCCTTATTACCAGCTGTCCTGCTCCCCATAGACATCCTCAGAGCCCTCACGCCAGTTAGTATCCACTTATGTGACCACACGGTGTGGGTGGTATGTCAGCCAGAGCCAGACATTCTGGGGTGTGAAGTCAAGTGGGCCTTAGGAAGCACTGCTGTTAATAAAGCTAGTAGATGCAATAGAATTCCAATAGAGCTGTTCAGAACCCTAAAGGGTGATGCCATCAAGGTGTTGCATGACTAAGTCAGCAAATCTGGAAGATCCAGCAGTGGCCCCAGGAATACTAGTAAGGTCATGCTTAACACCTTGCTTGTTAGGCTTCAGCATTATGCAAACCAAGAACTTCCAGAGGTCCAAGCGTCCAAGCTGGGTTTAGAAAAGACAGAGGAATCAGAGATCAGATTGCCAACATGTGCTGAATCATAGAGAAAGCAAGAGAATTCCAGAAAAGCATCTGCCGCTGTTTCATCGACTACACTAAAGCCTTTGACTGTGTAGATCATAACAAACTGTGGAAAGCTCTTAAAGAGATGGGAATACCAGTCGCTCTCACCTGTCTCCTGAGGAACTGTATGCAGGTCAAGAAGCAACAGTTAGAACCCTGTATGGAACAACTGATTGGTTCAAGATTGAGAAAGGAGTTTGATAGGGCTATCTGCTGTCACCTTGTTTGTTTAACTGATATGCAGAGCACATCATGAGAAATGCTGGACTGGATGAGTTACAAGCTGGAATCAAGATAGGCAGGAGAAACATCAGCAATCTCAGATATGCATGCAGATGATACCACTCTAATGACAGAAAGCAAAGAGGATCTAAAGAGTCTCTTGATGAGTGTGAAGGAGGAATGGAAGAGCCGGGTTAAGACTAAATATTAAAAAACTAAGATCATGGCATCCAGCCCCATTACTGCATTTCAAATAGAAGGGGAAAAGGTGGAAGTACTGACAGATTTCCTCTTCTCGGGCTCCAAAATCACTGCGGATGGTGGCCGAAACCATGAAATCAGAGGACAGTTGCTTCTTGGCAGGAAAACGATGACAGACCTAGTCAGTATATTGAGAAGCAGACATTACTCTGCCAACAAAGGTCCCTATAGTCAAGGCTGTGGTCTTCCCAGTGGTCACATATGATTATGAGAGCTGGACTGTAAAGAAAGCAAAGCACCAAAGAATTGATGCCCTTTAACTGTGTTGCTGGGGAAGACTCCTGAAAGTCCCTTGAACAGCAGGGAGATCAAACCAGTCAGTCTTAAGGGAATCAACCCTGAATACTTGTTGGAAGAACTGATGCTGAAGCTGAAGCTGAAGCTCCGGTACTTTGGTCATCTGATACGAACAGCCAACTCATTGGAAAGGTCCTTGACGCTGGGAAAGATTGAGTGTAGAAGAGATCGTCAAAGGAAGAGATGGCTGGATGGCATCACTGATGCAATGGACACGAACCTGGGCAAACTTCAGGGAGATGGTGAGGGACAGGGAAGCCTGGTGTGCCGCAGTCCGTGGGGTCCCAGAGTCGGACATGACTGTGTGACTGAAAAACAGCATGTGATCACATATACATCTGGGGAGAGGCATCGGAAGGTCTGTTACCTACAAATTCAGAGTTTGTTTCTTTTTTAATTGGAGTGTAATTGCTTCACAATGTTTTGTTAGTTTCTGCTGTACAACAGAATGGATCAGCTCTTTGTATACATGTATTGCCCTCCCTCGGAGACCTCCCTCCCACTCCCCCAATCCCACCCATGTAGGTCATTACAGAGCGCTGACCTGAGCTCCCTGTGCTGTACCACAGCTGCCACGTGCTATCTGTTCTCCATGGGCTTCCCAGGTGGCTCAGTGGTGAAGAATCTGCCTATCAGCGCAGGAGACATAGGAGACACAGGTTTGATCCCTGGGTCAGGAAGATCCCCTGGAGAAAGGGGATGGCAACTTGCTCCAGTATTCTTGCCTGGAAAATCCCATTGACAGAGTATCCTGGAGGGCCACAGTCCTGGGATCACAGAGTCAGATATGACTGAGCACAGCACAGCGTATACATGTCAACCTCATCTCCCAATTCATCCCACTCTCTCCGTCCCCACTGTGTCCACGCACACGTTCTCTATTTTTGTGTCTCTGTTCCTGCCCTGGAACTAGAGTCATCTTCCATTTTTCTTGATTCCACATGCATGTGTTAATACACAATAATTTGTTTTACTCTTTCTGGGTTACTTCACTCTGCGTGACCGACTCTAGGTCCATCCACATCTCTACAAATGACCCAATTTCATTTCATTCCTTCTACAGCTGGTAATATTCCATTGTATAAGATGTTCAGTTCAGTCGCTCAGTCATGTCCAACTTTTTGCGACCCCATGGACTGCAGCATGCCAGGTCTCCCTGTCAATCACCAACTCCCAGAGTTTACTCAAACTCATGTCCATAAAGTTGGTGATGCCATCCAACCATGTCATCCTCTGTCATCCCCTTCTCCTGCCTTTAGTCTTTCCCAGCATCAGGGTCTTTTCAGATGAGTGAGTTCTTTGCATCAGGTAGCCAAAGTATTGGAGCTTTAGCATCAGTCCTTCCAGTGAATATTCAGGACTGATTTCCTTTAGGATTGACTAGTTTGATCTCCTTGCAGTCTAAGGGACTCTCAAGAGTCTTCTCCAACACCACAGTTCAAAAGCATCTGTTCTTCAGCACTCATATTTCTTTATGGTCCAACTCTCACATCCATACACGACTACTAGAAAAACCATAGCTTTGACTAGACAGACCTTTGTTGGCAAAGTAATGTCTCTGTTTTTTAATATGCTGTCTAGGTTTGTCATAGCTTTCCTTCCAAGGAGCAAACGTCTCTTAATTTAAAGGCTGCAGTCACCATCTGCAGTGATTTTGGAGCTCAAGAAAATAAAGTCCGCATCTTACTTATTCATTCATCTGTCAGTAGACACAGGTTGTTTCCATGTCCTGGCTGTTGTAAATAGTGCTACAGTGAACGTTGGGGGATATATATCTTTTTGAATTATGATTTTTCTCAGGGCATATGCCAGTAGTGTGATTGCTGGGTTATATTTTTAACTTTTTAAAGTTCTATTTTTAATTTTTTAAGGAACTCCATACTGTTCTCTAAAATGGCTGTATCAATTTACATTCCCACCAAAGTGCAAGAGAGTTCCCTTTTCTCCACACCCTCTGGAGCATTTACTGTTTGTAAGTTTTTTGATGATGGCCATTCTGGCCATTTTGATTTGCATTTCTGTTAACAATTAATCGGGCTTTGTGGGTGGCTCAGTTAGTAAGGAATCCACCTGCGAATGAAGAGACTCAGGTTCTCTCCCTGAGTCGGGAAGATCCCTGGAGGAGGAAACGGCAACCCACTCCAGTGTTCTTGCCTGGAAAACTCCAAGGAGAGAGGAGCCTGGCGAGTTACAGTCCATGGGGCTGCAGAGAGTTGGACATGATTGAGCCTGAGTAAGGAAGGAGAAATGAATGATGTGGAGCACCTTTTCAAGTGCCTCTTGGCCATCTCACACACACATTTTTACTGCCCTCCAGTATAAGAGGATTTCTTACTCGGTGTGTTCATTCTAAGCACCTTTGCATAGTACGCGCCACACTATACTATGAGCATAAAAGATAGATGCTCAATGCACCAGCATTATGGATGCTCAGTACATTTTGATGAGCAAATAAGATTAATTTCTTCCTTAGTCTTCCCACTTTTCCTGATGTCTCAAGGTCCTTACAAATAAACCAGTTTGAATAGCATAAATGCTTAACTCCTGACTCCTCTGGAAAACGACTACTGCGTTCCAGAGCTTATGTATAGATGTGTCAGCATTTGCCCAGAGCTACAGTGCTTTTATATGTAAGTGCGTGTTTAAGAGTAACCACAAAGTCCTTGTATGGCAGGAGTTTTTCAGTGAAGTCACTTCTAAATAAGATTTTTTATCCTGCAGAATATAACATGGGGATCCTTTATAACAGCTTATCTACAAATATCATTCAAAATCTGGGCATAAGTTGGTCAGTATCTTACCTTCACTAGAGCCAGTGATTAAAGGCCAGGAAAAATGGCTGCCCACAGATGTTAGTACAGTTTAATTTCATGAATGAGTTTTTTCTTCTGGTTGAGCTAATAAGTTAACTATTCATGTCAGAAAAGGTGTATGTTTCTTGAGAGTAGGGTAAAGAAGGACTTTTTATACTCAGTTTACATGGAAGATTAAGAAATGCCTCAGATTACCCTAGCATAGTAACCGTCTATGTATGAGTGCCTGTGTGTAATATGTTAGAGCTTATGAGTTTAAATTTTGTTCTCTGCCTTCTTTGGCACCCTGGTGAAAAATGGGCCTTCCTTCTTTGTTTAGAGATTACTCTGTTGTCTTTATCTGTAATGTTTCCCTCTTAAATCTCTTCTGCCTGGAATCTTTTTAAATTACTAACAATTAATCTCTCTCGACTACATTTTTTTTCTTAGAGTCAGACTGAATAATTTTTCTAAGTTTAATGGACTTGGACTTTAAAGTGAAGCCTCTAAAATTCCCCAGGACTCCTCTCCAACACATAGTTGGCTCTACTTATCATGTTTATGAATCGTTTTCTTTGATAATTGTTGCTTTGTGGTCCCACACACCGTGAACATCAGGGTTCTATTTTATTTTGCTTCGACACATCAGAACTCCAGGCGATCTGGCCTGTGTTGCCCCATTTCCATATCTTATGAAAGCTTATGAGAGTGGGTGATTATTTTAGCCAGAACATTGGTGATATTCAGTTCACCTCAAAGACTATGAAAATCAGAACCACTGTGGCTAAAATGTCAACATTGAGAAAATGAGAGCTCTCATCAAGCCCCAGATATCGGATTTCTTGATGCAGAGGTCATTGATAGCAAGGAGAGAGATTCCATAATCTTTCAGAGTAATCTATCAGTCCCCTCACTCATCAAAATTTTGTCCTGTATCTGCCTATCTGAAATTCCTCTGGCTGCAGGTTTTTCTGAGCTGTCTTTTCTAAAGATTGAAGATTTTTCAGGTCTAAGATGATGAAACATGTCTGTGCCAATAAGAGACAGTTTGAAAATAATGTAACACCATATATATGGTAATAGCCCTTCACCTCCAGGCAAGTCCAGAGAGAAACGTAGGGGAAGTAGATTTGGATCCTGAGATTCAGGTTCAAGGCTCAGTTCTGCCATTGACCAGCCACAGGGCCTTTGGCAGTCCTACCATTTCACCTTCAGGTTCAAGGCTCAGTTCTGCCATTGACCAGCCATGGGGCCTTTGGCAGTCCTATTGTTTCACCAAGCTTGTCCCTTAGATTTGTATGCTCGTTTGCTCGGCCGTGTCTGACTCTTCAGACCCCCATGGACAGCAGCCCGCCAGGCTCCTCTGTCCATGGGAGTTTACAGGCAAGAATACTGGAGTGGGTTTACATTCCCTTCTCCAGGGGATCTTCCCAACCCAGGGATTGAGCCCATATCTCTTGGGACTGCTGAACTGGCAGGTAGACTCCTTACCACCACTGCCACCTATCTGTAACTGATTAATACCTAGTCCTCTTACTAAATGGTTGTTTCTGGGTTTGTTGAGGGTTTGTTTTTTTTTTTTTTTTTTTTTTTTAAGGGTTATCAAAGGTATTGCAAACTGTAGATGTACTTTTAAGATGAAAGGTTTTCTGTCGTTTCCTTCTTCAAGAGCTTGCTATCACTGAGTGTACTTGCTACTTGTCCTTCAGTAAACATGTATCTCTCAAGAAACTTTGCTCCTCGAGTTTCTTGCTTTTTCTTTATCCTTTTTAGATGCCAATTCTGAACATGACACTCTTCTCAGCTCTGCCTGATAACATAATATTCATAGTTACATCTTCTTAGCTCCCTATTTGGAGAAGGCAATGGCACCCCACTCCAGTACTCTTGTCTGGAAAATCCCATGCACGGAGGAGCCTGGTAGGCTGCAGTCCATGGGGTCGCGAAGACTCGGACACGACTGAACGACTTCCCTTTCACTTTCATGCATTGGAGAAGGAAATGGCAACCCACTCCAGTGTTCTTGCCTGGAGAATCCCAGGCACGGGGGAGCCTGGTGAGCTGCTGTCTATGGGGTCACACAGAGTTGGACACGACTGAAGTGACTTAGCAGCAACAGCAGCAGCTCGCTATTAACTAGCTCAACATTGTAGACTTATTCAGCTTGGGGTCCACCATGACCCCTGAGGTCTCTTCTGCTGGGTAGGCCTAACCAGTCATTTCCCAATGCCTTATGTGTCCATCTTGCGCTTATTCACTATCTCCCTCCTATCCGTTCCATTCAGTCGCTCAGTCGTGTCTGACTCTTTGCGACCCCATGAATCGCAGCACACCAGGCCTCCCTGTCCATCAC